>CM067371.1:112955534-113053034 GCA_034401795.1 Chaetoderma sp. LZ-2023a | reverse complement strand
TCACTTGTCTTTTTAGTTCCACGTTTACTAGCCAATGATATAGCAGATCTAAGACGGTCTCGCCCCCAAATGGGTGCGCGCGCGTACGTGCGTGCGTATGTGGTATCGTATCTTCTTCTTCTTCTTCTTCTTCTTCGTCTTAAGACATTATTAAATAACTCTGGTTCTACTGGATGGATCTTCTTTAAATTTGGAAGGAAGTATGCCCGTGGGGTCGCGAGCAGATATTTTCGGGCTACAACCCAACGGCAACAGCTTTCAGCAAAAGTTTACAATATAGACATTTTATGCATTCTTCAATACCCTGGTTCTACTTGTGTAATCTTCTCCAAACTTGGGTGGAAGCGTGTCCATGTGGCCGCACACATTTGCTAATTTTGCGATCTAAAACGCACCAGCAATAGCTTTTAATAACAATTTTCAACATAGACATTTTTACGGGTTCTTCAATAACTCTAGTTCTACTGTGCAATCTTCTTCAAACCTGGGTGGAAGCTTGCCCATGTGGCCCCGAACACGTATGCCAATTTTGTAGCCAACGGGTAAAACGCAACAGCAACAGCTTTCAGCAACATTGTTTTCAAAATAGATATTTTAAAGCATTTTTCAATAACTCTAATGGAGCGATCCCTTCCGGATTTGGGTTGATCTGTGTATGTGGGGTCCCGAAGATGTATGCTAATTTTCCAGGAAAAATCTTACACGCAATAACAACAGCTTTCAGCAACGTTATTTAAAAAATATACACCTTTGACCTTACGGCGACCCGACTGCAAACATATATCAACGCTGCGGGTATTGGACACATTTTTCCTTGTTTTTCTTCATATGCTTCTTCGTGATAAATCTAATGAGAAGAAATTATGCTGAAGTTTTGTCCGCGTGCACCTAAGATGCTTTCTAGATTGCCTGGACTAAAGTTCTCAACCTGCTATAGGGAGGATTTATATGGACTAAACACATTCCCTCGTTAACAATCTTTTTAACGTCAGTTAGCGATCCTAATCTAATCACTAATATACTTCTAATTTCATTTTGGGTCTGAACATTGACTCATTCAATCATTACCTTTACTTTTCACCAGCTCCGTTGATGCTACATAGCTTCTTGTTTTCAATTTCAAACTAGCATTATTCCCCCTGTCTAATTCGGCCCTTTTTCATTTCCAATGTTATCTTTGCACTAAGATGGATATTTTTCCTCGAAAGTTCATTTCCGATCAGTGATGGATTTAGTTCCCTCCTCAGAAGATAGAGAATTAACCTTTCATTTTGGTTTCTCATACTATGTCTCAGCATGGCAAATTTTCGAGACAACTATTCGAGCAGAATGGTAAGATTATGGGCATTGAGAAAAGAAACAGCGGGTGGCACACGGGCTCAATCATTCAAGCTTGTAACAACATAAGTTGAACATTTCTCATAAACTAGCAAAACAAAGAAATTTGTCCATTGCTTTCTCAATCAACGGTTTATGTTAACTTCGGATGCATAATCATCTTTAAACTTTGTTTTCAAATAAATAAGTAATTAAGTAAGTGTTGCTATATTTTGTCTTATTTATTTATCTGAAGGTCATCTATCTAACCTGCATTGACGATCGTTCCCAAATCTAAGATGGCATGATAATTGTCACCACATCCGCCTCCATTGTCCGTGCTCCCATCCAGATACGTCCAGCTGGCCTCGTCACGGGGATAGCAGCTATAGAAGGATCCTGCAAAGATAACATACACACAATCCCTTCAACTAAACTGCATGCACACAGGAATGTTGGCATGCAGTTTAGTTGAAGGGAAGGTGTATATACTATATATTATATAGTCAATAACATTTGCCAAGAATTCTTCAGGTAACAGTGACGCTACTAAGATGGTTTCTACTCACTATAGGATGAGATACAGCTTGTTCAACACCTGTTTAAACAGGCTACCAAATATGACTACATCGTCTAGCTAGTAAAAGTAGATCTGCGAGATTGAGCTACCACGGTACTTGTCACAAGAGATGCTTGAATAATTAACATCACTGACGTATTGTAAAGCCTGAATGTTATTTTCAAGAATTGAATCTTGAAAGAAATGCTAACTTTTTGTGTCTTCTGTCCATTAAATCTGTCATAATCCTCTGCCAAGACTGCATTGCAAAACCATCGTGCTGCAGCCAACAAGTCCAGGGCATTGACCATGTTCAGAAGCGGATACATATCCTTGAAGTAGAGACTGTTTAGGCGATGGTAGTCAATGCAGTATTTGAGTAAAGCGTCTCACATGTTGGCCAACATGACGGAGTTGTGGGGTCAATGACACCCGCTTGCGACATATCAAATAGTTGCGTCCTCCCACATATGCATTAATACACAGTTCACTACTTTTCATATGGCATGGTCAGTTTATGTGTCAATTGTACGTCTTATTAGGTAAGCCATTACGCAATGGTTAAAGGATAACACATTCAACAGTAGGAAATAATTTATCCATTCTCTGGAGGTGTTCTTATTCTTAATAGGAATACAGGTTTAATTACTCACCACATAAACGACGTTATTTAATGTAGTAGTCAGTATCCGCCCATTTTGGATCTACATCTCTCGCCTCCGTACATAAACATTTTGTAATGGTCTCAGTGGAAAGCTAGATATCAAATCGTAAAAAGTGTGTTGTCGCTTTTGAAAAAAATTTGATAGAAATATCTCAATATCACCAATAAAAATGCAATAAAATAACGCGATAATACCGCGTGCAGGTAAATGGTACACGCAATATTTTACCCACATTCTGCATACCCGCTTTCCACTCCGCGTTCCGCATTGCATGCGCGTGCCAGGTAAACGCAGCTTACTCCCATATAAAAATGTCTTTGATTACAATACCGGATCTGGACAAGGTGCTCTTAGTCATTAAGTTAAATTACAAATAGTAGTGGCGACCATTTATAACCAAATATAGCCTATATAGTACAGTGGAAATTGACATGGACCCGGACATTTTGTATAACAGACAAATTTTTGTTTTAATCACTTCGGTATGGCCCAAAATACATCCCAGAAAAATTCTGCAAAATTAACACATGGGGAAATATGTTTTTTAGAGGAAATTCAAAGTGGCCGCCAAGGCGATGACTCATAACCAGGTAATATGTATTTTGACTCTAAAAACCCGTGTTTTGGTAAGTGTTGTACAGTTTAAAGTATGTCATATTCAAAATCACTTGACAAACTATAAATTTAATGCAAACTGAGCGACTGTTGTGAAACACAGCGAACAGGCAGAATGGCTGAAATTTGTCTATGCATTTTCACTTTCAAATTTCGAGCTGTTAAGGCAGTGACCTTCACATTTACAATGTATGCTACAGGGAATGCCTTTCTTGGAGCAACTACACGAGGAACACAGACGTGTGCTGCTTTTACACTGGCACCTTATATTTAGAAGTAGCTCTGCAGGCGCTGCTGACTTGTCCGTAATGATCGCCATCACTGATCCTTGTTCTACTGCATAACCATACTCTTCTTTCTTTAACGCAGTTTTTAGGTGAAGCCATGTGCTTGCTTGGAGATGAACCCGAAGGATATGGAAGTATGCTGCCCTACGCGTGGGTGGCATCCTTTCAACTGGTACATGCTTAGGAGAGATGGCAGTCATGTATCTGAGATTGTCTAAGCCAGGACTTCTTGATCCAGCACTATACAAAGACCTAATGTACTTTTCACCAATAACCATTATATCCGCCTTTGATCTGGAGATGTCGCCAAATGCAAGTACATCTTGTCTTAGGGTTGGTGAAGATTGGATCTTTTTCATATACTTTAATTTGCCCCTGCCATATAAAGCTGATGTCGTGTCACATCCAGACATACTATGGACGAATGGCAGGCACATACACAATTCCTTGCCTAAGATCTCTGTGGCTACTTTGATGCATAGCTTATGTTGCTTTGTTTGTAGGAAAATATTTGCAGAGGTGCTTGCACGATAGAGGAGTAAGATCAATATGTCTGTATCGTCAGCAACAACTATCGTTGTTCTTTCAGTTCCTGCCAATTCTAATGCTCTCCTTACAATCACCACATCAGCATCGCCTTCATCTACTGCATGTACCACCTCAACACCTGTATCTGATAAATGTTTTGCCAACAGATTTATGGTATTCTGCTTGTTGCGTTTGTTTGATAGAAATCCAGTTTTGTTTCCTGGAACAGGTGTGTTGTCTTGGACAGCTACATCAGGAGCGCCAACTTGATTAAGCCATCGTCGCTTCTGTTCTTGATCTTTTGTGGTCTCAGTTTGATAGTTATCAGAAATGAACCCCTGCCAGTTTGGTGGCTGACTTGTGAGAAGGCTAGAGTACAACCACAATGTGTCTAATTGACCGTGCATAGCAATAGGTAAGCTGATGGGGTTAATTGCCTTTATCCTTACATCTGCCATTAGGGATTTACTAAGATTTATTAAGACGTGTAGGGTAGCATGAAGCTCCCAAAATCACCAGCTTCTTTGATCTCATCAGAAGTTATAGTTTTACGACATATTGCCCCAACTGGGTTAGCCCTGCTTTCGGTTGATGCCATTGTTTGACACGAAATGATCCCCATCACATGCGTTGTATCGTGACCAGAAATCGTGTCCTCGTTGTAATCAAAATTGTCAGCTACCCATTGACAGAAACCCCCTCTATCCTTCTTCTCCACGAGCCCAGGACACAGGTCTTCAACGCATGTGCTTCCAACTGCAGATCTCTGAAATGCAATTACCTGGTCATAGGAAGCACTGAGTCCCAGGGATGAGAGCATATCTATGATAACACGGGAGCGGGTAGACTGGTGGATGAACAAACCAATGGACAGAAGCAGTGGTGATACAAATGATTGCTTTCCAACAGCTTGCATGATAACATGACATACAGATACCATCTTAAGTTTATTTTTCAACTTGGCAGATTCACTACGAGGTTCAGAATAGATACATGAAATAAGATGTTTCAATGCATCTGGCACCTCGATTTCAAGCTTTTCAAGGTCTAAACTGGACGGTTCTGGATACACATCTGATGGTTGATCAATATCTTTAATTGTTTGATTAATCATAGATCCCACCAGTCTAACAAGTCGCATAGTTTCATCACTCTCGTCACTGGTTGATGCTGCATATGATTCGTGTATGATAGAAGATGCTCTATCAGTCAATGTGACGACGCTTGTCTTGCCTTCAACCTGGGATATTGTCACATCTGTCACGAATCGGCCGAGCAGACGACGCTGGACGTGCTTTATGCTATATGCGGGTACACCATTTGGCAAGTAGGTGGTCAATTGCGTACGAAGGTCGTGTAAAGTGAATTGGCGCTGTTACTGTTCTGGTGCTGTTAGCCAATTGCATAGATGGTTAAAGCCCACATCATTCATTTCATCAAAGTTCCGGGCATTACTTCCAGAAGCACCACACGAACTGATGTTTCTACAGGAAATGAAGTCTTGCATACATTGACGATGATATTTGGCTTTAACAGCACATAGGTCACCTGCAAAAAGTATTCTTGCTTTAACATCATTCGCTAACGAATCGTGCCTTTTGCCACACGCGTTTAACAAGGTTCCCTGGACTACACTGAGTTTACCCTTACTAACATATTCAATATTGCTTATGTCAGAATGCCGTTCAGGGTGACGGCGGACAGCATCAAAGTCGAGCTCTTCAGCACATATCAAACAATGAGTATGGTAATCATAATGATTAGATTCGGAGCGCAGTGTAGGGGTAGATGATCGCACTCCTTCATCGTTTCTGTTTTGCTGTTGCACTTTTGCAATGTTTTTAGCCAATGTGTAATTTTTGAAGCATTTATCGTGTACATAATGTTCGTTCGACGGAGATAGTTTCAAATCAATACCATCTCCACGAAGCTTTGAAGCGTCAAGCAGCGTTGAAAGCCCTTTATGACTAAGTTTTCTAGAACTGCTGCTATCATATGAAACATTACATACAACACATGTTTTGCTTGCGTAGGGTCAGACATAATTGTACTAAACCATTAATTAGCATGAACAATGTGATTTTGACTCTATATATTTATCGTTTTATAATTCAATCGACTTAGCTTACTTCAAGTAACATTTTCTAAATTTACCCTGGACTATATATTATTGTAATAGTAAAAATAATAGCGTTAGGAATATTTATATCATTGACTGCATAGTTGCGATCAACATGCTGTCCATATGTGTAACTCTCTCCGTCAGATCTTTAAAAGACTGGCCATACATTGATGTACCATGTTCTGGAATTCACACTCATGTATCAAATCATATATGGTTGTTATAGAAAGGTTTTACTGATTAATTTTAATTTACATTAGTATGTCTTACAGGTTATTTGACTGGGATCTGTTGTCATATAGACAATTGACAATAGCAATTGTCAGTAGGTCTAATTTTATAAAATTCTCAACAGATTACCTATTTATGCTAATTATTTTTCACATTTCGTTCCCTAACTTCAAAGGGTTAAAAATCAGGTTTCCCCAAGTGTGAATTTGTGAGAATTTCTTGTGTGGACTCTGGACAGTCATAAAAAGTGTTTGGAACACAAAATCGTCTGTTATACAAAATGTCCGGGTTAGCCTATATTTCTGTTGATTTCTACTGGACTAATAAGCGTATATAAGTAGCAAAGCTTCAAATCTGACAGGTCTCCGAATTGTGTAGTCCGCTGAACAGTCTAATCAGATCCCTCATTATTCAGAATTTATCGTCAGCTCGTTGTTTCCAAAACGTGAAATGACTATCGAGTAGTATTTTTATCGGGTGTTCTTGAAATTTTATACCTGTAATTTAATCAAGCTATAATGGTTTCCACTCCATGAATGGCCTTCGGCCTGAGCCGGCCGCTATCGGCAACGGTAAATGAGAATGTAGCTGTCTGGGCGGTACCGTAGAGAAATGCTAATTGTCTAGGAATCTAATAGGAAATGGCGCAAGATCTCGCAATGACAGATTACTACGTATATTAAATTATTAAATTTAAATTAAGGGAAAAGAAAATACTTTAAAGTAATTTAAGCAATGATTTCACTATATCCTCTAAAATTGCATCGGATACGATAGCAACAGATTTAAGTCCACCGATAAAAAGTTCCAATTTCGTGGTGGAAAATGAATCAAATCAAATTAAATCAAAGTATTGCGAATAATTTTTAACGAAAACTATGTAAATATTTATCAGACCAATAAATCGAATGTCCGGTTAAAGCCGCTTTCATGGACAACACTGTCACCGGGTTTCTTCTTCTAAAAACGACATAGCCCTAACAATAATGCAAATAGACGTGATGTGATTGTAAATAATGCTTTACATAGGCGTTTATTATGATTGTGCAATTCACCTTTCCAGAGTACCCACCCATCATATGATGCCATAATGAACTGCGTGATGTGTACAATGACATCATAATGAATGACGTCATGAATGACGTTGATAAGTACGTCACGAACGCATATTTGAAGACGGTCTATGCGTTGTTGTACAAATTGTTTGCTTTTACTATTTAATAAATATTCTGTTGAATATTTTGAAACTAATTTGACTGGGCGCTGTTGTACAAATTGTTTGCTTTTACTATTTAATAAATATTCTGTTGAATATTTTGAAACTAATTTGACTGGGCGCTGCTGCTGCCATAGGCAGCAACAGCGCCCAATCAAATTAGTTTCAAAATATTTAACAGCTTCCCTGTATAGTTTTCAGGAAATTGATAGCTAGGGAATTCGGGGATCGATCAATCCCAACACGGCGAGGTGTGGGTGGAGCTTAGCTACTGATGGGCGGGGCATAGCTAAAATGGAAATGTCCATTAGATAACATTGCACATTTCCTCTGATTATAAAATACATATTGAAGTGCTCTATATGCTCAAAGCTGCGATATGTCATGATGATATATATTTGAAAGGAACGGCAATATCCGTCTAAAATAACGCTGGGTGTAACCTTCTTGACTAACTATATAGAGGTGTTAGTAATCATTAGAATGAGAACAACTAATTCATAGAGTAATGTGTTTGAAACATTTTGCAAAATATAGCTTATCTCTGTAATTGTCAAAAATCTATGTCCTCTCCAGAACATATTGGGAAATGGTTTTATGAATTAGTTGTGCTTATATTGGGTTTTGGATTCGGACCAACTTTTACCGGAAGCTCAATAAATAATCCAGAGTTTTCATTCACTAAGTCAACTCTACAGAGAGTTATTCCATGGAGCCATTAGGGACATAGTATCTCGATCATTGCTGAACGTATTCCATGGAGTCATTAGGGACATAGAATATCGATCATTGCTGAACGTATTCCATGGAGCCATTAGGGACATTGCATCTCGATCGTTGCTGAACGTATATTCTTCATGTGACACGCACACGTCTTACGATGGCAGCTTGTAGGTTTAGCGCATCGAAAGCAAATGACAAGAACGTTACTACGTAAACATATTGCAGTTCACACCGGGACTTATCTTAGACCGTGAAAATGTCAATCAAACATTTATGATTTGCATAGCTCAACCAGGGATAGGCAAAATAATCAGAAGAAAAGAACTGAATATTTTATTATTGTCTATAACCTGACCTGAACGTAAAGATGCAACTATGTGGTTGCTAATGATGTTACACGTGTCCATAATGCAGTAGAATTGCTTAGCAAGGTTCTCTTGAACTTACTTGATGCATGTCACCGCAAACATCTGCGAGCAATTACAAATGATCGCTGGCCACACAGTCTTATATCAAATGCATCACTATAGAAACTGTGTAACACAGAGCCACTATCTGTGAGGGTAGCTCAACAGCGATGGTAAATGTTCGGACATGTTCTTCAAATGCCAGAAGATACCTTGCTCAGAAAGCACGAGAATTTACACTGAAATTGCAGTAGTAGGTGCCAACATATATCAGGCATGACAAGGACGTCACAGTATCAACGTGTTAGATCTTTTGTGATCAGACCTCAAAACGTAATCTAGGACCACTAAAGACGAGAAAGAACCTAAAGGAGCTCAGGACGCTCGTACTGGACAAGATAGTATAGAGAAAGTGGAAGAACAACTTGCTGCAGTTGTAAGAAGTTTTCACTTCTCAGCACCAGTAGACAGCTACTCATCATCATCATCATCATCATCATCATCATCATCATCATCATCATCATCTCTATCATCATCATCATCATCATCATCATCATCATCATCATATGATAAATGTGAAGGCTCTGTAGTTGCAACTTTGGCAGCATTGTAAGAAAGGTAAAACTTTTGACCAACCGATTGAGCAACCGACCGAACAAGCGATCGAATGACCGGCAGACCAAGCAACTGACTGAACCAGCCACCCACAGACTGACTGGCAGACTGACTGATTGATCACCTGACTGACCGACCAAACGACCGACTAAACGACCGACCAACTTATACCAGTTGCGCGTTGCAACCATAAACTGAATTTTACAATTATTCTTCAGAAACTATGTCAGACTGGCTTATTGTTGGAGCCCACACACCAAAGTTGTTACAAATCATTCAAAGAATTTATAACATAAATGTATCAATTCCACAAGCTTCTGACAGTGCCCAATATGTATCATGAAATGCAACAATAGAGAGCTATGCCCCGCCCATCTCTAGCTAAGCTCCACCCATACTTCGCCCATGTTGGGATATTAAACAGCTTACCCTATAGTTTTCTGGAAATTGATAATTATGGAGTTCAGGGATCGATCGATCACAACACGGGCAAGGCATGGGCGCAGCTTTACTAGAAATGGGCGTGGTATAGCTTAAAGGCTTAAAGCTTAAAGGTGCACAGTCACACCAAAATTCTTGAAAATAAAATGGTTAAAATTGGATACTTTTCGAGGCTTAAATTGTGCTCCTGAATATAAAGCAAAAAAAAATCTTAACATATGATGATTTCATTACTTGTAAATTAAAATAATTTTTTAATTGTGAAATTGAATTAGAGACACTTACCCTAATTCAACTTCACAACTAAAATGATATTAAATTATCCGCAATGAAACCGTGATATGTTAAGATTTATTTCGTTTCATTGTATTGATAATTTGATTATGACGGAATTTATTCGATTGGCAGATCGGATCTCTCCATTCCTGACATAACTCAAATAGATCTGTCAAATTTGGTTCTAATCCATCAGCTAAGGACGACACATTGGACACCTGCATTTTCCTCATAGTTTCCATTGAAAATCTAACATGGCCCATAACTCTGCTTTTAAGGCATGCCGACTTCATAATCTAAGGGGCGGGGTGGGTGGGGTGTGTGTGTATGGGGGTGGGGGGTGGGGCGGGGGTGGGGGGGGGGGGGTGGGTGGGTGGGGGTGGTGGTGGCTGGGTTACAGAATTTAAGCCTATAAAAGTGTACAATTTTAACAATTTTATTTTCAATTATTTTGACTTGAATATGACCTTTGACAAGCATATATAAGTTCACCAAAGTGAGTTAAAAAACCTCAGTAAATTGTGGTTGATTTGTATGATTGCAATGCAATGCCATTATTTAACATGAGTAAATTAAATTGAGTAGTATAACACACAATGTGTCATAATCTTTTGCCCATTTCAGAACAATATATCTGACATAGATACGCATTTAATGACCATGCATAGAATGTGCAACGAAGTTGTATTTCATAGTTGAGAAACAGATTATGCAAAAATATTAATTCAGCGGAAGTACTTTTTAAGGTAAATTAACAGTCATTAGCATATCTATTTACAGAATTCCAGCCAGTCTTCACAGGAAGATGAACACCCTGGACTTTTGGCATGCAGCATCATATAAGTAAATAATTAAGAGTGAAAAGGATAGCAATGCATTTTAGCAAAACTTTTAATTTGTATAATTATTGTTTTGTAGACAAATTTTCTATGTGACATTTACTATGTTCCCAGTCGATATCTACATAGTATATTCTGTTTATACAAGAAAGATGAGATACTTTGTGTGCCGTTACAGTAAAAGAGCCCATTTGATCCCCATGGTTATATTTTACAACAGGTGGGTATATTCTGGAAGATATGGGCGGTATATGTGCACCCAAGCTTTGGCTTATTAGCCTCAATTTTAGCATTAGGCCACGCTTGTTACTAATACAGATATTGGAAATTTTCAGATTAAGATAATCGTACAAATGTATGGCCATTCTTACTTGGGACAGAATTTTGGACATTGTTTACATTGTCGCTCTCCATCTTCGGTCACGTGACATTCACATTCTGTTTCGCCACATAGAGTCTGTAGATGAAACGTGCGGGCTTCGGCGGAAGACTGGGAAACTGCAAACAAAACATATATGCCATTGTCGGACGAATTGTCGCGAGGCTATTTTAATCATTATCCGCGCGCGCGCGTGTGGTTATGTGTGCGCGTGTGCGTGCGTGATTGGGTGTGTGGGTGTGTGATGCGTACGCGCATGCATGCGTTGGTGCGTGTGTGTGTGTGCTTTACTGATGAGCTACCGCACAAACTTGAGTGGGAGGTAGCCTCAGGCTGCTCTTGGTAAGAGCTACATCTTTCGATTCTAGCAAACATTGACATTTTAGCCTACAAAATCAATTTTAATTGGCATGATAAAGCACGACCGTATAAAAGAGAATTATTGAATATTTTGTCTTTACTCATTTGTTTATTAAATTTAATTGGAGTTTCTGTCTTAAGTTTTCCCAACAGCCCACATTTTTAATTTACTGCTGAATCTGTGCACATTGTACAATAGTATGTCATGTTTAAATGTTGCATTTTATACAACCAGTACAGATTGAAAACAGAAGGAATAAGAGATTTTAAAAATAAATTTGTTATTTTCTCTGCTTTCACTGATTTTAAAATGTATATAAAGTCTCTATTCGTCTTATTTAAACTTCAGAAAGTCCCAATTTTATCCTGTTACTGATTTTGGAAGAAGAAAATAGAGGCTTTAAACATTTTCCTTCCGTGACAAAATCAACAACAATCTTTTGAGAGCTACTTTTTGACGACTTAAATTCTCGCAGACTCTACCACAGCAAATTAAAGCATAAATACATAATACATTGTCTTTGATGTTAATGCCACATTAGCCAAACAATACAGGTTCTGAAAATCTAGAATACCGGCTGCAATGGAGTTTTCCAGTTTTGACTATGTACCGCCCATCTCTATCTGAGCTCCACCCACACCTCGCTCGTGTTGGGATCCATCGATCTCTGACCTCCCTGACTATTAATTTCCAGAAAACTATACAGGTAAGCTATTGAATATTTTGGAACTAATTTGAATGGGCGCTGTTGCTGCCTATGGCAGCGCTGATAGGCAGCAGCAGTGTCCATTCAAACGAGTTTCAAAATATTCAACAACATGTTTATTAAATAGTAGAGACATACAATTCGTACGTATCGAACTATTAAGAGTTAAAGACGGGGCAAATAGAATCAATTATGACGTAATGATTATGACGTCATCATACACGCCACCTAGCTGATTATGACGTCATATGATGTAAGATGATAGATGGATATTCTGGAAAGGTGAATTAGATGCATGAATTGACTCACATAACACACTTTAAATTTTGTCTGCCAAGGTTTACCTATTATCAATCTGTCGATGACACATTTTGTCTGCCATGGTTGACCTATTATCAATCTGTCGGGATTACACATGTAATCTAGATCAAATTAAAACTATTCATAAAACTGTGTAAATTCATTCGCATAAGTGTAAACACATTCCCGTACAGGTAGACGTCAAGAGCTCATCATCCTTATAACTGCCTCAAATATAACAACTTCTTGTTATCTAGCTTACCCCAATCAATAGACGACGACGACGACGACGACGACGATAATAATAATAATAATAATAATAATAATAATAATAATTACTATTATATTTTGTAATCACCATTGACCATGTAAATATATGTATTATTGTTCCCCATATGCCACATGGTGGCCTGGGTGTAAATAAATTGAACTGAACTGAATAAATACCTACTACAGATAAATGGGTGAGTGAAAAGTTTAAAATAAGCTTTAATTTGATTAAAAATTTAACTGGTATTGCATACAATTAATTCTTATCTATACTCCACACCTACCCTGGAGAAGAATGAAACAGTAGAATAAATATTTGAAGATGAGTCGTCCGACATATCGCTTGTAACGTGCCATATTGTTGCGTGTCCAGAGAAAGTCACCCGTACATCACCACGATATACTGGTAAGTGGTTCTTGAAACACGACACTCTGGCCAGGTAGTTACATAATGCATGTTGCCATGACACTACTTTAACGCAATCAATTGATTTAAACAATATGTGTGCTGTTCAAATATATGAAAACATTTTCCCAAAATATTTAGCATGTGGTATGCTTTCACTCCTGTGAAAAGTAGTTTTCTAAGCATTATTTATTAATAAGTTATGCGCTAATAAATATGAAGAATACTCGTTGCTTTAGTCAGTATTTGCGAAGACTACCTCACTGTTTGACAAGCAGCCACAAACCTTTCCACAAACAGTCTTAATGTCGCAATAATGTCGTACGCAACTGCACCATATTGACAATAGCGATTTTATGAGCAAGTCTCTCTAATTAATTAATTATTTATTTTAGCTCTTGATAAATATTTATTTATTTATTTATCTTAAGAATGTTCACGATATGTAAACACGTCATATATTCCTCACTAGATGCTTGATATATATGAGCACGTATCCAATAGACCGATCCATTTCCAGCCTATTTCTAATCCAGCTTCGCCCACATTATACGCATTTGAATCAAGTTTAACAGTTTGAACCACGAATTCCCACAAATGGTTTTTTAACCCTTTCACGATGAAGCCGGTAAAAACCCGTCTCTGTATTGGTCTTGGGGAATGTCCATTTACAGGGCAGGAGAAGACTATTTTTGAAACTGTAACACCGCAATGACTGGCTCGATAAGCCAGACAGTCTTTCCAATGGTAAAATTTCAAAAGCAGTCTTCTCTTGGCATGAAAATTGACATTCAATAAGTAAATATTTACATTTTCTGAGAAATGTTAGTCATTAAAGGGTTCAAATAGCTGTACAGGTAAGCTATTGAATATTTTAAAACTAACTTGACTGGGAGCTGCTCATATATAAAGTTTGCTCAATTGTAAATTCAGGCAAAGACATACAATTCAGACCCTTATTGTCGGGTCTTCGCCATCACATTCCCGACAGAACCACGTGATTTGATTGAGACGTCAGCAAACAACCAATGTATTTTGACCATGACACCAGATATTTGAGTGGCAGTTCGGCTGCCTCCATTTGGATGATCCGTGTTAAGCACCGTAAAGCTGTATTAAGCAAGCGCGCTATGGCGCACACGTACCAACGCACTATAGAGAGGCGATCGCTTAATACAAGCGACCTGCTATCATAGCATATTCCTGTGGAATTCTCCCTTATTTGAAATAGCGCTTTGACAGGAGCTAGCGCTGGTGCTCATCTGGATAAGAGGTAAGAGATGAGAGCTAGCGCTGGTGCTCATCTGGATAAGAGGTAAGAGATGAGAGCTAGCGCTGGTGCTCATCTGGATAAGAGGTAAGAGATGAGAGCTAGCGCTGGTGATCATCGGGATAAGAGGTAAGAGATGAGAGCTAACGCTGGTGCTCATCTGGATAAGAGGTAAGAGGTGAGAGCTAACGCTGGTGATCATCTGGATAAGAGGTAAGAGACGAGAGCTAACGCTGGTGCTCATCCGGATAAGAGGTAAAAGATGAGAGCTAACGCTGGTGCTCATCTGGATAAGAGGTAAGAGACGAGAGCCAACGCTGGTGCTCATCTGGATAAGAGGTAAGAGACGAGAGCGAACGCTGGTGCTCATCTGGATAAGAGGTAAAAGATGAGAGCTAACGCTGGTGCTCATCTGAATAAGAGGTAAGAGACGAGAGCCAACGCTGGTGGTCATCTGGATAAGAGGTAAGAGACGAGAGCTAACGCTGGTGCTCATCTGGATAAGCGGTGCGAGACGAGAGGTAACTGAGGTGCGCATCTGGATACGAGGTAAGAGATGAGCGCTAACGCAGATGCTCACCTGGTTAAGAGGTACGAGACAATGGAGCTAACGCTGATGTACATCTGGATAAGAAGTAAAAGACGAGAGCTAACGCTGGTGCTCATCTGGATAAGAGGTAAGAAACAAGAGCTAACGCTGGTGTACATCTGGATAAGAAGTAAAAGACGAGTGCTAACGCTGGTGCTCTTCTGGATAAGAGGCGCGAGACGACAGGTAACGCTGATGCTCATATGGATTACTAGGTAAGCGGTAGGAGATGAGAGCTAACGCTGGTGCTCATCTGAATAAGAGGTAAGAGACGGGAGCTAATGCTGATGCATATCTGGATAAGAGGTACGAAATGAACGCTTCAGATAGGTTGAGATTGTCTATTGAAACCTGTCTCAAACATCTGTCATAATGAAGGACAATAATTTGCCTAAAAATTTACCAGTAGTTACAGTAAACCGGTCGTGCTGTACAAAAGATATGTTTGTGTACATGAAAGGTATATTAAATATGACAGGTACATGAAGGGTAGTGTTCGTGCTTATATATATATATTAAAAACTTAACAAAAAATTGTAAAAGGACAAACTATTACCTATGGTAACCCTTCTTATGATACATATGCCCTAGATTTTATTATATTCAACATTATTCACATGTACTTGAATGGTAGGGCAACTGATATGCCATGATATAGGAAAATGTTAAATCTTCATTTTGAGAAGCAATACAATAATAGAAACAAGCTTAAAACATCCCAGCCTTCCTCAAGGACACACGACCCAACTAACATCGTATGACAAAGATTTCACCAAAATCTCTGATTACCAGATACTGTTTACCTTTCGTGTGCATGAGTCTGGAGCCTTCCAGGTACATCGTACATGGATGGTAGTTTATGTAAGCATGATTGTACGTGAAAGATTGCATCCAGTTTAATATATATATATATATATATATATATATATATATATATATATATATATATATATATATATATATATATATATATATAAAAGCAGCTCAGCACGTTTAATGCTGAGCTGTGTCACAACCCGCTGAAAAGGTGAGGGGGGGGGGGGGCATTGGCCAAGGATCCATGCCCCCATATATTCAACCTAACTGTTGTCCGGCTAAAATTGCGCTATGTGTTGTATTTAATGTGCATTATATGGGAAAGTGATTGCTACAGCCATTTCTCACTGATCATCTTGGCGAATAGTGGACTTCGTGTATTTAGTCAATATTACAACTTGCTTCTGTGTATAGAAAAGGTCTCCACGAGAAGGCGGGCAGCATGATCGCATTGTTTGTCATGATGGACACATCCAGAGAGAGAGAGAGGGAATGTTGCTATCTGATCCTCTGGCACATGTACGCGTCTGACACGTTCCTTATCAATATATGAACTTGCTCTGTGTTATGGTATCACTTTGATACTATGTCAAGATATAGGCCTAGGCTACGAACTAATGTAACGAGATTCATATTTAACACCCCCCCCACCCTTGCATCAACAGCGCTCAAAATGCCACTTGTATTAACCCTTTAATTGGTCAGAATGTTGAAAGAAAATTGAAGTTTAAGCTCAGTGAATAACCATTTGCTGGCCAAGAGAAAACTGTTATTGTACATTTACCACTGGAATTTAGGAACATTGTTTTTAAGAGGTGGTATTTTCCCGGCTTGACGATCATAGGGTTAATGGTCTAAAAAATCTAAATCTTTTCATAGACATTGCCAATTTGCAGGCCAAAAGAAAGCTATTTTTGAAATTGTATCACGGGAATGACTGGCTTGATTACCCATCCAGTCATTCAAGTACTAATTTTGAAAGATAGCCTTCTCTTGGCCTGCAATAGACACACCATAAGACCACTGCAGGTGTCCTTTTGGGCTGGCTCAACCTTTACAGGATTTACTTGACATAGGAGTACCCACCCATCATATGACGTCATAATGAACTGCGTGATGTGTACAATGACATCATAATGAATGACGTCGTAAATTACGTCACGAACGCATATTTGAAGACGGTCTATGCGTTGTTGTACAAGTTGTTTGCTTTTACTATTTAATAAATATTCTGTTGAATATTTTGAAACTAATTTGACGGGGCGCTGTTGCTGCCCTAGGCAGCAACACCACCCAGTCAAATTAGTTACAAAATATTCAAAAGTTTCCCTGTATAGCTTTCAGGAAATTGATAACTAGGGCATTTGGGGATCGATCAATCCCAACACGGCGAGGTGTGGGTGGAACTTAGCTAGTGATGGGCGGGGCATAGCTAAAAATGGAAAGATCCATTAAGAAAGAAGCTTACAGCGAATCGTTGATTTATCAAATATTACATTATATTCAAATCTTAATATTACTCCCTTAATTTTAGTAAAATTTAGTTCATTTAAAACACCAAAAAACCACCGGTCATTGGTGTATGGACTGCCAATTAAAATTAGGCCTTAGGTAGAATAAATGAACAATTTCGCCCCCACCCCTCCTTACAGAAAACCTTAGGATGGTGTTACAATGAAAGCACAGATTGGTTTTGCTTTAGGTCCTACTTGATGTTTTCTATTCTGTCTAAACTCGTTATATAAATCAATTTGAGCTTTGCAGGCTGTGACTTGCTGAAATACATTATGACATTCAGTGCAAAATTGCTGTCACACGCATTTTTGCATACCGTGCCGATTAAAACCTCATGGTACAATTGCTAGGCTTGTAGTAGTAAGGTTGAGAAAACGTAGTTATAGCCTTTTGTTTTGCACCCTTCTTCAGCAGCACGTAAGGTTTGTAAATAGTGTTACATAATGGATCTATTTAGTTCATAAAACCGTTTGCAGCTATTCGGTTGAATTACTCGCTAGGGCTTCTGCTCTATTTCGTTAAAATAAAAGACGCTTGGGTAGCGCACATTGTCTGCTGATTAAATGGCTAACGTTGCGATTTGTCAAAATGCTGCTTTGTTCATAGGAAAGGAGACATTAAATATGGCCAGACATTCATCAGCGTACTTCTTGTCTCGCCCATATGAAATGTTGATTTGAAATGATACAACAGAGACTGCGCACTCCAGTACCTGTCTAGCGTGGCCTTACACTTGTTGTCGGTGTCTCCAATGCATGGCCGTGAAAGCTATTATAGACTTTGCCTACTCAAACGGGGAGGTAATCTTTGCAGATGCCCTCATTTAGCCTTGATCTGGGTTCGACAATTTTTCTTTCATGTGTAATCCTTTATTCGCGATGTACCACCTCTTTCCTTAACATAGGACACCTCACCGTATCTTATACTAACCATTCAAGTGATAGAATGTGCCTCACATAATCGATCCCTGACATTTTAGCTTATCATGCCGATAACGAAAGATATTCAGGCTTTAGTAGTCTATAGTGACTGTCATGATTTACTTTCCAAACAATCAGAAAAAACCTAGGGTGTCTGCCTCAGCATATGTATGTATGATTACTGGATTTTGCGGCTGTAATAATAGAAACATCTTACAGCTGCAATCAGTCAGTATTCGCTTTTATCCACTGTGTCTTGTCTTCAGCTGAAATGCTTAGCTTCCTCACGTCCATTCTTGATTTGAGTGTAACTCAAGCAAGAGTCCTGCTTTCTTGAGGCCACATCGTAGCACACTTAGCAGATTTATGCAATGGCGACCTCTCCTGGCTTTGTATGTGTTGGCTCCGAGCAGGGCATCCTTAGCACATGGCTAAACATGGATCATGTTTGCTGGGCGACTTTGATAGGCAGCGGCGACGTAATACACATCTTGTATAGTGCATCATTGGAAAGTATGCTGTCTGGCCCTCGGTGTCCAGTGATGGTATGTAGGTGTTTGCGGTGGCAGGCATCGAGTTTGTCGAGAGCTGCCTTTTGGAGCTGCCCAGCTCCTACACTTATACAGCATCAAGGATACGCAGGTTGCATTGTATAAAAGCAGTCATTTTATCAAGGACATCTTTGATCTACAATACATAGCTGCAGAAGGACTGGAAAGCTATGTTCCCCATGACGCAGCGTGTAGCAATGCCAGCCGTTCCGCAAAGCAGTGAGCCAATGGTTTTAGAAAGCCAAAGCGTAATTTTCTTTAGTTTCATGCTATGTAGATAGGCATATGTGACTGAACTTTGTTTTGGATTCATTCAGCTATTGGGAGACGTTCGTTAAGGGGTTCCTTTTCCGCGTCTATGAAGTCCACATCGTCGGCATATTCCATCTCTAGCGGCATACCCAGTATTGACAGGGAGGGTGGGGGGTGGGGGTGGGGGTGGGCGAGTTGGGTTTGTGGAAATTTCCCGCACAGATTTCGGTGCAGCAGCACAGTAACAGGGCCATCTCCCTGTGTGGAGCCGATTTATGTCTCACACTCTACAGACTTCACTGACTTGACTCGTCCTCTCAGCTTGGTGTCTGCAAGTAGTAGTCTCACTAGTCGTAGCTCATCTTCATTGCAACTGGCCTGGCGTAGTACATCTAGGATCGTTCAGCATTTAATTGTGTCGAAGGATCGTGACTTATCAATACCCATTTTGTGGAAATCCCAGTGTTTGGACATGACTACCGACACAAGCATGCGTTGAGCCCATACAATGTCTGCGTAGCTGCGTCCACGTTTGAAGCCACTTTGACACGATCCAGTGAAGTCATAGATCTTGTCTCGGATGCGGCATAGAGAAACATTGGATAGGACTTTCCGCATGCTGTTGAGGAGCACAATGGGCCGCAGATTGGCTGGGGGACCAGGCGGCTTCTTGGGCTTGGGTAGCACGATAAGGATGCCTTGGCCTACAGTGTCGATGCGAAGGTGGTGCATTAAAGATGAATTGATGAGGTGCGTGATCGGTGTTGAGATAATGTCACTGGCGTATTTGAATAGTTCTTTGCTCATGTCATCAGGTCCGGATGCACGCTGATTTTTCAGCGCTTCGAGTGCCTTCTCAACTTCTGCTGTTTTAGGTGCTGTTAGTAATGGCATGGGGTCTCCCGAGAACGGGTTCCAGGGCTAATCATCGTGGTCAGTGAACTGCTCTTGAAACATTCTCGGATTGCCTCGTCTTTACCCTGCTCATTCCTCCAGAGTTGTGTACAGTGAGTAGTGGTATGTAGTCAGCAACTCCCACGGCTCGGTCTACCATAAACATTTTGGGACAGTCATGACAGTGATTTCATCTGATATTAGAACTCGTATGGTACTGGTAGCTGATGATTCCATACATTTCAGTACTTTACTTAGTGCTTTGGGTGGATCGGAACTAACATAGATGTTAGCTATCTGCTCAACAATGGCTTTTTTACATTTGAGTGGCAGTGTCACTGATGAACTTGAGTAGGTTGTATGTGACTCTACACTCTTGCCTGGTATGTCGTTTCTACATTAGAATAGATATGGCTCATCCGATGGCTGGTAACGACTGGCTTATGGTTAGAATTGATGTCTGCATCTCCATAAAATCGACGATCCCGGAGTAGGGATTTTGTTTCTGTTTTGTATAGTACGAAGTCTGTTTGCTTGAAGACTGCTGTTGTAGCATAGAGCCGTTTTTGGGCTTTGCGATCAGCAATATGTCCGGTCCCTGTTGTTCGGTGATGGCATGGGTGTTTGGAAGCCGTATTTATGGTAAATAGGTCATTGGAACTATGAAATGTCACCAGTGCATCTCCATTGCTGTTGCGTGTACCCTCGCCATACGATCACATGCATAAGTCAAGTCCTGAACCGTTGCCGCCAATGCCGAGTTTACCCAGCTTGGAGTTGAAATCTCCACACGCGAACGGTTGCCTCGGTATATGCTTTTAGTCATAGAGGTGCCATCTATAGTTTGGCCATGCGTAAAAACAATCATACATGCAAATTGTTGTATATTTTGAAACTAATTTGACTTGATAGGCAGCAACAACTTCCAGTTAAATTTGTACCAAAATATTCTACAAGATGATTGTTATATAATAAAGAATGTGATGCATCACACGCCATCGCTTGAGGAGACAAAATGGTGAGCGTTCGCTGTTCAACCTTAACGCGATATTACAAAGTAGATAATGGGTGATACAGATAAGGGAATGTGACAGGATATGAATAATATGGAATCTATCAACCATAATCAATCGGTGCAATACAGCATTTGAGATGAGATTAGCATCCCTTTAACATAATGTCATTGCATGCATCCACACCATATACCACATGAAGTTCTGTGTACACCTCAATCACATCTCCAGGATTACTTCGGAAGGCCTGTTGGCAGCTTGAACCGTAGAGCTACTCTCCATATGACAAGCCTTTAAAACTGTTTTCTAACTGTTCTTTGCACATTTTCTGTTGGGAATATCTGCAAGTTCTTAGAGATCTTAGACCAGCTCCAGACTGATGAGGCATAAACTGAAATTAACATATGTTCTTCAAATACGCTGTTATTATGTTGTTTATAAACCTTTTCACTAATAAGCTTTTCAAAGTTGAAGGCGAAGCCCTCGTCAACGATAACGCGAATATCTTTTTCTTCTTTGGTTTGCTGAATGGTGTGGCTCCTAACCATCAACACTGATATGGTAACTGGGTCTTTTTGTAGTGAGATGAGGTCATGCTTATATATTTATCCCGGCAGAAGTGTAGAAGCAATCGGATAAACCAACTCGTTAATACAGAGATCAAGTTCTAGCTAAGTTCCGCTCATGCTTTGCCGCTCATGCTTCGCTGCACATGCCTTGCGTGTGTTCGGATCGATTTTTATACTTTGAATCCTGAATTCCCAGTATCCCAATTTCATGTTAACTATACAAGCAACGTGTTGCATTTTTTAAACTAATTTGCCTCTGGCAGCAACATCGTATACATTTGGTATACTTGACGAACTATTCAATGTTCGTGGCGGACCTAGATACGTCATTCATTAAGCATTTTGATTGTGACGTTATGTTGCACGTTACGTAATTGATTATGACGTCATATACCTGAGTGACAGATCAGATCGCTCCATTCATCCAGGTCTGACTGCATGGATGCATAATCTTCAGCCGTTCTAAAATCTTTGGTATCACAAGCAAAAGGATATGCGTCTAAACGCGCACAAGCAGCCACATCATTTATGCGTATTACCAACCATGTGGATTCTGAGACACCTGGAATTCAACTCGTCACCGCCGCCTGGCAGGATTTTCAGCATTTTGCTGAATTTAAAAAAGGAAGGAATTTCACATTTGACTCAAAAATTCTGAAACTTACTTGCTTTTAAATAAAAAAATTAGTTTTAGAACGTTATTTTCCCACACTAGTGTTAAATTCTGGAAGCGCAAGTTGGCCCAATATTGAGGTGACAAAATTATGACCTAGATTATTTCTGTCTGGAAGCCAACATCTTCTTACACGCTTGTCACGCGCTGCCATGATACAGGTCATGCTATTTGAAATCAATATCTGAATCTAGTCCGAGTCTTCTCCTACCGTCAATGGGGCCAATGACAGATATCTGATATCCTGTCATAGGGCCGGTTGAAAATCAGGGCGGACCCTGACTGATTTGCATCTAGGTTATAATATCACGAAAAACGAGCAAGTACTACGACGTTATTCCCAAAGATGTTTTCTCTCAGTACGGGATGGCTGTTTAAAGATAATAGAATAATAACACGTACACACTCGCTTTTGTTATTTGTTATTTTGCTGATATTGTCAGCTTGTCTGTAAACATTTACAATATATTTCTATTTAAATACAAATGTAAGTAAACATTTCCTCCGAGGCGGAGTGTTTCCATATTCTGGCATCTGCTGTGTCATCTCATTGCTACGTCCACGTTTGTGTTCCCCACAAACCAACAGGCCCGTATAGATCGTAGCCTGTCTTTATGTGAACTCCGGATACGTCAACTGAAATAACAAAATGAGTAGCTCTATGGGTTTTAAATCTTTGATGCAGTTCTACATAAAGAATTTATCAATCCATTTCCTCATTCAAACATTTGACGTCATAGCCGTCATGAATGACTCGATATAGTCCGTCTTTAACGCTTAATAGTCCAACACATTGTTCGAATTGTATGTCTTTAGTATTTAATAAACATTATGTTGAATAATTTGAAAATAATTTGACTGGGCGCTGTTGCTGCCTTATGCAGCAACATAATGTCCGAGTCAAATTAGTTTCGAAATATTCAACAGATTTCCCTGTATATATGTATGATTACTGTATTCTGCGGCTGTAGTAATAGAAACATCCTACAGCTGCAATCAGTCCGTATTCGCCTTTGCCCACTGTGTCTTGTCCTCAGCCGAAATCCTTAGCTTCCTCAGGTCCATTCTTGACTTGTGTGTACCTAATCCTGCTTTCTTGAGGTCACCTGGTAGCACACTTAGCAGAATTATGCAATGACGTCCTCTCCTGGCTCTGTATTCGCTGGCTCCGAGTATGGCGAATTCCAAGGCTCTGTGCGCTAGTGTATCTTCTGGCATCCTTAGCGCATGGGCAAACATGGACCATCTTTGCTGGGCGACTTTTACAGCAGCGGCGTATTACACATCTTGTATAGTGCATCGTTGGAAATTATGCTCTCTGGCCTTCGGTGTCTAGTGATGGTGCGTAGAAGTTTGCGGTGGCAGGCGTCAAGTTTGTCTAGAGCTGTATTTAGAGCTGCCAACTGAGGGGCGGCTTAGCCATTTTAGGTTTAATGGTCAGGAAATCACACATGTTTGCCTAGTTAGTTTCCATTCGCGGGCCAAGAGAGAGCATTTTTTAAAATTTTACAATGGACTGATTTGCTTGATTATCGAGACAGTCAATCCAGTAGGAATATCTAAAAAATAACCTTTTCTTGGCCTGCGAATGGACGTTACTCCGGATAACGACAGATGACATTTTAGCCAGTTTGACCGTTAAAGGATCACGTTACCACAAGATGGGTTACCACAAGATGGGTTACCACAAGATGGGTTAGTGCAAGGGTGGAATCCAGATGTAGCTAAGCTCCAGCTACACTTCGCCGTGTTCGCCTCGATAGATGCC
Source organism: Chaetoderma sp. LZ-2023a (assembly GCA_034401795.1). NCBI lineage: Eukaryota > Metazoa > Mollusca > Caudofoveata > Chaetodermatida > Chaetodermatidae > Chaetoderma > Chaetoderma sp. LZ-2023a. Next base: position 113,028,941 of record CM067371.1, on the reverse strand, counting down.
TGAACTCCCTGACTATCCATTTCTATGAAACTATTCAGGTAATCTGTTGGATATTTTGAAACTAACTTGAATGTGTGCTGTTACTGCCTAAATCAGCAAACGTGCCTGCCTATGGCAGCAACAGCGACCAGTTAAATTAGTTTCAAAATATTTAACAGCATGTTTATTACATAGTAAAGAAATACAATTCGTACGATAACGTTTAGTCCAACATCAATTAATCGTTCGTGACGAACTTAGCTACGCCATTCATGATATAACTTACTATGGCGTGATCCTACACGTCACGTGGTTGATTATGACGTCATACCAATCGATGGATAAACTGGAATTCGCAATTCCTTTGATATGGTCAATAACTCGTAGTGTCAAGAGAGGGATCAATTTATTCAAACTGTGAAATCTGAAATTCCAGAATCTAAATTCCAAGCTAATTATAGAGGAGACAGTGGGCCATGGGGGGGGGGGGGGGTGGCGCAGTGGGCCATGGGGAACAGTTGGCCAGGGGGGGTCACTGAGCCATTCCAAGCTAACTATAGAGGAGACAGTGGGCTATGGCGAAAACAGTGGGTCATGTGGAGACAGTGAGCCATGTGGCGACAGTGAGTCATGGGGAGACAGTGGGCCATGGGGAACAGTGGGCCATTCCAAGTTTCTCAGAAATGCATTATGGGACTTTTTCACTGACATTAAGAAATGTGTAGTAACTGGTAAGAATTCCCCCTACATGATCGTGTAAATGTAAGCAAAAGTAATGAAACCTGAAAGATTTATGTTTAATAATTGTTTTACAAATCGCAAAGTCAAATTTTACCAAGCTAAACAAAATGTTCTTGTAATGTATCATGCTGAGCTCTTGCATTGCTAACTGTATAAATGGAAAAAAATTGTGCATTAGCTTGAAATAGATATGTCAACTAAAGGCAGTTAATATGGCGGACCATGAGAAAGTCAAATATAAAGTTAAAACATGCTGCCAGGGCACAGTATGCCAGCCTACTAGGGTTAGTGTGAGCCGGTCTGGGCACAATGGGTCAGCCTGGTGAGGGTAGAGTGGGACAGTTGGAGCACAGTGGACCAGTCTGGTATGATTAGAGTGGGCTAGTCTGAGCATAATGGGCCAGCCTGTTTAGGCTAGCGTGGGCCAGGCGGAGCACAGTGTGCCCTCCTGGTACGGTTAAAGTGGGCCAGTCGGAGCAAAAGTGAGCAATCCTGGGAAGGTTAGACGGGGTCTATTGTTAGCACAGTGGACAGTTCCGGTAACGTTAGAATGGGATAGTCTGAGGATAGTGGGTCATCCTGGTATATTTAGACGTGGCCATGGTCGACTTTGTTCTATCTTATTAACCAGGGTTAGTACATGCCATGGAAATCTTGTAGAGTCATTGAATCCATAAGTCATGAAAAAGTAATGGAAAATTAAGCATTTGAAATCTGACGTAGCAACAACTGTCCCCAGTCAAATAAGTTTCAAATTATTAAACAGATTATTTGTTAAATTATAAATAATTATTCACTGGCTTTCATGTTTAGAGGGGTAACACTTTGTTAGGAATCACATTTATACATTTTAGTCCACCTGTATGTCACAGAATTGTGTGATTTTGATCATGGAAAGTAATCGAAACGTCATTGAATTTAGCATTGCAAGACGAATACGAATCCAAAGCAATGGCTTCCAATCACACTACAGTCAAATATAGTAAACAGAACATTTCTAATATAGTGTTTAAAATGCTATAAAATTTCAACCATGGACTCAGGATAGCAGCGATATGACCAAAAAAAAATAAAAAATGACGCACTATGACCAGATCTTCCCTACTGGTAAGCTATTGAATATTTTGAACCTAATTTGACTGGGTATGTTGCCGCTCGTGGCATCAACAGCTTCCAGTCAAATAAGTCTCAAAATATTCAATACAATGTTTATTAAATTGGAGATTCATCAAAGTCATAAAATCCATACACTTTTTTACAGAACTTTCGTGACCGAGCTACGTCATTTTGTGACTAACGTATTTTGATCAAGACGTCAGATATTTGAGTGACAAATCGGATAGCTCCATTGATGATTCCTCTTTTAAGACGCGTGGTCTTGCGAACAGATGTCCGTTTAGACACTTTTAACTGTTTGTGTAGATAGCCAGAGAAGAGACTTAAAGCTGTCATATGTTGTTAAAACTACCACTGCTATATTCACCATATGGTGACGTAAAACATATGAATTTTCACTTAACGAGTATAGAGACGCCACGTGAGCGAGTGTTGAGATATGACCACTTCGTAGGACATTATCGCGTACATATTACCATAGAGTGAATTGTAATGGTAAGTAAGCATCGCATTTTAGCTAAATTGTGCAAATCACTTATAAGAATAACGACAGCTCGCTATAGGTGGTGAAATCCAGTTAACATTGCGTGTGCTAAAGATAATATGATACTGCGAGGCACCGAACAGAAGATGATTTCGACATGCCATAAGGGACATGATATTTTGCCAGACTTACCACTCATTTTTCCATCTAGAATGTCGAATCCGTACGTGTACGATAGCCACTGGGGATGATCATTGAGGTAATCTGAGTCGTCAAACGGCAGTGCTTTAGCCAACACGACATCACTGGATGGTAAACTGGCAATTCTTTGGTATTCTGTTTCCAGGATGGATGCCCACGTGATACCATGGTCATCACTACGGATATATGCCTTCCTGTTCCGTGCGAGACCATACAGACGTCTCTTGCTTTTGTGGTACAGGTATATGTTTACGACGTCATCGTCCAGTGCTGAGAAACACAAATAAATATGCTAATAATCGCACAGCCCTATTCACTCCGGCCTCGTATTGTTTACTCCATTGGTTCTAAACTTCACTAAACAATTCCCAAACTATCTCTAACTCTCTCACTCTGATAGAATCCTGCTATAATCTAGCATACAGCTCTCTGTGTTTCTCTCCGTATCCCCCCCTTGCCCCCCACCCCTCTCTCTCTCTCTCTCTCTCTCCAGCAAACCTCTCTTGCCATCTCTCCATCCCATCTATACTTCTTTGTCCACCTCCCAACTCACCCCCTCCCCTTCTCTCTCTCTCTCTCTCTCTCTCTCTCTCTCTCTCTCTCTTTCTCTCTCGCTTGCTCGCGCTCTCTCTTTAATTTCTCTTTGTAGAATCAGGATACACTAAAGGACACTACCTCTAGAGACATGATACATAAAACACTGTATAGGAAGATTTTATTAGAGAACACGGTAGTGTCAGGATCCACAAGGGGACACTTGAGAGTCAGGATACACCAGAGAACACAATAGAGTTCACCTCAATTAGCGAATACTGTAGTGTTAGGATCAACCAAAAAGCCTTGTTGAGTCAAGGTCCATCAGCCAGCATTTTAGAGACAGAATCCATCAGGGAACACTGTAGAGCCAGAATCCACCAAATAATGCTGTTGAGTTCAGATCCACCAGGGGGCATTGTAGCAGATCGATCAAAGATTACAATAGGGTTAGGATCAGTCAGAAAACACTGTAGAGCCAGGATCCACCTATCTGAGAGCATTAGATCCAGAGAACACATTATGTATATTTGAGTGACTATAAAGCACATATCACATGCTTCCAAAGCTGTCTAGCTGCATATGAGCAATACCACGCATTACATCTCTTACCCAAGGGCCACCTATCACTTGCCTGTATATTGCACCCATACGTTACAATTCATATGTTGGCTAGTGATCCGATATTATAAAATATACGTTGTCTCGGCTGTCAGTATATATTGTATATGCCTAGTATCAGAGTGACTGCATCATACATCCCTTACCTCTCCAGGACTTTCCATAGTTAGCAGTGGACGAACACGCCACGAAATCCCTGCAAAGTAACGATACCGTGATTTAGGTACATGATCATTGCCTAGTAATAGCTACACTGGCTTCTGTGGTGATCCTGAGGAATATCCATTTGTAGGTCAGGAGAAGTAAAGACTATTCTATCAATAAGCGAGGTAACTCTAAAAAAATAGGCCTCTCGTGGCCTGCAAATCATCATTCAATATAAGCACATATTTTGATATTCCTGACTAAATTTAGCCGCTGAAGGCTTACTTCTATGTAATTACGCGTGATTATAATATGTACCAGAGAGAACAGTCCCAAATGATATAGATCATTCCGATCAAACACATAGCGCAATACAGACGTTTACCTGCGCAATCACGTTATATACAATACTTCTACTATGGTAATGAAACAGGAAAACGCGCCCATTAAGAACATGTCCCTTGCTTCACTTGGTCACATCCGATAGCAATTGCAATCGAATATCAAATCCCTTACATAAGGCCAAATTTCTAGCGTGTACCATTGTGTAAGCGATTTGAGGAATCCAGTCTCTCAGACAGTCATATGAAGTCATAATCAACAACGTCACGTGTATGCTGATGTCATAATCAATTATGTAATGAATGACGCGATATAGTCTATCACAAATGCTTGATAGTCCGTCAAGTTATACGAATTGTATGTCTTTATTATTTAATAAACATTCTCTTGAGTATTTTGAAACTAATTTGACGGGGCGCTGTTATATTGTCGATACAGTACATATTGTCTCTCCGTTATGCTATCTCTCAAATAACAAATTGGTCGGTGATATATTTTCATATAGCACTGAAAGCACGGTATGCACCACCCAGTCAAATTAGTTTCAAAATATTCAACAGCTTACCTGTATAGTTTTCTGGAAATTGAGATTCAGAGAGTGCGGGTATCGATTGAGCGCAACACGGACATAGCGTGGGAGGAGATTAGCTAAAGATTAGTTAAACCTGTATTCATTCATTGCTATTAATTTGCACACTGACCATGCATCATGGATGGCATATGCTTAGCTAAGCACAACTATCTGCCATTTCCCATTTTGTAACATCATCAAAATGCATTCTAGAATTCTTATTGGACTAGGTTCTCTGTTTGAATCTACAGTGCGTACATGGGAATCTTTGTTATATTGACAAGTATATCCCGCCTTACACTTTGTCAGTGAGCATGCACACGAAGAGATAATCAGTGTCCGGATCCACCAGATACTGGCGCTGACTGTAGGCACCAGGCTTAAGGTCCGAGCTTTGACACACGTCTGTCAAATAAGTAGAATTAAACAGCATATTAAAGGTTCCATATTGAGGTGCTAACTACATCGTGCTACATACTTAAATGGAAAATACATAAACGGTAGGATCCTATAATATATTCAGGTACAACTTAGATAATATCTAGGTTTACGGATCAGGAGCTAACTCCGTGACCTAGATGCTAATCATGACATGCTAAAGTTAGGCGGGGACAGGGCATTCAACTTGTTTACACCCCGTAACACATTGGTGCAATAATACATTCCTACGTCAAGGATCCTTGCATTATAGAAATCAACATGCGTATATATACTTTTAATCCGCGGTGTGCCTGCGTCGTGTTGTCCTATCGTATGTCCGTCGTCTTGATGTTATCATAACCTATCTTTTGTTGGCCCAGCCAGAGGAATCAGTGCCTGATCTGAAAGCCCGGCCAGAGGAATCTATGCCAACCGGAGGGATTATGCCAGCTTCCCGGTAAAGTAGCGTGATTGTTTTTATGATCTTCACGTCAGAAATTGTCGGGATAGTAACTCGACAGCTTAACATTCACGACTTTATAAACCATCCTCACAGAATATTCCATATCCGTGTTATTCTATCAAATTCGCATCGCAGTTGACAGCCTAGGGGGGAGTTTTCACTCAAACAAGTTGTTCAAACTAATAAGCTAGCCGCCAAGACATATTGGAAATGTTCCTTCAGTTGTTCAGAACCGTGATTGGCCTTCTGGGCCTTGGCGACTGAGACTTTCCAGCACATTTAAGATACCTGTATTTTGAACATCGGGATTTTACTGGCTGTCGCAATCACTACTGAGAGCATCATTCCCAGAAGTAATCACCATGCTTATCATATTTATTATATTTGGTTGATTGGTTAAGTGACCTTTAATAAAAATTAATCGCAAGTTAACCAAACAACCAGTCGCTAATTGTCTCCGATTCTTATTGCAAACTATAGAATCAATTATTAACGATCAAGTGATTTAATCGATTCAATCAATTTATCTCTTATTGTTGCTAGTACTGTATCTATTCAATTTATAGTCATTATTGTATTAGTCATTTCATGTTTGTTGTTGTTGTTGTTGTTGTTGTTGTTGTTGTTGTTGTTGTTGTTGTTGTTGTTGTTATTGTTGTTGTGCGTGCGTGAGATAAAAGTTGAATTTTAATTTTATTTCAAAATCTAAAGACTCTGATTCCATGTTATTATATGACAAACCTGAATCTTCCTTCCTGGGATGAATTTCCTATGTTAATTCTGTCGAGTAGAGTTGAATGACACCACCACCGTAAAAATGGCCGGGTTAGTTGCATCTAATAGTCAGAAATTTGTTTGTTGACATTATCCTGGACAGTTTAGGATCGAGTTGTTATCATAAACAGCCATCCGTTCAACTGAAAGAACTTCCGTCTATGCCACTGAAAAACTGTTAGAGGGCTATGGTGGTGAGGAACTCGACATTGTTATGGCCCATTCATATTTGGAATGTGCTCAAATTTGAATTTTGGTATTTTGAATACAGAAATCGAATTCGGCCAAACGTTAAAGACATGAGTTGCCTCAGGTTCTGAAGGGATGTACCATGCCACGGGTCATCACCTGGTAGTTATCCCTAATTCGAAAATGGTTACAGCTTGATTAAATTTAATCCTATCCATCATCATTGCTATTCGATAACTCAGCGATCTGGAACTTTGAATTATTATTTTGAAACTATCGTTGCCTGGAACTCCATCAATTCAGCCAATGAAATTATTATTACACGAGCCACTGAAGTTCATATAATTCGAATCAGTATTATTAACTGTCAATTATTGGTAAGATCAATGACAAACTTGGTATTTATTGTTCACAATTGTGTGGGTTGATATCGATAAAGTTATCATCCATATTGGGCCATTCAAACATGAGGATCGGTTGAGCATTTTGTCCCCTAGACGTACTTTGAATGCGATTTTCATCGATATAGGTCATGACCTTGAGATGGCATTTTGTCCCAATCCAGTCAATATAGTCTAGATTTGCTAACCTCTACCTTAAACTGGCATTATCATTACAACAAGGAGTGACTAAAGGGATCGATCTTATGCTGTGCTCGCATTTCTATCTAAGCACCGGCTACTACATCTACGCCCACTTTCTCGCCCGTACGTGTGTTTAAATCGATTTCAAACATTGACAACATGTTTCTCATAATTTAAAACTCAATGTGTATATACAGGTAAGCTGTTGAAATTTTGGAAACTAATTTTACTGGCGACTGTTGTTGCCTTTAGACTTTAGTAACGGAACTATGTAATTTGGATTGTGACTCCATTCGAAGGATCGCTTTTCCGGTTACATCATCATGAGTGATATAAGCTCTTTGTTGGATGACCACCCAATAACAGAGGGAATACATCTGTGCATACCAGAGGCAGTGAATAAACACTGTCTCAACAAGCTATGAACTATGCCACATCCAAACCAATAGGCAATAGCTCAATTATTCATTAATTTCCAACATAACTAAGACAAAGTCGCCATTCCTTAGATAATTACGCCATGATACTGGCCCGTAAGGAATTACTAATGACGTCGCAGTTAAGAACAATGTCTACCTTAATATTCTCGAACATTATAAGGCTAGTAACATTAACGTTCGGTCGAGGCCAACAACAAAATGTAACTAAATTATACGAAACTCATCAGACTATAATGTCAATAATACCACGAATATGGTTACCTGAGGCATTGATGGCAACACATATGTTACCTAGCGGCTATGATTACATCTTACTGTGGTGAGAATCAGTATGTATACGTACAATGGCAAGGGCTTCAGTATAATATATTCAGTATGTGGTGCGCCATTATTCTTAGATACACCTGAAGGTGTATCGTTACATGCATACATATTGCTTTGGAGGAGAAGATACAGAGTTGTCTGGTCTGTTCTCTGATAGATGTCCCATTTCCTACTTCGATGCACACAGAGAATAACCTACTACCCTATTTTCTTACCTGTTCGGTCACTCAAGCCAATCTGGCAACCATGTACGTCAAATCGAAGAGCGTGAGACGGCTTTGCAAGATTATTACTTAAAGGAACAATACGTATGTACTTTGTGCTGATGTCATACACTTTCAAGTCTATCTTGTAAGAATCATGAATTGTTTTGCTTCCAAATGATATGTCAAATACCTGTTAATAGAAAAAACAAAATCCTATGGTTTTGCATGGCAATTGTAGATTGCACATAGAGTCGACTAGAGGAAAACCTTGTGATACAATGTTGATTTTAACCCAATGCATCATATCAAGGTGTTAAAAGACGTGTGCAGAGTTAAAAAGAATGAAACAATGGTCAACAAAACCTAGCAAATGTATGAAAAATGCCCATGATACCACTTAATAAACTGCCTGATAAAAGAGGGCTAATTAGTTGGTCCAAAATGGGTAACCATTCTCGTCAATCCCTTCATGACGCATCTCCCCATCGGCGTTATTTGCCAAGGTACCATTATCGCACTGCACAAACACAAGCAGGTGCATGGACCACCATCACACATGCCGCCTATCGGGCACCTCAACAACATCAGAAAGACTTTGTGCTGCATCTGAGAAAGACGTGGCCGTTTTACTGGAGCCTGCTAGGGCGGCTTCACATGAGGACGCAGCTGCACAGCCATGGTGTAGGCACATGGAAACTTGTCAGTGGTCGTGTTCGAACACTAGGACTTTCACAAGATGGGAATTGACATGTCATACGTTCTTTAGACACCATCACGCGATCACAGATGTTGGATTTACTACACTAGGCTAGATGTAATGAAGATTTGCTGCGGCTAGGAAGACTACTATTGGCAGATACCAAGCGGCAAAGGCACTGTGAGGTGGAGAAGAATGGAGGAAAGCAAGATTCTCGGTACACTGATGTGCTGCTCCTCAGCCATTGTTACAGGAAACATAACCTTCTAGTCTTTTAGCAAATGTGGATCTCTCTGGCAAAAAATACACTTGTATGACACAAAACGTGCATCCTCGATACTGTAAAAGGCAGATAAGCATGAATCCTCCCACAGCAAACCCTTCCATGCTATCACCTAACATCACTGACTGGACAGCATAGTCTCCAATGGTGTGTTGTACAATGCACACCATGCGCAGTACACGCCCAGTCAGTGAAGGTGGCCCAGCAAAGATGGTCTATCTTTGGGCATGCTCTGTGAATGCGACTAGATAGGCAGCACAGGAAGCCATGCAATTTGCTGCACTCGACGCCAATGTCTGCAAAGACAAAAGAAGGCGTCACTACATGACTACACAAACCTGCTAAACGTGTTATGTATCGATCTGAAAGAGGCAGGGGACTGAAACGACGATGAACCTGTGGTAACGCATAGGATACAAACATTGACCAAGGAGGAAAGACTGATTGTAGCCGCAGGACGTTTTCAAATTACTGCAGTCGCATTTCACAGTACATCATCATTCATAGAAGTAGGTAGAGGATGGGGCAAGGGGCAGTTGCGCCACATTTGGATCGAGGATATAAGTTTTCCCACCTCAACCCATTTTTTGAGTGTCTAGACCGGAAATTCCATGTTTACGCACCCACGCTGTCGAGAAAAAAAAGGAGATGCCAGCTCACTACGCCTAAATTTAAAAAAATCCATATTTGATAATTGGATCGACGTGGCTGCTGAAACCACGGCGCGAACAAGCCGACTATAGTTTGTGATACTAATTCATTCATAGGGTATTCGAATTTGTAGTCTGCGCATACAATTACTACTCTATGATCTAACTTCTGACAAGTGACACAATTCTTCTAGCACAAACACCGACCTATCTAGAGGTTGCTTTCGTCGAAAATACGAGGATCATGCGCACTGTTTTCTACTTACTACATTATCTGGGCCTTTGATAGCTTACCCCAGTCTTAGATAATTTTCTTTATTTTCTGAGATTTTGCTGCTTTCTTTACTTACCGCAGTCTCTGATGTAACCGGATCCCGGACATCCACCCACATAACAGCATTAGGACTGGTTTGTACTCTGCAACTGGTGACGTAGTTAAGATTGTCACGCGCGTCAGAATATATAGATATGCCAGTCACTTTGGTTGGGCCATTGAAAGAGACCTAGAAAATAACATCTAATAATGAAAGGCATTTTAATAAATAAATGATACACACATGCACTGAGAGAGAGAGAGAGAGAGAGAGAGAGAGAGAGAGAGAGAGAGAGAGAGAGAGAGAGAGGGAGGGAGGGAGGGATGGAGGGAGGGAGGGAGAGAGAGAGAGAGAGAGAGAGGGAGAGAGAGAGAGGGAGAGAGTGGTCGGGAGAGAGAGTGAGAGATCGTTCATTACAGTTACCTTCACACCTTGCCTTAGTTTACTGGACGGTAAGGGTGTTATAAGGCTGGGAAATATTGATAACAGATGCTATACATTCAATGTAACACAGTCCTGGAGTGGGGGTTATGGGGGTGTTTGTGAACAACTGACCAGCCTATTCTAGAAAAATGACGAACTTGAATATGCATATAAAACATCCCAAACTACAATTTTCAGAACAATGCAGCCTTGCGAACTGAATTCCCAAAAAGTATATTAGTTAAACTGTTAATTAATTTTATAATTTTTTGGTCGCACACGTGGGGTGTGGCACCTAGTGTAAGTGGGACCTGGACAAGTTCCCCTTTTGCCCATTGGTTAAGACGGCACTGGATGGGAGAAGCAGATGTCGAAATAGAGAGTGGTTAGGTATGAAGGCAGGCAGACAGACAGGTAGGCAGTTGGGTGGGAAGACAGACAGACAGACAGACAGACAGACAGACAGACAGACAGACAGACAGACAGACAGACAGACAGACAGACAGACAGACAGACAGACAGACAGACAGACAGACAGACAGACAGACAGACAGACAGACAGACAGACAGACAGATGGACGGACAGGAAGACGAACGGCAAGACTGACGAATGGATGGGCGACAGATGGACGGATGGACGGGCAGGCGGGCAGACAAGCACCCACGCACGCATGCACGCACGCACGCACGCAGGCACGCAGACAGACAGGCACGCAGGCAGTACGTTTATCCTCTATGCAGAGCATTTTAATAACCTGTATGTATTCGTTTCCATTAAAAGGTGCACCCCGTTTGGGGCTGACCCATGCTGAAATGGATTCTGGGCGTGATTTTTCTGGTCCGTCAACAGCAGACCATCCTGATGACGCAATCTGACAATCACGTACATCTCCAGCAGCCTCATCCATCAGATTACCGGCACAATCTATCAACCAAACAAAACACAACAACAAGAGGATCCAGTAGGCCTATGCGGCCGTAAATTTGCACACGCTACTGTTTTATGTAGGGTTATTATGCGCGCCACTATAAATTGCAACATTCTATTTATAATATAACAACCTTAGATACATATATTTGTTAATTTAACTTGAATAGATGTGTCTTAGCTGTTAATCATCTAACAGCACATGGCAAGGAACATGCATTGTGTACATAGAGCTACATCCATTATGTGGCATCTGCTACTCACAAATTAGCATGCATCACTCTACATGGAATTCACTAATCATTATTCGTCTCATATGATCGCAAACCACTCAGGCGGTATCCCCTACAGGGAACTCGCTACTCACTATATGTTTGTGTCCATTTACCAGGAGCTCACTACGCACTATGAGCCTGCACCCCCTTTACCAGGAGCGCACTACTCACTATCAGTCTGCATCCCTTTGCCAGGAGCTCACTACTCACTATCAGTCTGCATCCCTTTACCAGGAGCTCACTATGCACTATCAGTCTGCATCCCTTTACCAGGAGTGCACTACTCACTATCAGTCTGCATCCCTTTACCAGGAGCACTCTACTCACTATCAGTCCCCATCCCTTTACCAGGAGCTCACTACTCACTATCAGGCTGCATCCCTTTACCAGGAGCGCACTACTCACTATCAGTCTGAACCCATTTACAGGCGGCTCACTACTCACTATATGTGTGTGTCCCTTTATCAGGAGCTCACTACTCACTATCAGTCTGCATCCCTTTACATGGAGCGATCTACTCACTATAAGTCTGTATCCCTTTACAAGCAGCTCCCCATTTACTCCTCACTAATAAGCAGACATCTATCTATCAAGAACAGGTTAGTGATTATTGAGGCTGTATCTCTGATTCTCTGTGCAGGGAACTCGTTACTGAAGAAACAGAATCTCACTAATCAGCCGGCCTCTCTATAGATGGAACTGGCTACTCACTAATCAGCCTATATCCGTTTACATGACCTGCTACACAGAAAACGGCTTGTATCTATATACACTATGTATATTTTTATAGTCCCAATCTAAGCATATCAAACTGTACACGGAAGACACTATCGATACTTTATCAAACATGTAGCATGATCCAACGTTTCCACTTTTAACACTAATCAAACATTCTATTTTCGACAAACACAAATACGACTGTTTCATTCCGCAGTCTACGACCATGAAGCAGGTTCAAACCCCTTCAAGTAGTGAACTTTTAAGGTGTCGATCAATCAATGTTACTGTCGAAAGTCACTCACCTGGTATATTGAAAGAGAATTCAACCAGCTGTAAATGTGTGACGTAATATCCTACAGGAGTAGGCTCACTACCATCATACAGTTTATTTGGTCTTTGGTACGTCACATCCGCTGGGATTACGACATGAGTCAAACCGATGCCCATCTTCAATATGTGCTTCGGATCGAGGGTGATGTTAAATGAAAATACAGGCGTATCCGTGAAGAACAGCTTTGTAAACTAAAATAGTAAATTTATGAACGAATGCGCACGAGCAGATACAGAGATGCGCCAATTATTCAGTTACAGGCAATGTAATAAGTTATGGATTCAGTGTGTTGGCATCTTAGTCGTTAGAAATTATCAGCAGAAATATACATTCTCTAGATTTTAGGATACTAGCTACTCATGATATCATGACACACATGTCGATAGATATTATATGCTTTGTCTCGTTATCTGGAATAAGGACGCATTGCTATAATATTGTTATGTAAATACTGCTTTGGCTTTATGATGTACATTTTGTTAGGCATTCCTATCCGGTGTATGAAGGTATTTTGTCCTGGGGGTGTTAAACTATTGGTGGGGCCAAGACATATGGGGAGCTATAGGGTACACAATCATAGCGGCAAAAACTGGGGATGATAGCCCCTTGCCACCCTGGTTCAACGCAATGTTGACATGATACTGTTATGTAACCGTTGTTATGACATTGTAATGTAAATATTGCCATGGTATTGTTACATAAATATTGCTATGGTATTGTTATGCAAATTTTGCTACATTATTATAATGTAAATATAGCTATGGTAATGTGATATAAATATTGCTATTGTATTCTTATGTAAATATCGCTTTCTTATTGTTATGTAGTATGTAGTAACACTAACTTTCATTGGTTTAATAGTGTTGCTGCTACCAGTCAAATTACTTTTAAAATATCCAACATATTATTTACTAATTTGTAAATGATATGTTCTTGGTTCGTATTTGTCCTTGTGGATTTTAAATGCTATTAGTTAACCAGATCCTGAATTTGAGAATCTATCTCTGTTGTAGCTATTCAAGATCATAGTTCGTCTTCTGTATACAAAGGCAGACTTAAAGGCAATACTAGGCTATAGGACAATATGGTAGGAGTAGTTGATTAAAATCCGTAATTGTCTTTATTATGCAAATACAACAATATAAATCAATACTCATTTATAGAATTATGTGCCATTATAATATAATGGGGCTATATGTGTGAGTACTCCTCATCAGTCTAGCTATGCATGTTATTTCCTAAACAATGATCGCGATTGCAATATAATTATTGAAGATACTGACCGTAAATACCACACCCTTTCCTTCTGTTAATAAAGAGGTGTCCGGAGTGATGGCATCGGTTTGGTCTAAAGAGTTGAAGGTCACGAACTTCGGGATGATATATCGCAGCTTCACGTTATAGGCGTGAGCAGTAGATATGGCCGTGTGCTCCAGTTTAACAAACAGTGTGAAACGATCACTGAAAGAAACACGGCAGAAAATAATAACATTTCTACTGTCCCGAAGACGGAAAGACATTTTCTACAAAGATGGAAATTGAAGTTTACCGTAACACAGCTTCCTGCGTTAATATTATATCTGAGGTGTATGTACCAGCAGAGGATTCCGCGCACTTGCTGTGGACAGACAAAAGACGGAACAAACTAACAGCCAAGTGTAATGCCCGCCAATGACGATATATGCATCACCACCTCGACAGTATTAGTAGAGGCACTAGAGCTAGTGCTCAACTCTGAACTAAATAGTGGCCCAAGTCCATGCGAAGAGACTGCTAGAAAGAGTACTGGAAAGCCAAGTTTGCTGGAACATAGGATTAATATTTCAGTAATTCAGTAATTTGTAAACTCCTTGAATCTATTATAAAAGACCATATAATTAATTATCTTGAGCACAACAACCTTATGACATGAAGCCAGCATGGATTTATTAAAGGGCGTTCATGTGTCACACAACTAATTGAAATCCTAGATATATGCTCATCGGCAATCGATCACAATAACTCTATCGATTCTTTATATCTACACTTCGCCAACGTATTCGACTCAGTACCGCACAAGCGACTACTTATTACAACAGAAATATATGATATCCCATATAATGCCAGAGCCGTGCTGGATTCAGAGTACAATAGGCGTAAAAGCCTAGGATTGAATTGTGGCGGGTGCATCCACAGATAGTCCCATATGAATCGTCAGTGTGTCAGTATATCAGACATGTGAAAACTGGTCGGCCAATCCTTGACTTTTGTCTTGGTGCGGTGGTCCAGTGGAAAGATGCCTGGTTGCTGATGCTATGCGGAGTTGCAGAATGGCGGTTCGATCCCCCGACCGGGAGATGGTGATCAACAAATTAAACTAATGGGTGCATCACTGTCGGCTAAGTTAGCACATGGAAATTGAAGCCGCGCGTTGCCAGTGCGTCAATAAAATAAAAATGCATATACTGCCAGAGCCGTGCTGGAGACAGAGTACAATAGGCGTAAAAGCCTAGGATTGAATTGTGGCAGGTGCATCCACAGATAGTCCCATATGAATCGTCAGTGTGTCAGTATATCAGACATGTGATAGCTGGTCGGCCAATCCTTGACTTTTAGTCTTGGTGCGGTGGTCCAGTGGAAAGATGCCTGGTTGCTGATGCTATGCGCAGTTGCAGAATGGCGGTTCGATCTCCCGACTGGGAGATGGTGATCAACAAATTAAACTAATGGGTGCATGACTGTCGGCTAAGTTAGCACATGGAAATTGAAGCCGCACATTGCCAGTGCGTCAATAAAATAAAAAATACATATACTGCCAGAGCCGTGCTGGAGTCAGAGTACAATAGGCGTAAAAGCCTAGGATTGAATTGTGGCAGGTGCATCCACAGATAGTCCCATATGAATCGTCAGTGTGTCAGTATATCAGACATGTGAAAGCTGGTCGGCCAATCCTTGACTTTTAGTCTTGGTGCGGTGGTCCAGTGGAAAGATGCCTGGTTGCTGATGCTATGCAGAGTTGCAGAATGGCGGTTCGATCCCCCGACCGGGAGATGGTGATCAACAAATTAAACTAATGGGTGCATGACTGTCGGCTAAGTTAGCACATGAAAGTTGAAGCTGCCCGTTGCCAGTGCATCAATAAAATAAAAATACATACATACATACATACATACATTGTGACAGGTGCATCCACAGATAGTCCCATATGAATCGTCAGTGTGTCAGTATATCAGACATGTGAAAGCTGGTCGGCCAATCCAGTGGAAAGATGCCTGGTTGCTGATGCTATGCGGAGTTGCAGAATGGCGGTTCGATCCCCCGGCCGGGAGATGGTGATCAACAAATTAAACTAATGGGTGCATGACTGTCGGCTAAGTTAGCACATGGAAATTGAAGCCGCACGTTGCCAGTGCGTCAATAAAATAAAAATACATACATACATACATACATACATACATACTCACTCTCTGGATGGGATGTCTTGAGGCTTCATTGGCCAGATAGTGAGCTGTAGATCTGGACTCGCTTGATCGTCTACACTGACAATAACTTCATCCGAGGTAATGGCCTCTCTCCCTTGACTGTATGTCAAGTTCAACTGAAATAGAAATTGACACTGCATTCGTGTTTAAAAACTATAGAAAATTCCTTAATTCAGACTTTTTATATGATTCACTGCGATATAAACCGACTTTGGATGCTAACAAGTGAACTGCTACTCGCTGCACGAAATACAGAAGGTGTCAAAGAATGGTGGCACGCGATTTGCTATATCCTGCACAAAATGCAGGCCACATAAAAAAATGCTGGCAAGTGATCCGCATCTCACTACACAAAGTACAGATCATGTCTAAGAATGTTGGCAAGCGATATGCATCTCACTGCACAAAATACAGATCGTGTCAAAGAATGTTGGAAAGCGACCTGCTATCCACTGCACAAAATACAGACCACATCAAAGAATGTTGGTAAGTGATCTGCATCTCACTGCACAAATTACAGACCACGTCAAAGAATTTTTGGCAAGCGATCGGCTACCCACGGCAGAAAATACAGACCACGTCAAAGAATACTGGTAAGCGATCTGCATCTCACTGCACAAAATACAGACAGTATCAAAGAATACTGATAAGCGAGTTGCTGCACACTGTTCAAAATACAGACCGTGGCAAAGAATGCTGGCAAGCGATCTACTACCAACTGCACAAATTAAGACCACATCAACGAATGTTGGAAGTGATTTTCATCTCACTGTATAAAATACAGACTGCGGCAAAGAATATTGGTAAGTGATCTGCTACTCACTGCACAAAACACAGACAGTGTCAAAGAATGTTGGCAAATGATCTACTGCGCACCCCACATTATATAGGTGATACCTGAGAATGCTAACTTAA
This sequence comes from Chaetoderma sp. LZ-2023a, assembly GCA_034401795.1. NCBI lineage: Eukaryota > Metazoa > Mollusca > Caudofoveata > Chaetodermatida > Chaetodermatidae > Chaetoderma > Chaetoderma sp. LZ-2023a. The sequence continues at coordinate 113,011,811 of CM067371.1, read as the reverse complement.
CAGATGCTGTTACCCACACAAATCATATATAGACGACATACCCAAAATGTTATAAATCCAGCAATTATTTCTAAGGCTACAATTTCTGAATCGAGCAAGATGGAAGTACCTACCTGGAATGAATGTACCCTGCCGTTGTAGTTCTCCTGATGATCAGTTAGTTGTAGCTCTAATTCAAGTTTCAGGATATTGTCTTCCTGCTCCGGTGGTCTGTACTCATAACGATCATATGTACCTACAGCAAATAGGTAAATAATACTAATTTACATGCTCCTATACACACGCACACATACATGCACACACGCACGCATTGGCGTGTACGCACGCGTACACGCGCGTACGCGCACGAATGCACACACACACACGCGCGCACACACACACACACACACATGCGCGAAGCTAAGACTTATTTACTCAAATATGTTAATAGCTAGGCCTACGTACCAACATTAGATATAATTCCGAGATTAGCAGTGGCCACGTCATTCTGTGTGGTACCAAGGGTTGATGAGTATACAATGTCCAACTGCTGCAGCAACATTTGTGGACAATGAAAGTTTGCTCCTGTAAAACTGTACCGCATATCAACGATGGTGAGAAATGCCTCGATACCGTCTGTTGGCATCTGAGCTGTGAGAGTAAAACGTGACGTCATCTTAGGTATGACGACACTGACATTCCAAACGAGTTTACTTCCTATTGTCATGGTGACATTGTACTCTGGTGCTTCTAGGTATAAGCCAACTTCTCCTGTTTCCTGGAAATAATAAGCATGTCTTTATCTTATCATGCATATCATGATCTAGCATTATCCATCACACAGTGAGGGCGCGAAGACAACGCTTATGATGTGGAAAAGAGATGGTTTAATCAGGCCATGAACATAAACACCTACAGACTAACAGTCCGCCTTCACGCGCCTGTGTGATTATGTCGACACTACATCTTAATTTTTTTTAATGAACCTTTCCAGAGTATCGCTCTATCAATCTGACGTCATATGACGTCATAATCAGCTAAGCGGCGTGTAGGATGACGTCATAATCTTGACGTCATAAATGATTCTGTTTGGCCTGTCTTTAACACTTAATAGTGCGACAAGTTGTACGAATTGTATGTTTCTACTATTTAATAAACATTATTATTATTATTATTATTATTATTATTATTATTATTATTATTATTATTATTATTATTATTATTAATATTATTGTTATTATTAGACAATATTTCTATAGCGTTCTATTCCAACATCAAGTCGCTTCTAAAACGCTTTACAATTTTAAAATTACAAGCAAATAAAAAATGTAGACAGTATTAAAAATATAAACCTAAGACATAGTTAGCTTACTTAAAATACTATATGACAAAATTTACTATGTTAGTATAATTATGTAGTAAGTTAAAACAACAGTGCAGAACGAAACGGCATTTAAAAGGGATAAACGTGGAAGTCTTTAAGAATTTTCAAAGTATTATTTGAAAAGGTGTGGTTTTGCGAGATGTTTTAAAGGTGGACGGTTTGTTAGTGTTTCGCAGATACAGTGACATGGCGTTCCATAACTTGGGTGCTCCTATTGAGAAACATCTGTCGCCATATGTTTTTGTGCGTGAACGTGGTACAGTCAGTGTGATGGAATTCTCGGACCTAAAGTTCTTATTCGGCTTGTATGGCTGCAACATGTCGGTGATATACGTTGGTGCCTGATTATGCAGAACTTTGTAAGTTTGAATTAAAAGTTTATATTCCAGTCTCGATTCTATTGGCAGCCAGTGTAGCTCCTTGAGTATTGGCGTGATGTGACTATATCGAGATGTTCGTGTGATAATACGCGCCGCTGTGTTTTGCACCCATTGAAGCTTGTTTGTCAATGTTCTTGGAATTCCGTACAGCAGCCCGTTGCAGTAATCTAGTCTGGACGTAACAAGACAATTTACTAACGATTTTGTAGCGTCGTTTGTAAGGTAGCTACGAATTTTGGCAATGTTCCTTAGTTGCGAGTAAGCTGATCTGCATATAGAGTTTACTTGTGTTTCCATTGACATTGTGGAGTCGAATAACACACCTAAGTTACGGACAGTAGACGTTGGTGTGATATCTGCGTTTTCTACAGTGACTGGTAGACATTCAATGGGCTTACTTGAATTGCTAGACGCGAGAATAATCACCTCAGTCTTGTCACCATTTAGTTTCAGCATGTTGTCTGTCATCCAGATATGAATGTCTTTGATACACAGTTCGATTCGACTGATTGTATTCTTATGAACTGTATTGTCATTAACTTTAAAAGCTAAGTACAGTTGTGTATCGTCAGCGTAGAAATGATATCCGAGATTGTGTTGTCGCACTATATCACCTAAAGGCGCTGTGTACATTGTATACTTCTTCGGACCCAGCACTGATCCCTGTGGAACTTTCTATACGCAGACAGTGATGGCTCCTGGAGATGGTTTGCTTGAAGATGGCTTTCAAAACGTTTGTCAATGAATTTCTCAAGTACTTTGGAAATGAACGGCAAGTTAGATACTGGTCTGTAATTTTTAATTCTATTGAATATTTTGAAACTAATTTGAATGGAAAGGTAAATTAAACATAACAATTAGAATTGTGTATGTATTTGCTCTCCTCGGAGAAAGAGTTCATCAGACGATCGGGCTCAGTATGGTGGTTCGAATAATCGAGCTATCAGATATTGAGATTGTAGTGATGGCTTAGGTATGACGTTGGCAGACTAGATGTAGATTTCGCGGATTGAAATGCACCAAACCCCACTCCTCTGCGACCTACTTCAAAGCAAGACCCTCCACCTCCAACCCCAGTCTCATGGGTTCTCCCAGTGGACCTGCCGCACCCAAGCGTTTGCGCGTTAAGCTTCCATTCCTGGAGTTCGGGACTACCTGAGATATAATAAGTGAGTATCAGTCAGTTGGGAGAGGGGTGTCTTTATTTGTACTTTTCATGTCAGCTTACAGTTCAATGTACTGGTGATGACGCCTATCTCTATCAGAATACGAGCATGCTGTACTGGTTGACTACCTCTATGAAAATACGAGCATGTTGTACTGGTTGACTACCTCTATCAGAATACGAGCAGGTTGTACTGATTGGCTACCTCTATCAGAATACGAGCCGGTTGTACTCCTTGACTACCTCTATCAGAATACGAGCATGTTGTACTCCTTGACTACCTCAATCAGAATACGAGCAGGTTGTACCGGTTGACTACCTCTATCAGAATACGAGCAGGTTGTACTGGTTGACTACCTCTATGAAAACATGAGCAGGTTGTACTGGTTGACTACCTCTATCAGAATACAAGCATGTTGTAATGGTTGACTACCTCTATCAGAATACGAGCAGGTTGTGCTGGTTGACCACCTGCATCAGAATACAAGCAGGTTGTACTGATTGACTACCTCTATCAGAATACAAGCATGTTGTACTGACTGACTACCTCTATCAGAATACGAGCAGGTTGTACTGGTTGACTACCTCTATCAGAATACGAGCAGGTTGTACTGGTTGACTACCTCTATCAGAATACGAGCAGGTTGTACTGGTTGACTACCTCTATCAGAATACGAGCATGTTGTACTCCTTGACTACCTCAATCAGAATACGAGCAGGTTGTACTGGTTGACTACCTCTATCAGAATACGAGCAGGTTGTACTGGTTGACTACCTCTATGTAAATATGAGCATGTTGCACTGGTTGACTACCTCTCTCAGAATACGAGCAGGTTGTACTGGTTGACTACCTCTATCAGAATACGAGCAGGTTGTACTGGTTGACTACCTCAATCAGAATACGAGCATGTTGTACTGACTGACTACCTCAATCAGAATACGAGCAGGTTGTACTGGTTGACTACCTCTATCAGAATACGAGCAGGTTGTACTGGTTGACTACCTCTATGAAAATACGAGCAGGTTGTACTGGTTGACTACCTCTATCAGAATACGAGCATGTTGTACTGGTTGACTACCTCTGAATACGAGCAGGTTGTACTGGTTGACTACCTCTATCAGAATACGAGCAGGTTGTACTGGTTGACTACCTCTATCAGAATACGAGCAGGTTGTACTGGTTGACTACCTCTATCAGAATACAAGCATGTTGTACTGACTGACTACCTCAATCAGAATACGAGCAGGTTGTACTGGTTGACTACCTCTATCAGAATACGAGCATGTTGTACTGGTTGACTACCTCTATCAGAATACGAGCATGTTGTACTGGTTGACTACCTCTGAATACGAGCAGGTTGTACTGGTTGACTACCTCTAAGAGAATCCGAGCAGGTTGTATTGGTTGACTACCTCCATCAGAATACGAGCATGTTGTACTCCTTGACTACCTCAATCAGAATACGAGCAGGTTGTACTGGTTGGCTACCTTTATCAGAATACAAGCAGGTTGTTCTGTTTGACTACCTCTATCAGAATACGAGCAGGTTGTACTGGTTGACTACCTCTATGAGAATCTGATTAGATTGTACTGGTTGACTACCTCTATGAGAATACGAGCAGGTTGCACTGGTTGACTACCTCTATCAGAATACGAGCAGGGTGTACTGGTTGACTACCTCTATGAGAATCCGAGCAGCTTGTACTGGTTGAATACCCCTATGAGAAGACGAGCAGGTTGTGCTGGTTGACTACCGCTATGAGAATACGAGCATGCTGTACTGGTTGGCTACAATCTGTCAGAATACGAGCATGTTGTGCTGGTTGACTACCTCTATCAGAATACGAGCATCGTTTCCTGGTTGACTATCTCTATTAGAATACGAGCAGGCTGTACTGGTTGGATTTAACCCGGGAACTCATCACCGACTTCCCGTTCTCCTGGACAGTTACTAAACCATGAGGCCTCCAAGAATTCACGCAGACTGGAGTGGCCTGTTGCAATGTTTCTCAAAGGATACATTTCTTGTTTGGTGCCAGTGATGCGCAGTATCAAGGCACTGGCACTTAATTAAGATTTGTGTTTACTCGCAAAAACGTGAGCCGGATTGAGTGGCATGTTTCGTGACGGCACGAATCTAACAGTATAGTTTGTGCATGGCTGAGGTCTCTGAACCTGGAAACTAGAAGTCTTTGCACCTAAACAATGCCTTAATCCAGTTGCATTCATTACGCTAAACCTGGTTTTCAATGTACGCATTTTTTCGGATCGTTATCGGGTACCAGTAGGCGGTTTAAATCGATATAGTTGTTTTGCAATGTAACTTCATGTGCATGACTAGCCGCGAAGTCACACGCACACTTTTGAAAAAAAAATCGACTCGTGCTCGATTTTTTAAAACGTGAGCGGCCATACGCCTGGAATTGGTTCCTAATTGGCTAATACCATCCTTATCGTCATCGTTTGGAGATTCCTACTGTCAAGATTCAAGATTTAAAATTATTTATTTTCACATAATACATAGTTTTTAAATTTGCACAACAGGTAGTCCACCAAAGTCGGGAACACAGTTGGAAATAATAACTATAGCGCCAAAACGGCCACGTCGAAATGTGTTTGTCAGACGGGTAATCACAAGGTGAATAGGCCACGGTTTAAAACCTCATATGACTGTTACGGTTAGAATAGTACGTTCGGAAATTGAATCGGGGCATTCCCATGCAGGATTTTGATCACAGTGCCTTATACAAAAAGTACGGGATGGAGAGGGGAAGGATGGGGAGGTAGAATGGAGAGTGATGGAGGGAGGAGGGAGGGGGGAGAGAGAGAGCGAAAGAGAGAGAGAGAGAGAGAGAGAGAGAGAGAGAGAGAGAGAGAGAGAGAGAGAGAGCATGGTCCACTAATATACCGGGGGTGGATGCCGGTCTAAAGAAGTGGTTTAATTCTGCATCCAGATATAGATGAAATCACAGAAGTGTGTGTGTGTGCTTGATGCAGACGTGAAGATCCACCAGCTCCATCTTGAGATACCAGGATCTGCAAAGTCTTGTCACCAGTTTCCAGTGAAGACATTTTGAATTGTGACGCAATATAATATGGTCTATTTTTCTGTTAACTATTCTTCATAAAGCAGAATGAGCTTGTTCACGTAGTTTTAGGTTAAATAAGATATTCTGTGGGTGGGTGGGTAGGGGAACTCTAGTGGCCTATAAAGAGTCAATTCCTTTTATCCTCATATTCTGGTGGAGATACTGGTCTCGGGCTTGCATGGAATAAGATCTCGCTAGGCGCGAATAACAAATAAAGTAACAGATAAAATGACAGAGCCAAATGCAATAATATCTTTTCCCAAGAGTCGCAATGGTAATTAACGTAACCAAATTTTCCATATATCGATAGCAATATTAGATCGTTACCTCTTCTGGAATGAGATCTACACTGGAGGTAAATTGCACGGATTTATCTTCTGTAATTGATCCACCAGCCACGAGTATGGCTCTGAAGATCATAGTCTCAGGAGTTTCAAGATAGAGTGGTAACGTCACCACCACTTCAATGCGGACCTAAAATAAAAACGAGATGAATAGTAACTACTATGATCACATTGTCAGACTTATTACAGGGGCGAGATGGGGCAGGGTTGCCAAGCCTACCAACTACAATTATCCACCACCCCAGTCGTGGTCTATGCATACACATACACATAGTACAACCTGCTCTAATAAAATCAAATCCCCAACCCCCTATTTTCAATCCTTGTGACCCCTATTTTCAATCCTGCTGACCCGTGGTTTTGAATTCTGGTGACACCCATGGCAGAGTATTGGACCCATTTTATCTAATATTCACGTAGTTCTTTACAAATGGATAATTGCTAGCTAAATGACAGTGCAGGGTGAAACAGATGGCACACCACATGATGCACTATGGAAACAAGACTGAGTTGGATCTTAGTTAATGATGGGGAGATCCGATCTCAAGTATATGACATCATAATCAATTACGTCACCTGTAGTATGACGTCACAATTAATATGCGCAATGAATGACGCATCTAGCTCCATCGTGAACATTTAAAAGTCCGTCAAGTGTACGAGTTGTGTGTCTGATGAATTTACTTTTAATAAACAGTATGTTCACTATGGCGACACGAATTCGACTTGGTGTGTTGCTGATATATATATATATATATATATATATATATATATCAGCAACACACCAAGTCGAATTCGTGTCGCCATAGTGAACATACTGTTTATTAAAAGAACGTAAGTTATATATATATATATATATATATATATATATATATATATATATATATATATATATATATATATATATATATATATATATATATATATATATATATATATATATATATATATATATATATATATGCAGCCTGGCATTTTGCAGCTATATGCTGCCATTCCACCAAGTCAAATTAGTATCAAGATACTCAACAGCTTATCTGCATACTTTCCTTGAAAATGGGATTTTGCTAATGCAAGTTTCAAAGTATATAAATAGATATCAACACGCGCAAATTGTGGGCGAAGCAATGCTAGAAATGGGCGGACATAGATAGAAATTGTTGGGGCATAGCTAGAAATGGGCGGGGCATAGGTAGAAATGGATCAATCCATTGTATATTAATTCAGCGCATGTTAGACAGTGTAAATAAAACAAAGGTACTACCTTATTCTCCTCTAGCACAGTTTCGCCTGTAGACTCCACATTGCTAATTTTACCCAGTTGAAGGACGGCTCTTCCGTGTGACACTCCGTCGTCCAAGCTGGTGTATAATCGTGTCATTTCCTGGTCATTCACACACGGTACGTTCCAGCCATGTGATGATACACGGATGTCACAGATAGTCACTTTGCCACTATTGCTGCTGCTGGAAGGGGCGTATATGTACAGATTGTAGTCTGCATACGTGCCAGGTGGAATGTATATATCAACCACAAACACAGCGGACCCGTGGCATGTAACCTCGACAAGTGACGTCAGCTTGTTCACATCTATTACTGCAGCGCTCGACTGAAATAAGGATTGATCGATAATTTCCAGAGTATCCATCTATTACTATGTCACAAATCATTCTATTTGACCCGTCTCTAACTCTTAATACTCCGACACATTTAAGAAACATGCTGTTGAATATTTTGAAACTAATTTGACTCATTAGGCAGCATCAGCGCCTAGTCAAATTAGTTTCAAATTATTCAATAACCTACCTGTATAGTTTCCAGGAAATTGATAGTCAGAGAGTTCAGAGATCGATCGATCCCAACACGAGCGAGTTGTAGGTGGAGCTCAGCTAGAGATTGGCGGGGCATAGCTAAAAATGGAAATGTCCAATAACCACTTGCGATGTTTTGGGTGATAGAGTATGCATATCAAACGACATTGCATCGGAGACTGAAAGTACACTCTCATTAAATGCGAGGCTTTGTTCGAAATATAATATTACGAAGCGCGTGTGATACATTTGATATGACTGATATGGCAACACCTTTCAGATTGCTTTAACACAACCACGGTTATTTCGTATTTGATGTTTATTTGTTTAATTTCCATATGGTGGATGGCTCTATGTAAAATGGTATGGTGACGAAAAAAAGAGGGGGGAAAGTTAATTTTAAAAACGGTGGTGGTGTGAGGTATAACACCAGAGGTTACGTTCTGATTAGTGATTCATGTTATAATTACCGCAGTCCAATCGTCACTAGATAACTGTATCAGACTGGAGAGCGGAGTGGAATGGTAAGTCTCAGATGACCCAGTTCGGAGGCCGAAATAGACGAGTGTTTGTGATGTTGCCAAGTTCCCCCGAGCTCCGATTGCAAAACGAACCTTGACACTATTAGCAGCAGTATCATCGCCGAGAAAGGCTAAAATACAAGCAAGAGAAGAAATTATATACATATTATCATATGTTAAATATTACTAAATTATTATATGTTGTAAATATTCGGCAAAGATAATCTGATAATCCTCTTCGTTCCCCAATCCTAGACGCCGTGGATCCACCTGCATGGTCTTTGCACATGATCAGACAGCTATATGTCGAATAATCATAAGTTGAACCATGCTAGCTACCGACATGCTCAAATACATCTATATATCATTTAAAATGGCATCTGTAGACAGCATATCCTTACCCTTCAAAACGTGAGGTATTATGAATTAAGCGCTAGACCGTTTCACATGTTTTGTCAAATAAAATGAGTAGTATATCAAGGATTAAAATGATACTCGTTCCTCCTGGTGCTGTCGATCATTGATTTGGGGCTCCCACTTTCATCTCTACTAGTTCTTTGCAGAGCCAAGCATTTCAATTCACTTCATAGCCCATCCAATGGCGAAGACAGATGCCAAAAAGCTGACTGACCGTTTATTGGCAGATCATTGGCCGATAACAGAAGCCAGACTGATACAATGCAATCCTCTTACATCGCCGGGGCGGCGGGATGAACAGTGTCGCTATCAGCAATCGTCCAGCCACAAAAAATGCCGTCTGTCCTTTAACTAAACCGGGTTCGCCGAAGTCCCAAGAAACCAAACCTGCAACTGCCATTGTAGATACTCAGCTAATTTTGCCCAGCTCACCTCTAGCTAAGTTCCACCCACGCTTTGCCCGTGCTGTGATCGATCGATTCCTGCACTCCCTGGATATCAATTACCAGAAAACTATACAAGTAAGCTGTTGAATATTTTGAAACTAATTTGACTGCGTGCTGTGTTGCTAGCTAGCGTCATTCATGGCGTAAATCACGTAATTGATTCTGGCATCAGCATTAACGTGACGTAGTAGATTATGACGTCATATGATTGCTTGAGAGACTGGATTCCTCTGTTTGATGGATCGCCATTGCCGGATCATTTTTCTTGTCTCAATAATCTTGTTACTTAGAAGCTAAAAGGATATATGTCCTTTTGATTGACGTAACTTTACCACAGCGGGAGGAAAGATCTTCGTAGGTATGAGACATACAGCATCAAAATGGAGGAAAACAACGAAATGCAATCAAATTCAACAGCATTAGCTCCCGCCCAGGGGAAACAATACCTGGCCCAAAAATCTGTCCTATCTTACCGGCTTAACTTAACTCCCATTATGTGTGTGCGTGCTTGCGTGTGTGCGTGCTTGCGTGCGTGCGTGCTTGCGTGCATGCGGGCGGGCGGGTGGGCGGGCGACCGGGCGTGTGTGTGTGATAATGGATGACTCCAGTTTTAGCTATGCTCCGCCCATCTCTAGCTGAGCTCCACCCACGCTTTGTCAGCGTTGGTATCAAATCTACTATTGCACTCCCTGAATCGGAAATATTTCCAGAAACCCATACAATGCAGGCTGTTAAATATTTTGAAAATAATTTGACTGGTTGAACAGTAAAGAAATACAATTCACACAACCTAACGGACTATTAAGAGTTTATGATGGATTTAGATTGTGACGTTAGCCTACATGAGACGTAGTTAATTATGACGTCATATCATTGACCGATAAACTGGATTGCTCAATTAGTGACGAGTTAGACAGAAGATGATGAAGTGGGTGAGAGTGTGGGATAACGTTAGGGAGTCATACACGGTTAGTGGGGATGATGGAGAGTGAATAGAGCCGCCACAATGACTGAACCATTACCAACAGACAAGATGTAGAGTTTAGGGGTTTAACACCGCGCCCCCACCCCACCCACCTCACCCCACCCCCATGGGCTACTAAAATGATAACAGGTTTGATGTGTGTTAGAACAACATCCTAACCTATCACACAGATTCTCGTGTGACAACTACTTAAGTACAGCGCGGCTAATAGACGAATTCTGGCAATCGATGAATCATATGTAGGCTGACGATATAATCAGTTACGTCATCAATGACGTAATTAAGTCCATGATAAACGCTTAATAGTTCTTCAAGTTGTACGAATTGTATGTCTTTACTATTTAATTAACATTCTGGTGAATATATTGAAACTAATTTGACTGGGCGCTGTTACAATAGCGCCCAGTAAAATTAGTTTCAAAATATTCAACGGTTTGCCACTAAAATCTTCAGGAAACTGAGATTCACGGAGGTAAAGGCTCGATCAATCGCAACACGAGCAAAGTGTGGGTGGAGCTTAGCTAAAACTGGATTTATCCATTGGGAATATTTCTCCAAGGTGGTGGATAAGGGCAAAAGTAACCTGAAGTAAGATAGCTAGTGTCACACTCCAAAATAATCATGTCTTCTGCTTCCGTTGGTATTTAGCTTACGTATATCAGAGAGTGCCTTCAGATTAAGTTTCCCTTTGGAAATCCAGTCTGTCGATGTTGCATCCGCCGTGTACACCGGGATCGGAGTTCCAGACATACATCGCATATTCTGACCACGTAACTCCACAGTGATCTTGCACACCTAGCAATAAAGAAACAAGTATTGCAAACTATACAAAGGCATACACACGTTTTTTTACTTATCCCGCTTAGCTTCGCTTACTGCCGTCAGGTGGCAGTTATAGCCACGCCGCCATTATAAGCATGAAAATGAAGCGAAACGTAGCATCGCGCCTCGCGTAGCGTTGTGTATAGAATAGCCTACATAGTACGGCGAGCGTAGTGACTGTTACAATGGCGATGCCTATGCTGAATATCAATGTTCCAAAAGTACGTAAAATAAACACATGGAAAGATGACATGAGAAGATGGCCACTATTATTTATGGGAATATTTGTACCATCTTGTTTCATCAGAAGCGGTTGATGGAATTTGGTCTTGTGACCAAAAATGTGATATATAGTCAACTCAGTGTGGGAGTAGGTGGGAGAGGTGGAGGTGGGTGGTGGGAGCGTAGTTTCATACTTGATCCGGTAATGCCAGGCCAGTCAACTCAGTGTGGGAGTAGGTGGGTGGTGGGTGGGGAGGGGGTGTGCGTTGCGGATGACGACAATATACGGTAATAGCTAATATCCAATAATATCATTTACTACAGGTGCATCGGAATGACGGTTAATGTTTTACACTCGTGATAATATAATCAATTTATATTTATAATTCTGTAATTTGTCCTTAGTAATTAAACCAAGATGCAGTAATGGAGTAATTTTTACACATTAATTCAAAGCCCACAGAATAGGTCACGCACAACCATTTGTCCAACACACCATGACAGCCAGTCGTTTGAGCATCTATATATGGAACACCTTTATATCATAATATAAGGGCAATCAGAGATTGCAGACATTAGGCACACACCCACCCCTGCACACCTCCCAACCCCATTTTTGTCACATAGTAAAGTCTTAAGAGTATTTGGATTTTCCTGATTTCTTCAGATCACCCCCCAAAGTTATGGAATCCTAGTGGATGGTCGCGCCTTTTCTTGTGTTAAAATTTGAACAAACTGGGTTCTTTCATCACGGCCAACGTTCGGGAATCCTATTGCTATTCCTTCATTGCTTTAGAATTTGAGCCAAATCGGATCAGATGGTTTTTTAGGCGCAGGACCGTACGTGAAAATATGCAAGCATGCACACACACACACCCGATCGCAATATCCTCGTCCTCTTACGGGCCGAGGGTAACATCATCTGTTCATACATGGGACTTATCAGTCGTATAATACAGTTTCCTCGATATATATCAGCGTGTCCATCCATATGTACTTCCCTTCATCCACCCGCATATTAATCAAGTGCATGCATGCTGCTGTGTGCATGACTGTGTGCATGTGTGCATGTGTGCGTGTCCCCATGTGTGTACTTGTTGTGGATATCGGATTGTCGTACGGGGAGTCATGACCCCGGGGACATCTTATATTTGCAGGATAAGACCCCAGTGACCCAATGAAATTATTGTATTTGTGAATACCAGATGAGTTAATGAACGGATAACTGGATGCATCAACAGGGGCATCAGTCGATGCGAAACTGACGCGAAACTATAGCCGAAATATTGAGTGAAATTGGATAGAATGGAGAAGGACCTAGGGTTGTGAGTTGATGGTATCTGGCAGTAATTAAAAGATGAAAGTTGTTGCTGTAGCAGCGGCACAACCTTTTATAGTATTCAGCAGAAGTTATGACAAATAGTTTCCAAATATTCAAGCAGGAGCGTCGGTAGGGTGCTACGGACAGAGTACGGGTAGCATAAGCTGGATGACTCATAGAAATGACGTAGTGACCGACTTACCGTGGGACCGTGATAACGGTAACCGAGTTTCTGTAAAAGCGACCAACAACACCAGATGCTGGTGAGTCAGGCGGGCCATATGGTCACTACGTCACCGCTACGTCACAGCACCCTTGTAAAATGCAGGCGCAAGCCTAATGAGCAAGGGGCCGGACAAGGACGTAGTAACGTCCGGCGCCAGGTAGAGTAGAAAACGAGACGAAAATCTGACAGAGGACGTCCGTCAAGTAAGCCATTAAGCTTGAGATTAGGAGTGGTTGCCAAAGCAAAATCCATTATTGAGACCGAAATCCGACAGATCCCATCACTCAAGTACTGCTTTTTATAAGAGTAGTAAGCAAAACGAGGCAAAGCGCGGGGTGGGGGTGGGGGGGGGGCTCCGAGGGTGGGGTGTAACAACCCGAGCATGACCGTTACATGGCGAAGCAGTACATAAGGGGAAGTTTCAAATTTGATCGGGAGTCCGAAAATTATTGCGCTTTGGTAAACCTAGCCTCGAATTCGTATAGTTCTGTGGAACTGAATTTGTCGAAATTCACACAAGTTCTTGGTGAATGGCTGTAAGTAGCCAAGAACAGTATTTGATAAAAGTGATTTAGCGAATCATGAAAAGCAACTTTTATAGGGTAGAGTAACCAGTATTCGTATTGTACAAAAGTCAGTACTTCTTTGCTCAAAGTATTTTGGTGGTAGTATAAGCCACTCATAATTGATAGTGAAGTATATATAGTAAGGTTAGTAAAATAAAATCATCACTTCTATATCCTCGAAGCAAGAGTTTGAGTTGTTGCATAATTCTGGAAGCGACGGAAGACCACCGTCACGAACCACCGACTTCTATACCAGTCAGATCAGGCCCAGATACGAACATAAATATCGTGATTCTCATCTACACACGAGGCGAGCTCGTATCGACCACTTTCCTCGTCGGTAAGACCGGTTGTCACAGCAACCACACATACAGGCCTTACCGCCGTGGGAAGCGAAGCGTTAATAAGTAAGAAGATAGATAATAGAAAACTTCAGTGGCTCCGTCTGCCAGGATTTATGTTTCCAGGATTGGACAAACTGTGAAAACCGTGAGTAAAAAGTTGTATGGCCCAAGCACTGAGAGAGCGACCCGCCAACGTAGTATTAAGAGACCTCGCGGACCGGGTGAAGGTTTTTATAGAGAGGGCCCAGTCAACAGACACAACGAGGGTCATCCAACATAGAGAGTATAGCGACAGCACCATAATTAAAATAACGACTGAAATAGACTGTCCTGAGCAACCAAGACTAGCAAAGGTTACTATTACATTAGAATATCGCTAGCTAAATGGCAAACCCGCAAGAACCCCCTAGCGTGACCCTGCCTGGCATCGACCGACGTGTCGAGCTACGTCCTGAGACCGTGGCGGCCATGCAGGCCATGGGGACGGCGATGGCCGGGGCGATCGTCGAAAGCAGCGACCGGCGAGAAAATGAGCGGGTGTACTGGAAGGAGATCCGGGACACAATCTACATCATACAACCCTGCGACGGAGTAGTGCTGGAGGAGGTGAGAACCTTCCTCGACGAAACCAGGCGAGCATGGGTTGCTAATGAAGGACGGCTAGAGGGCGTACCAGCCTACATCATCATGCGAGCGGCACGAGGGCAATTGTCCAGAGCCATAGATGGGTTTCTCGTGGGAAACGTTAGGGAGAATATCACTTTCAAAGAATTCCACGAGTATATAACACTGAACTTCATCTCAGCAAACGAAGGAGAACGGATCAAGTATGATCTGGATGGTGTACGACAAAGGCGGAACGAAACCATCATAACGTTTAACCGACGTTATAGGGAACTGAGCGCCCGGGCTTACCCTGTCGAGAACATCGACAACAGGAGGACCATCTTGGGGATTTACCTCAAGGGACTATCTGATCATCGTCTCAGCAAGAGGATTGTCCGCAAGAAGGCCACCACCCTGGCCCGT
Organism: Chaetoderma sp. LZ-2023a; assembly: GCA_034401795.1. Classification (NCBI taxonomy): domain Eukaryota; kingdom Metazoa; phylum Mollusca; class Caudofoveata; order Chaetodermatida; family Chaetodermatidae; genus Chaetoderma; species Chaetoderma sp. LZ-2023a. Next base: position 112,996,759 of record CM067371.1, on the reverse strand, counting down.
GCTATTGAGATTGCAGAGGAAAAGGCCACCTGTGACGACCTGCTCCAGGCCATGAAAATCAACGAATGACAGGAACAGGGCATGGAGGTATACGTAGTGGGTCCCGGGGAGGAAAAGGAGATCTGGAGCGTGGTTAGCACGCTAAAGAAACAGATTGCTCAACAGAATAGAATGGTTGAGCAATTGTGTGGGCTGGTGAGCGACTTACAGCTAGGGCGGCAGACAGCGACTAGGGCCGCCAAGCCCGAGAAGAGAACCCCACCACTAGCAAAACCACGTACACCACCGTCGCCCCGACCAGTTAGGGCATCACCTGCTATAACTGTGGCCGGGTAGGCCACTACAAAGGCGACTGCCGTCAGGCGATGCAGCCGCGAGAGGAGATCGCCCAGAAGCCCGCCCCGCATCCCAGACAGCCGCCACGAGCACCGCCCGTGACATGCTTTAGTTGCGGGAGAGAACGACACATGGCCCAGAATTGTTTCGGGGCATACCTGAGTCGGCAGACAACTCCTGCCGCAGTGGTGAAGTGTTTCGGGTGTGGCAAAGACGGCCACTACGTAAGGGACTGCCCATCAACAGGCCCACTGCAGGATGGTCCCGCATGGGGCCGGCGACAGAGTCCGCCCGTACGAAGGGCCATCAAGCGACCGCACTCCGAGGACATGGATATCGGCGTTGTCGATCGAAGGCAGCAGGAGAAAAGGATAACACCCCATGACTGTTCGCGTAACCTCCGAAAGGACATGAACAATCGGTTTCGTAATCGGGACGAATATGAAGACCATGATGGATTCGTATTGACCGGAGGAGGGACGGATGCGCAAGGCCGTTATTCATACGGTGCCGCACAGGACGCATCCTCCCGGGAAAATAGCTATGCCGAAGTTGTTAGTGGCCGAAGGAGCCCAGGAAACGACGACGGAGAGTGCCGTTGGTGAAAGCACCGACCGAGCGGTTCTTAATCTGTCTGAAAATGAATGAAAACGGTCCAACGGATCAAGGTGAGTACCTGCATGCCTTAGTGGATACTGGTTCTAGCACATCCTTGATTCGTAAGGATATATGGCGTAGCATGTTGAATGCTAGGCCATTGAAAAGAGCAAGAACGCTCTTAGCCGTAAATGGTTCCCCGGTCAAGTTGTTGGGGGAAACACAAGTAAAATTCGAAAACGCCCGACCCATCCCTAGTACGATTGTGGCCGGAATGAGGCATGAATGTTTACTTGGAGCGGATGCTTTGCACCTGGGAGATGCAAAGATTGACTATCAGGCCAAAATTGTAGTATGGTTTGACCAGATATATCCCTTTAGGTATCCCTATAGGGAGCAGACAAATTATGTTTATGCAAGTTGTACAGAAACGACCGGATATAAAGATATCGACAAAGTTATGACGGGCTTTGCGGATATCTTTGATACGGCTCGTCCAAATACTTTAGGATTGGTTCCCAAAGTCAGATGTACGGTACCAACAGGTGATGCGTATCCTATAAGGCAGAAAGCCTACCGTCTACCGCTAGCCAAGCGATATATAGTCAAGAATCAGGTGGCTGAGATGCTGGCAGCGGGCGTCATAAGACCGTCATCGTCACCTTGGGTGTCGCCCATTACATTAGTGCCCAAGAAGGACGGGGGGACTAGAGTTTGTGTCGCCTACAGAAAGTTGAATTCTGTGTGCAAGAAGGACAGTTATCCACTGCCAAACATAGCCGATATTTTTGATTCGATGCGCAGCGCAACGATGTTTTCGACTATGGACTTGAAGTCTGGCTATTGGCAGATACCAATGGACAGCCAAGACATAGAGAAAACAGCGTTCGTTTGTAATGAAGGTTTGTTCGACTTTGTTCGGATGCCATTTGGTTTTTGCAACTCAGGTGCCGTATTTCAGAGGGCAATGAACGATATTTTCCGAGAATTCGTGGGAAAATATTTGCATGTTTTCGTTGATGATGTAGTCGTATATTAAAAAAACCCGGCTGAACATGCACAGCATTTGTGTACAGTTTTGCGTAGGATTCAAGAGTATAATTTGCAAGTTAAGAAGTCGAAATGCGATTTTGCCCAACCATCAGTTGATTTGTTGGGATATCGTATTTCAGCACAGGGAGTGGCCCATCAGGTTCAGAAGGTCAAGGTCATAAGGGAAATGTCACCGCCCCGCGATGTGGGTGAGGTGAGAAGTTTCCTTGGAGCCACAGGTTATTACCGCTCATGTGTGCAAGGCTATGCCGAAATTGCTAAGCCTTTGATAGAATTGACTAAGAAATATAAACGTTTTGAATGGGGTAAGGAGGAACAGCAAGCGTTTAAGAAATTGCAAAACTTGCTGTGTAGTGAGACGGTTCTCACATACCCGAATTTGAATGCTCTGTATAGATTGTATACTGATGCGTCTAGCTATGCGATAGGTGCGATACTGGTACAGGTAGATAACAAGGGTATTGAGCGGGTGATTCAGTATGTTAGCTCTACTCTTAAAGACAGTCAGTTGACTTGGCCTGTGATAGAAAAGGAAGCTTATGCGGTAATATATGCGATAAAGAAGCTGAGGCCTTATCTATTTGGCGCGCAGTTCACCGTGTATACCGACCACAAACCCCTAAAGAGTTTGTTTGTGGGCGAAGTTAAAAACACGAAGGTGCAGCGCTTGGTAGTACTGATTGCCGAGTACGGATGTAAGATTGAATACATCCAAGGCTCGAAGAATATTCGAGCGGACATGTTGTCCAGGTTACGTCGTCCGGTGGAAGTCGCGACGTTAGATACGGGCGACTTTGTAATACCAGATGTCGACGAGGGAGCGTTACCTCAGGTCCCTCTAGAAGCGTTCGATGTACCGTATGACGGATTGTGTGCCGAGCAGACCAAGGAATACCCGGAGTTGTTCAAGAACACACCGGAGGAGTATATGGTCAAGAATGGCATTTTGTATTCTTTAGTTACGCCTTCAGCATTGGACGCTGAGTACCCCAGAATTGTCTTACCTACCCTGTTCCATGAGAAGGTACTCCGGATGGCTCATGAACGAGCCGGTCACCAAGGTCTGCAGAAGACCATCGGTATAGTAAGAGATTCTTTTGTGTGGACGTCTTTGAGAAAAGACGTGGTTCGTATGATTGAGACACGTACAAAGTGCCAGGTCAACCGACCTGTCACCACCCGATGCAGGTATAGTGAGATGCCCATGGCCAATTATCCGAGTCAGATAATTGGGATGGATTTGATCGGTCCACTGTTAGAATCGAATAAGGGTAACGTGTATATCATGACGGTGATCGATCGCTGTTCTGCTTGGGCAGAAGCATATCCGATTGCAGCGAAGACATCTCAAAATGTCGAAGAGAAGTTCTTCAACGAGTATGTCGCACGTCATGGCGTCCCTGAGATTGTAATAACGGATCAAGGTAAAGAATTTTGTTCCAATTCTCTGGAGGAGCGGTTTAAGGAACACGGTATCGACCATAGATGGTCTAGCCCATACCATCCGCAAACCAATGGACGTACAGAGAGATTCAACCGCACTCTTAAGGAGTTGATACAGAAAGGGGTGAACAACGCCTCGCGGGCGTGGGAAGATGAGTTGGATGCGGCTTTAACAGCGTACCGCAGTACTCGTCATTCGACGACCGGGTGTATGCCATTTTATTTGACGTATGGGCGACGGGCGAGATTGCCAAAGGCCGTCCCAATTGATGCATCGCAGGACCTTGGTGAGAGGCTAACGTGTCTCAACAATGCCTTGCTACGTTTTCGTGAAGGAACAGCTCGATCTCGAGAGGTTCACCAGGAACAGGTTAATAAGCGTGCAAACGCTGGTGAATTTAGGGTTGGAGATTCGGTGGTCGTAAAAGCTGAGGAGAGGATGAAGCTGACCTCTCGCAGTGACCCCGAGTATGCGATCTTTAAAATCAATGGACCTGTGGCTCATGTCCGCCACCAAAGGTCTGGTAAAATGCGTGTGCTTAACGTCTGTAAGCTGCACGTGGTTGACTCGGAAATGTGCTGGGACGAGGTAAGACCACGCCCCGTTCGTAACCCTGCCAAAGGGACGAAAGCCAGCCATCACACAAGGGTGATGTTACCCGAGTCCGAACCAATGGTTAACGACGCTGATACGACACCCAAAGCCCGTAGGAAGCGGCCAGCTTCTGATATGGAGCCAGAGGTGCGTACAGGGAGTAAGAGGGTTGACCGGAAAAAGGTTCAACCTGGTACGAGTCACGATCGAAACCATGAGTCACGAAGTGACAACATCGAAACTCCCAGGCCTATGGTGATAGCCACCCCGGAGGCGGCACCCGAGCCTGCCTCTGAACCAATGGAGACGCTTCCATCGCATCCTTATATGCTGCGCAAGCGCAGGCATACGCCGGATGACGATTTTGACATCAAGCAACTCTGGATGGATATGAAGCGAAAGCGCGGGCATAGGCTGGATGGCGAAGCTAGTGATAAGCGACTCCGCATTGGTGTAATAGACCCCGCCCTACACGATGACGTGCTATACGCTGATTTCATCAGTCGTATAAATGCTGTTATTCGGCGGCACAACCGCCAGTAGTGTGTATTGTATCGCTATACTATAACATCGCGAATAGCTAGTGCATAAGGTATAATAACGATTGAAGCTAAATTCGTTCGCATGATACAAAAATGTATTCGTTTCAATTGTGTATAATGGCGTTGTGGTTTAGCATGGTATTGGGTATGTGTAAAGACTCTAGTATACACCGCCTACCGAACGGCGTCATGATAACCAAGCCAGAGGTTGTGTTGGTAATACGGGCCGAATGGACAGTGATAGTATCCATCGACCATCCTTACCTACCCGCGGAGTTCCTGGGACGGTTGGCCCAAATGGCCAGTCTCGCCACTAGCATGGGTACCAAAACATCGTTTTTGAGTGGGAACGATATATATGGATTACAACATCGAATACGGGGGGTAAGGAAGATGGCAAGCCAAACACAGCAAACAATGAGTAGTCGAAATGGCGCTAGGCAGATGCGAGAGTTATTTAACTTTGTGGGCGACATCGCATCATCGCTGTTCGGTACCGCTACATCTGGGGATATAAACGCCATACGAGATGTGGTAAAGAGGGCGATGACGAAGATGATCAAAGTGGTGCATTTTACCAACCAGTTGACGTCGCACGTCAAATTAGCTTTCCGAGATATTGGTATGAACACGGACTGTATTAACGAGTTAGGCGACAACTTGGCCACTGCTACGGGCAACATGAGCCGAGCGCTCAGGCAGCAGGGGATTCGATTGTTGGAACTCTATGCGCTGGTACGGTTAGGACATGTTATAGACTTGGCTGAACATGTGGTCTATGACTACCAGAAGGCAGCCGAACAGTTCCATAGGCAAACGGCATCCTTGGAGTTGGGTCGTCTAACGGAAGAACCTTTTGGTCCCGATGATCTGACGTCTGTGGCAAAACAGGTTAGTGCGGAATACAGGCTGGTGAAACCGTATCAGTGGTATTACAGAAATGTAGTGGTATATCCATTGTGGCGGGACGAGTTGAAGCTCCATTATGTGGCGACACTACCGTTAATTGATGGAGGACAATATATCGAATATGGACTACACTCATGGCCTGAACCACTGGCCAAGACAGGGTACTACATGCAAGTGATGCTGGCCCGTACCAGCATTGGTCTAGATACCAAGACTGGGTGGTACTTTACCGCGTCGGAGTGTCGTGGTGCTGACCCTAGGGTGTGCCAGGGACAACTACGGGTCGACAAGACCCACGTGCCCTGTATTGTGAGTGTATTGACAAATGCGACTGATAGCAACTGTAATATTCAACTAACGAAGTCGAACGTAACCACTAGTAAATTATTTGCCAATGAGAAAATCGGAGTAGTGTTGCAAACGTTCGGCGAGACGGTGGAAATCCATTGCGACGGACGACTGACGGACCGGTGTAGGGTGAGTAATGGTGTGTATGCATTGATGTCTGGAGAATGCGGGTATAGTGGGAGGGGCTGGCGATTCGAGCCTGTAGCGTCTTATAGTCGGACGTACACTCGAATAGGCCTAGCCATTGAAATGCCCCACTTGGATGTGTCCGGCATTCTAAATCAGTCCATGATAGTTGACCATTTAAAGCTACAACCGTGGAACCATTTACAAAAGTCTAAGTATGTGCCGCTAGCACCGTTATCCATGATCGACCCTGTGATGGTCGATGGCATTGGGGTACATTCTTTCGTATCATATTCAACGGGTTCCTTCGTAGTTGTAATAGTGATTGTGCTTATATTATATAAATGTGGTGTGTTGTCACGCATGTGGAATGCACTTAAATGCAAGCCACGTGCGGCCCATAGTAGTGAACCGCATACTGCAATTCACGTCAGCGCACGGACTAGTCAGGCCCAGCAGCCCTGGAGACCTGCAGCTCTACCGGAGCCGCTGCGGATGGTAGCCGGGTCGTCGCCTAATGCTACTGCACGGACTGAGATCGACCCGATGGCTACCGACTGGATTGAGATGGCAGAATACGTCAACATTGACAATCCTAACACAAACAGGGACTATATAGAGATATCGTCAACGTGACGTTGGTGTGAACTTTATATGCTGTTAATGGAACACTATTTGGTGATTATTTTATTACTTGATATAGGACCTATTGTATGACCAGTAATGATTATTTGCACTGTAGGATTAAGATTATGTTTATCGTTTAATGTCTATTGTTTGCGTCGCCTTTATTGCTAAGTTACGCGTGAGATGGGTTACGTCCATGGTTTAATGATGCTATTAATGTGTTTCCGGGGGGGTCAATTGCGCATGATATTCTACTACCCGGACATGTATGTTTGTATAATTATTGGCTATATACTAATGACTGCTACTAACGTATTTCCGAGTATTCCGCTACTCGGACAAGTATGTGTGTATAGCATATCGAGCTCTAACGTGGGCTAGGGAATTGTTGGTAGTTTCGGCGATTTCAGGTGGTATCCGTTCGGAGCTACCGGTATAGGTTTGGGTTGTTGATAGGGCACAACGAGTTAGTTGACACTCTCTTAGGGCCTTAAGAGAGATGGTCAATTAACTTTGGTTGCGGGGCGTATGTGGATATCAGATTGTCGTACGGGGAGTCATGACCCCGGGGACATCTTATATTTGCAGGATAAGACCTCAGTGACCCAATGAAATTATTGTATTTGTGAATACCAGATGAGTTAATGAACGGATAACTGGATGCATCAACAGGGGCATCAGTCGATGCGAAACTGACGCGAAACTATAGCCGAAATATTGAGTGAAATTGGATAGAATGGAGAAGGACCTAGGGTTGTGAGTTGATGGTATCTGGCAGTAATTAAAAGATGAAAGTTGTTGCTGTAGCAGCGGCACAACCTTTTATAGTATTCAGCAGAAGTTATGACCAATAGTTTCCAAATATTCAAGCAGGAGCGTCGGTAGGGTGCTACGGACAGAGTACGGGTAGCATAAGCTGGATGACTCATAGAAATGACGTAGTGACCGACTTACCGTGGGACAATGATAACGGTAACCGAGTTTCTGTAAAAGCGACCAACAACACCAGATGCTGGTGAGTCAGGCGGGCCATATGGTCACTACGTCACCGCTACGTCACAGCACCCTTGTAAAATGCAGGCGCAAGCCTAATGAGCAAGTGGCCGGACAAGGACGTAGTAACGTCCGGCGCCAGGTAGAGTAGAAAACGAGACGAAAATCTGACAGAGGACGTCCGTTACGTAAGCCATTAAGCTTGAGATTAGGAGTGGTTGCCAAAGCAAAATCCATTATTGAGACCGAAATCCGACAGATCCCATCACTCAAGTACTGCTTTGCCAATGTTCAGGTCTATCTTCGGAGTAGGCAAATGGCCGGAATGGATTGGTCAAAAGTTTTATAAGAGTAGTAAGCAAAACGAGGCAAAGCGGGGGCTCCGAGGGTGGGGTGTAACAACCCGAGCATGACCGTGACATGGCGAAGCAGTACATAAGGGGAACTTTCAAATTTGATCAGGGGTCCGAAAATTATTGTGCTTAGGTAAACCTAGCCTCGAATTCGTATAGTTCTGTGGAACTGAATTTGTGGAAATTCACACAAGTTCTTGGTGAATGGCTGTAAGTAGCCAAGAACAGTATTTGATAAAAGTGATTTAGCGAATCGTGAAAAGCAACTTTTAGAGGGCAGAGTAACCAGTATTCGTATTGTACAAAAGTCAGTACTTCTTTGCTCAAAGTATTTTGGTGGTAGTATAAGCCACTCATAATTGATAGTGAAGTATATATAGTAAGGTTAGTAAAATAAAATCATCACTTCGATATCCTCGAAGCAAGAATTTGAGTTGTTGCATAATTCTGGAAGCGACGGAAGACCACCGTCACGGACCACCGACTTCTATACCAGTCAGATCAGGCCCAGATACGAACATAAATATCGTGATTCTCATCTACACACGAGGCGAGCTCGTATCGACCACTTTCCTCGTCGGTAAGACCGGTTGTCGCAGCAACCACACATACAGGCCTTACCGCCATGGGAAGGGAAGCGTTAATAAGTAAGAAGATAGATAATAGAAAACTTCATTGTGTGCACCCTGTGTGCGTGGGACACACAGTATCATTCCATTAGTATGCGTGCATATTGCAATGCGATATTGGGGCAACAGTGTAAGGGGCGGTGATCAAATAATACATTTTTTTATTGACACATCGAAGCAAAATAAGAAAATACTATAATAAACTAAATTAGCGAAAACATTTAATGGCATCAATTTTTCTTTAAATATGTGAGAAACAATAATTATTATTATTAATTATCCATTGTATTTTTTCGCATATTTTCTCTCATTCTTATAGTTAAACGTTTCACTTTCACATTGTTTCTGACACGTTTTCTTGGTGTCCATAGTATATGCTCATGTCTACACCTCTCGAACGATAATATAAGAAATATACACAATAATATCTGAATGGTGTCATCAGTGTCGGTTGAACACGTTTAGCATTATGGGAATAAATATGTGCATGACTCCCATTGCGTACATTTGATATCATTCTTCTGTCTGAAGTGCATCAAAGTATTCTGCATTTCCACTTGCTGTGTAATAAACCACGACCCAGCACTGCCCGCCTTTATTACTGGGATGCGTGTTTATCACTAATGAAGATGGACGATATTTAATATGAATGGGTACATCGTCAATTGGAAAAACTCTGAGGAAGTGTTTGCACGTTTTATCCTCACTGAATAATAGATGCTCTATTTCAAGTGTATTCAGCATTTTTAATAATCTGTTAATACATTAAAGGCTGATCCGATTTCTATCGTAATATCAAGTTTAGCATAGCAAATCAGGTAGTGCTTCGCTAAAATTGAAGACAACTCTTAATGATCCCATATGTGTAGGGTATCGGTACCCCAAATCAGCTAAATCAGGAGTAAAATCCTATGTGCATAGTGTTGTGACATATCTGAAGTGTGCTTTATCAATCGTGTACCCACAGTCTTTATATAGTGCTCCAGTACCACTAAAAAGCGAAAAGTAGGCATCAGAGTAAATGTCGTCACTAAATGATGGGCGTATTGGCGATGTTGTCACCTCTTCCCCATTAATATAGCATGTAGCATAGGTAGTTTTATTATTATAAAACCTGAATGGGTTTTTAGTAATGGCACCATTATAAGCGTCATTTGGTACAAAACCGAATAATACTCTTGTAGGAAACTGCCCGATAAATATATTATCTCTATCCACGCTCATAACTCCACTCGGTATCATAAAAGTTTTACATACAACATGACAAATAGGGTATTTAGCACTTGTCTTTCTCAGAGTAACTGTGTGCGATACTAACAGATCAGAGGATGGTATAACTTTACATACAAATAAGTTGGCTGACAATAACTTCAGCTTCGGTTTGAGATCGTCTGTAGACATAATGGCGAAAGCATCTTTACTCCGCTGCAGACATACTCTCAAATCAATGAATCTGATTGGAAATCGATCCTGCAGAGACATATCAGTGTGTATGCGATCAATTAATTGCACTGTCTTACTTTCAGCCATCATTTTTCTGTGTGTGCGAAGTTAGTATCAGCGACATTATCAAATTCACCAGCATCATCCATTCACCATCCAGCAAGTTGGAGATGCAAGGTTTCGGCATCACTTCCATAATTAAGCAATGTTTCAAAATAAGCGCGGTAAGCATAATTTTCATTCGAGTCACTGACACATTTTCCATTAAAAAAAACATCCACTTGTGAGAACATCGTATGAAGGCGATTATTCACAGGACCCATCTTTTCATCAACTGTGAGCTGTGTCTCAGTACCTGTTACATCTAGCTTTACTAACTTAACTTTAATCGAGATGTAAGATAGGGTAAGATCTAAATATCTATCCGAAGATCTGCTGATATAAAATTTGATCAGTCCAGAATCTTAAGCTCGATACAGGTTGAAACTGTTCCCATTTTGCCGACTCCAACGTTGTTACTATGGGACGTGTCTGAAAAATGTTCAACTCGCTTTTTGAACACTCACATGCATGACTAAGTTCCATGTTTTAGTCAATTGAAGATATCAGGGTGTTTTCTCTGATGTTTATTGCACCCCTTCCTCATCGGTGTCGCATGCGCTGACTGAGCATTATATACATTATTCCTCTTTTTATGTTTTGGTTTAGGCTTGGTTAATCTTCCACGTACTGCTGTTTCAGCCTCTCATATCAGAGCACTGGCTTCACTATGCACTCTTATTTCAATAAGGATTTAACATTCTTTCCCGCCACTACATCCTCTGCTAGCCCAACTCCTGCACTAAGAGCTTGCTTTCCTACTGTCTTGGCAACAGTTTTCATGAAGGTATTGCTGAGCATAGTAGTCCACCGAGGATATTACCTAGTCCATGGCCCACCTGGTATCGCGCACCTACAAATACGACCATAATCCACCTGACTGGCATAATACCACCCCAAGGCACTAGCATTACTCAATCTTCTCATCGTTGTCATCTGAAATGTAGACAGAGTACACTCTGTGACGCTCCATCCTCGAATGGTATATTTGGGCCTGACCTATCAGTTATAAGTATTCCTATTGTATTGATGTAGTTCTTTGACACATGCGATACTGAATATTGGGAAACGTCCACTGGCATATATCTTTCCCACCATCAGTACTAGACAGTGAAATCAATCTGAGCAGTGGTGCTGATGTGTCACCTACTACGCTGTTTGAGACAACGTTACAGTATATATATATATGCTGTCGTTGGCCTGCCCTGGTGACTCTTTCAAAATGATTTTAATACTTCTACTGGTCATGTATGTATTTTTTCTTCATAGCCGATTAAATTAGATACGTCTGGGCCAAACTTAATATCATAATTATGTATAATCGTAAGAGATACAAGATTCACACGAATAAAATAAAAACTGAGAAAGATTTTTTATTCCTAAATTTCTGATGATTTTCTATCTGTCCATTTATATAGTCTACTATATTCTTCACCGCATAGTATCCCTTTGGTACTTTTATAATATGTAATTCACTAAGTTCGAGAAAACTATGCTGAATACGGGTTTTTTCCTGAGCACTATCTTGATCATTCTGTGGCCCTCTTTTGAATTTGTCCAGATCAATAGGTGTTGGTTTACCAACATCCACTACAATACCAGATTTGGCATTATCCTCCTCATCCTTCTTCTTCTTTGGCTTACGCCATGCATATATTTGTACATAACTTTCTCTAGTAATAGTAAGCCAGCTCCTGGGAAATATAGTATCCTTGAGATTCCCACTTCCCACTCGCCAACTAATGTCAATGGAATCTGTAGCTGCATTCTAAACTCGGATACCTTATTGTTAGGATAGTACTGCATAATACTATTGCTCAGAAAAGTCAATTAAAACTGGTCCTCGTTCATTCTCCAAAGACTGTTTAACATCTTAATGCGTGGACTGGGTAATATATACCCTGCGCAACCACTCAGAAGAAACATCTAGATACTTGGCTGACCATTCTGTATACTCAGATTCACGATACACGTAATGATCATTATATATATGATTATGACTTGTGCTAGGTATACTATCTCCTCCTTTGGTAAACCCGAACCCATTATGTGCCACATTCCTTGATCTGAACGTCTCTATATACTCATCCATTATTTGTGGTGTATAGTATTGAGCTCATTAACCCACGAGTTAAAATTGGAGGGATAGCTGAGCCACTTGAGGTAATATTCACATACTTACTTATCTCCCTTCCTACTCTTAATTATCTGTTCCACTGCGTTTTCTCTATCTTCTTTCATGCCACCAATCCTCTGAAGCTCATCGCGATAAAAATTTCCTTCCAATATCTTCCAATTTATATAAGATTTGATATTTGTCAGAAAGAACATCATTCACCTTAAACAATTCATGGCTCCACTGCCCATGATATGCCATCTCAAATGGCATTCTTGCTTGCGAGATTCTCACATGATCACCAGATTTCAGTGTATTTTCTTAAGTTTAGGGTTCTTCTTCTTGTTCTTCCCAACATATATATTTCTTCATGCGATCAGCTCAGTACTACAATCAACATGTATCGGTGGCATACGAGTACTGGTATGTACAGTTTTATTGTACGATGCTACTAAACTAGGTCATACATCGATATACCTTCTCGTATTCTTTTGAGTCATGTATCTATATATTCGGCCCTTTAACGTCCACTGAAAATGTTCTACCATAGCAGTGTGTGGCTCATTCTGCGAGGTATAGAAATGTATTCCCTTCTCAGTCAAATATTTCTTGACTACTCCATGGATGAACTCACCAACTTTGTTGGCTTGAATAGCGTGTGGGCGCCATTCAGTACGTGACAGAATAGGTTCTAATCCTTTCTTGACTGATGTGGACGTTTTGCTATCCAGATTTTCCACCCATGCATACTTCAAGAGTGGATCAACAATGCAGAGTAGGTATAACACGGCATTGTTTTCCTTTGCCAGCATTCCCATCGAACACATATCTGCCTGCCATAACCCGTCGACAGCCGTTACTATTTTCTTACATCTGGTAAACTTTGTTCTCAATGGCCTGTGAAGGGTGTATACATCCTGACGTTTTAACCATTCTTCAATATAGACACGTTGTATTTAACCTTTAAATGCATTGTATAGCTTTCCCACCAAAGGAGGCAGAATGCTTCGGATCATAATATACTTTCGCCAATTTAGCATCATTCATTACTTCATTAAATTCACCCACACCGATGTAGTATATCTCTTTGCTTTGCTCTTTTTCTTCCTGTTACCCACTAGAGAAGGCATGTACTCACCAACAGACGGTGAACCTGTACCTGTAATTGATAAGTCACGCTGATTACGCGACTTGTGCAAAAGATTTTGTGCTACAAATATAATGCTACAGTTCTCATGATGAGAACATTTTGTAAATAAGTCAGCCACATTTTCATTGCATTTATTCATCAAATCGTCCAGTATCACCAATGCCCTACAACTTTTGTCTAATTCAACATTTACCCCCTCTTTAAATTCTACTTCTTGCGCTAAATCATTATATCCATCTTGCCACATGCCATAGCAGTACATGATTCTCTGTGGAGGGGGAGTAATTGCCGATGGATCTCTTATTAATGCTTTTATCATTTCAGCTTCACCACACTGCATTGATCCACAGACAATCATGGTAAAGGGGTGATGTAACGTCATATTACAGTCAAGCATTGACACCATCACATTCACTCGCAAACGTAATCATTCTACTGGAATAGCATACACACAAACACTTATATATATATATATATATATATATATATATATATATATATATATATATATATATATATATATATCTGTATTTTTGTATACCGTCAACATAAAATAATTCACATTTTTCAGTAAAAAATATACATATGCTATTCAAGTGCTTTTAAGTAGCTAATCCTGATACTATTATTATGAAGGCTGTCATTTCATATGTGAATTTTCAAAAACTCATATGCGAATTTTCAAAAAACATTTGCTACATATAAAATGTGTTCACTAAACCTGTTTTATCTCTAAGAACATTTATGGTTAGGTGAAGTGTATCAGTGAAGATTATTTTGAATGATGTCATTTCACATGTGAATTTAAAAACCCCAACAAAACCAACCTTTAATGGCTAAAAAGCTATTTTCATTTTCATATCAAGGGAAATTATCGACCCAGTCATTCCATTTGAAAGGTTTTTTGAAAATAACCTTTCCTATCCTTGAAAATAGTTCCCTCAATGGTATGTAAACCATCAACATAAAATAATTGATATTTTTCAGTAAAAATATACATATGCTATTCAAGTCCTTTTTTTCAGTATAAAATCCAGATACTATTATTATGAAGACAATCATTTCATATATGAATTTTCAAAAACCATTTAAAAATATGTTTTCACTCAACCTGTTTTTATCTCTAAGAACATTTATGGTTAGGTGAAGATTATTATGAAGGAAGTCATTTCATATGCGAATTTTCAAAAAAACATTATATATCAGTGGTAACCCTAACAGTAGCATGATGACATGATATGACGTAATGAAGCATGACCGCGTTTATGAGACATGACAGACTGAAATGCATGCATAATGCTCATTCAATGGCAAGTTTGACAAAAAAAAAAAAATCATTTTAAAGTTTTTTATTAATACTAACATCAAAACAGTGCTCCATATTATTACACTGTGATACAATGATATGTTTACTAATACTAGAATATTAAGACAAGATATTAATTAAAGGCAATGATATTAAGGGTATCGATATTATGGTGTTAACAGTTGCTTAACATATATTACATTGGTGATGCACCTAAACCATGACGTCATACACAACCGGTACAAATCAGTACTTTACTCTTTAGTGACTAAATTTGGTCCTGCATCAAACTGCGATACAATGATATGTTTACTAATACTGCAATATTAAGACAATATATTAATTAAAGGCAATGATATTATGGCATTATCAATTGTTTAACATATATTACATTGGTGATATGCCTAAACCATGACATCATACACAACCGGCACAAATCAGTAACTAAATTTGGTCCTGAATATTAATATATCGTGCTTAACCCTTTAAATGGTGAAAATGTACATAGCCATCCTCCTTAGTGGGCTAGAGGAAGACTCATTTGCAGACCGAGAGAAGACTAATTTTGAAAATTTACCACCGGAATGACTGCCACACGTATCTAAATCGTGGCGCAGTGGTTATTTAAGTCTGATGAATATTTTGAAACTAATTTGACTGTGCGATGACACAGGAAGCTACAAACTCGCATTCATGTTAGTTTCATAATATTCAACAGCATAGATATATAGTTAATAGACTGCTAAGGAGAACGGCTATGGACGGTTTCGCCATTAAAGGGTTAAGCCCGATATATTAATTAAAGGCATCAATATTATGGCATTAACAGTTGTTTATCATATATTACATCAATGTTGTACCTTAACCATGACGCCATACACACTTTTGAACAATAGCAGTACATCGTTACTATTTATTTTTATACTATGCTAGTGTAACCATATGGAACTGAAGATAAATCGTTTCAAAATTCGTTCTTTTAAGATGGGTGTGAAGATTCTACTACTATTGACAGAAACAATTCTAAATTGAGACATGCGTGTGATCTTAGATGGGTAGCTTAGTAGTACGCTATTACTATCCGTAATTTCACCATCGTTTATAACTTGATCGATGGATCTATTCATCACATCAAAATTTACTTGTTTTGATTGTTCAGTACCCAGCGTTAAAACATTAACCTTTGATACCTGTTTAACAATCAATGGATCATCACGATGCTTCATTTCAAGACCATAGTTTTTTGGACCAAGTGCGCAAAAACTTGACTCATCCAAGAACCTAGATGCCTGCTTCGATCCTGAATGGTCGGCTCACCTTCACAGGTACTAAATACAACAGAATCCGTATCATGATAGGCTATGCGGCGACCAAGTAAGGACAAGACATCATACAGTTTTACCCGCCCATATGCTGTCACAAAAGATGCTAGAATACAGTTGGTATTTAATGGGGATTCAACGTACTCTTCATTGACTGAGTATGCCACAATTAAAAGATTATCATTGAGGAATGAAATGCTGCTGACAGATTTACTTTTATCCCTCAAAAGCTTTAGTAGCTCTTTTCTCGTTGATACCATCTTATTCTTGATGTGATCATGTAGCGAAAAAAGGCCCGACAAAATATTCAATCCGGATTTAGCTATAAAATGTAGAGACGGATTATTTGATATTTTCCCTGGGTCGAGTTGTATAGCCTCATGTGCGTAGTACCCTTGTATATAGTGCTCGTTATCACTTTCACTACAGACCCAGTCTGGATACCTGCTACCTTCCTGCTTAATTTTGAGGAAGTGGTTAATGTATTCAGAAAATAGTCCCTTATCGCCATGTTGTTCATATTGCTATGACTTAGAATAATGCCAGACTTCGTACATCTTTTTAATGATATAACCATGGTGAATTGCTAAGTGTTGCTCAGGAGTGGTCCACGTCCCACATAATGATTGTAGGTCTTCTGCATGTTCGCATATGGTAGATTGACCGAATCTTGTACATTCAGCGCATAGTACAAACATGAGCCAATTACTTATTCTAGTAGGTAATACTGGGAAGTGTAAATCACGAGGTGGGAGGACTTTGCATTTAATAAGACCAAAGAAGTCATGCATTGTCGTATCATTCAAATTGGCGCCTCTTACTATCTCGTATGCAACATTGTTTCATCACTGATTGGTACATGGAAATGCAGTTTAAATATTCTAGCTTAGTATGGTCATCTGCTTCCAGAAATAATCAAATTGCAGATGTACGTCACATGGAGCTATGGGGTGTGCTAAGTCCAATTCTGTGATAAAATCATTTAGTTCATCGGTATTAGCGATTAGTTTCTTAAACTCGCATTCCCACATAGTTCTCACCAGATATCCATGTTATTCGAATAATGAAATGTGATATTGATGAGCAGAATATGCTTCTTCGTATGTCTGATCACCATATGGCGTATATGTCTGCGCACATTTCCACAGCAATCAGACTCGTGCCTGAGAAATTTACACCCGCAAAACTCGAAAATAATATTTTCGCGTGGAGCGAAGCCATCTACATAATGCCCGCACACCTTTTGCTCAGCCTGGTTTAGTGTGTGTAAGATTTGGTAACCCTCACTTAACCTAACCCATTCCACCCATTCAACAGCGATCATGCTATATGCATGTTTTGCTCTTAGCGAGTAGTCGGGTAAAGTCTGAATGCTATCAGGGCATAGATATGAAGTGCGATATGCTACATTACATGCACCTGCTAGTGTTATCGCTGATATGAATGAATTTTGTCCATCCGTTGATTCAGAAAATAAGGACTTAAATCTAGACTCAGCTAAACGTCAGATGGTTACATCATTGTTACAATATTCGGTGAAATTTTTTTCAACATCGTAGTGTGCATCTCTAGATATCTGCTCATTATACCATTGATCAAATTCGAGCAGTTCATTTGCTTTCATATTTTGTACACCGAATACCTTCCTCTTGGGAAAGGTTATTACCTTACCCCCAATACTGAGGTGAGTTCAGCTGATGTTGAAATATTCCCTTGCACACAGGAAGATTAAAATCATCGCTGACCTTATGTAATGAAAGAGGAAAGAAGTTAATGGAATCTATGAAATGAATTGTTCCTATTTCAAATGATAGAATTGAATGGCCACGCATGAGGGTTTTAGATAAAAGTTAATGCGCTTGCATACACATTGAAGGGTTAAAAGCGAATCATATGCACGCGCATTATGCACAATAACGAGGTGGTCAGACAAAATGTTTTTTTGCTGGATACATATATTACTATGCTTAGATTTTATGCGTGTTAACCATTTAACAAACTGATCCATAGCATCTAACCTGTGAAAGTAAACATATCCATTATTCATGCCTCGGTGACATATAGTGCACTCAGCTTCGAGTGGCTGCTCAATGCACGTGTCACAGCATATGTTCACGGCCACAAGATTAACATTATGCTCACCGACAATATTAGTGTCGGCATTGTTAACGGGTTCTAAATATGTTTCAGTATCATAAATGATGTATTTTTGATGAGATTCGTATGTTAGATCCTCATCACCCATTTTCATGGCACGCGCACACGGTAATGACATTGCAGTTTCTTCAATTACTTTATGAAAGCAAATATGTTCTTCATTAACATTAAAATTTTCTTTACATGCATGACATTTAGTCATTCCGCATACATGTTTGTCACCCCCTTTAGGTACATGTACGAAGCAGAGGGGGCAGGCCTTTATGATTTCGCATTTGCGCAATGATTTGTCATACATTGCTCATTATAAAACTTTCTGTGTCAATCATTACACGGTATCATATGCGATACAACTGTAGAATTACACACGTCGATACCTGATTTAGCAGAGAAACATCGGCGACAGAGTGCTATACAATTGTGAGTATTACTATGTGATACATCACAATGGGGACAGTAATTGCACACCATAAGAAATGCTGCGATAGACGCTATTAATAAATGTGATTATTGCATTATGAATGTAAAAGCTATATTGATTGTCAGTACTATTAATCTTGTGTTCAGGAATACAACATGCTGCATGATACTCCTGCGCCATATGCATCTGATATGTTTTATTTCATCTCAAATTACGCCATTCGTGGTCAATGATCTGATTTTTTTGTTTTCTCGATAAATTTTATGCCTAAATATATACCGGCTGTGAAACAGAATGGATATTATGCACGGACAAGTATCATACATTTTTTGTTGCGCATGTACTCGTCTTTATCAGCGCAATGTGTATTTAGCAAATTTAAACGATCATGTTTGATCATACCGCTGTGAATATCATGCCGACAACCAGAGTTGTAGTCCTCGACATGAAAAACGTGAAACTCACAGCTGTCTGATAGCTTGAAGTTAGTGTTTGATTGAATTACCTTTTCAATCGAATCCAAAATTTGATCTACTGTAATTTTATTCCACATCATAAAATCCATCGTGATAGGCATATCCAATGCCGAATGAATGATCTCAATTCTTATGTGGTCATTTGATTGAACGTTGCTATAGGTGCTATAAGTATTGAGCAGAGTTTGAACTGCACCTGATATAAACTCTGAATGAGTTAATGGCGAATCGGCAATAGGATGTTTCTTAAATGATACGCTATATTCAGTACAGTTAATATGATATTTTTTACTATGGAACTTACGTATAGTCTTCTATATTATATAGTCTGAATAATCGATCAGACCACCACCTACCTGAGGTTGGATAGGAGCAGGTGTAACGTCATTATATAAGAGGAATTGATCATTAGAGATCGATAGAACAGGATCAACACATTGCAAATATTGATAATGATCATTATTAGTGAGTGGAATGCGTACAGATATTTGCTGCATAATGTTCATCACGCTGGTGCTATTCACATTTTGTGCGATTCGCTTTTCTGTTTATCATCCATAATGTTGCTATTAAATCGACATCCTAACACTAAATGATCAAATATAGTTCACTACTCGCTCCAAGAAACACGATTACTTTCATGAGAATAAGTTTGTTATATATTGGCAACTTCTTTTCACTCTCATGATTTATTTTAACTCAACTTCAATCAATTTATAGTATGTGGCTGTTGATACATGCGTTTATGTTAAATCATATCACTTTTATACCAACTAGAACACATTTTGTTCATGCAGGTGTCAATTGCGAGCTATTGTTCATAAGTGATAGCTGTGTGCTATCGTTCAAAAGTGTTGGGTACACGCTATTGTTCATAAGTGGGTGCTGTGCGCTATTGCTCTTTATGACTGGCTGTGTGCTATTGTTCATGCAGGTGGCTGCTGAACTCTATTGTTCTAAATCCTGATTGGTCGAGATAGGCTCAAATGTCACATTAAAAGCCAAATTAATCATTTTGATAGGAGAATAATAGTGCACAGCTGGTCGCCTGCAATTCATACATGACCACTATCGTTCGTGCAGTATGCCATTATTTAAAAATCATGTTCAATGTGACAATTTGACATAGGAAGCCACTTAGTTTCAAAATATCTTTTTAACCATGAGGGGGTGTGCACCGCCCACCTAATTAATATGTTAAACACGATCATTTGGTACATGTTCATCGTTCAGCCGGCACACGCTTATCATTATGCAGAGTTACACATGTCAAAACCTATTTAAAAAACACATTAATCTAATTATGCATTACCACACAAGTGCCATTTAAATAGTGAACAGACATTTAGAACAATAGCGTGTAGCTGCTCATTTGGAACAATAGTGTACATACATCTAGAACAATAGCGTGCAGACGCACATTTAGAACAATAGCCTACAGACGAACATTAGAACAATAGCATGCAGATGCACATTTAGAACAATACCGTGTACCCTACACTTTTGAATAATAGTGTCTACCTGCTCATTTAGAACAATAGTGTCTACCCGCTCATTTAGAACAATAGCGTCTACACGCTCATTCAGAACAACGAATCAGAACGCACTATTTAAATAGGTCAAGAGGTCATTTGCATAACAATAGCGTCCAGCTGCCCATTTACTACTAACAGGATGGGTGGATAAGTAAGCGGCTAATCATCTCATCCGGCTTTGCTGCATACTCCAATATACGACAACTACTCTCCGGTCAATGAAAACAGTACCATCCGTAATCAATCTTAGATTAGACTGTAGTCTTAACACGTTAACCCTCAAATTCGTTCAAAATTTTTTTTTGCTGATTCCCCAGTATAGTATCATGATATAACCAATGATATAAGAATGTAATAATGTTATTGAATATTGCTATCATATTACCAACGGAAGTCAATGCCACATGAAACAAGCTGCTAGAAAAGCTTATTTTGGTGAAACTCACAGTTATATATTATAAAATGCATGCATAATAAATGTGATATATTAATTTAAACTGAATATGACAAACATTGTCTGCGCCTGCATCGCTCACCTGGAACACTGAATAGTGAGATATTGATAGATATATAAAGCTTTTATATAAGTTTCCGTAAATGTTCGGAAAATCAACAATGGCTACCGGAACTAGAAAGGTCTGCAAATAGAGACCTAAAGAATATGACAAGAACGGAGAAATCTGTTTTAAAAACGCAAATTGTATTTAGAAAATAGCTCAAAAGACAAGATGACTACCAACCAATTTGCCCAATCAGCTTCATTTGAACAAGCTAATCCATGAATCAGATTCAAGAGTGTGACGTCGCATCCCGCGCTCATGCAAACGTATATTTTCGAAGTTTCACTCAAAATCCATCAACAAACAAAACCTTGATTTGGATTAATCCGCCAAAATGCTGAAATCTGATTGGTCGATGGCGGCCATGTTTTCTAACCTACTAAGTTCGCTTGAACAGCTTCAATGGCCCTTACTCCCTAAATATACCTCCGAAATTCCGGTCAGATCCTTTCGGAGATTCGGGAGAGCTTGTTTCTTGAAAATTAGACTGCCGAAGGATTTAGCCAATCAAGGTATCTTGAACAAACTTGGTGCGGCTGTTGGCCTAAATGATGTTTCATGAGTTTCGAACCAATCTCTAAGATTTAAAGAATTTATAGACATTTATAAAGATTTTCCAAAGGCCAAGATGGCCCCAGCCAATGGGCCGATCGGCTTCCCTTGCACACACTTTGATCTCTATGGCCGAAGGATATTTCTTACCAAATTTGGTTAAAATCTCTCCAGTGTTTCTTAAGAAGACATTTTAAATTTCCCATTGCTTTACTATGGGCGTTTTGGCAAGAAAATTATCACAGATTGCCGCCAAACCGTTTATCTAACAATTTCTAGTGGCAAATTTGGGAATCATCATACTCCTACATTTTGATTTACCAGTGTTTTCGACCTATCAAATTCCATTGAACAAATGTTAAAGGTCCTTAATCCTTAAACATATTTTGCAAATTTCGACCCGATCCAATCAGCGGTTCTGGTGAGGACCTCGAAGAAGAAGGCCACTGAAGCATTGGCCAATCAATTTACATTAAACAAATCTGGTTCACATCTTCCATTAGATGGTGTTTCGTGAGTTTTGATTCAATCCCCTAAGTGGTTTCCGTAACCTTCCGAGAAGATTTTTAGACCTTTCTAAAAATCTGCCAACATCCAAGTTGGCCGCCCTCCAAATTGGCCATCCGACTGCCTTTGAAAAAACATGGATCTACATGTATGTACCCCCAAGGATGCGTTCTGCCAAGTACAATTGAAACCGGCTAAATGGTTCAGGTGAAATCGCTAGAATTACCTCCCCATAACACTTAAAAGCGTCAAAATAAGTTTTGAAAGGACACCAAACCTAAGGCTAACCACCGGCTCAGGTTGGGTGAAGATAGGGTGTAGATTGGGATAAGAGTTCTCACGCCAGACACGCACGTATGCAAGCAAGCGCGGCAATCCCAATACTCTCATGATATGACACGTCGACACTTAGTGGAGAGATTATTCAAAAGTAAATTTCATTCATTGCCAGGTGTTTTTTCTGGGTATACGGATATATATATATCCCGCATTGACGCAAAGCAAATTTCTTTACAGTTGACACAGATTTGACTGTAGACACGGGAAAGAATGCCCACACCAGCATCTACAATATATCGGCACATTAGAGTACTCAAACATAATGGGAGCATACGGCGACTAAAACCGTACATATATATCTCAATTATTCTTAATACCACGCCCGTTTCTTTTCCCGTCCGTTAATGCTCATGCCCGCAACACCGGATAGCTTGAACTTACCTTGAGAGAGTCGGTGTACACCTGCGTAGATATTTCATATGAGCTGACAGAACCTGGCGTAAGTCCAAGTGTTGTCTCATAGATCAAAGCACCGCCCTCGCGTAATGTCCCAGATGAGGTTATCCGCTCTAAGCTGAACTGAACACTCTCGCCATCCTGTATCAATCAATATATCAATCAACGGTTGACAGACATTAAATGATGACTTTATATCAAGTGACCAGTTGGAAATTTGGGTTACTTGGGATTATGCATGGGGGATCTAGACTTGCAAACCTACTCGAAGTCATGAATAGTCAATACGTCCTTGTATACAGAATGTCTATCATCGCTATGGGTCTATCCCCAACCGGCCATCATCGCTATGGGTCTATCAACATCTTAATGAATTCATCAGACTTATATATTGGAAATCGCATTCGGCTTCAGTAGATTTGCTTTCCATTTGGACACAGATATTCAGAACTGAAGAATGGACGGTGGCCATATTGCAGCAGTATGGGTATACAGCTGAATCAAATACGGTTCAATGTCCTTAAATGAAATATGTGTTAGATAGAATTTATTGATTAAGAATAGTCTGCTACTTTGATATAATCGTGATTACAAGAAATCACTCACTGGTGTAAATAGATGTAGTACTATTTGTCAAAATCTGCAAAACGTCATAATTTTGCCAGCAAAAATCTAAACAATCAAGCTATACACGATGCTTACCTGTAGGTTCGGCGTAACCATGGAGTACGTCAGCGCCTTTTGCATGATCCACTCTTTGTTAGGACCATATCTCACGTGAAGGTTCACCCATAATTCATCGCCGTCATTTAATATCCCGCTACTATACTCTGTCAGCGCAACTGCTAAACGCAATGACAATACACTGCCATCCTGAAAAACCAAAACCAATTATGTGATGTGTGGATCATAAAGTAGTCACACAATAGAAATATACCTTTTCTACAAGCTAGAAATGATGTTCATGAGGTTGAGTTGACATGATTTGTATAGGACATCCTGAGCCAAATGATATGGACAAATGATTTTCCTTATATAAGTAAGACCCACATGGTTGATTATATTTTCTCAATGGTTGTGCAGCAGTATCTAAATGCTGTAGGAAACAGTTATATGCATCTTGCAATATTTGGTTTAGTAACAAGAATGATGCGTCTAACACATTTATATTTCATAATGAGATTCTCTTCAGTGGTAGTACCAAGAAGTGGGTATTAAACTCGAGCGACTCAAGACAATATTACAGTGCTATATGCAATAAGTTCATTTTCAGACCACCAGATTAAGCCTTAACCCATGAACCACAACTTCCCAGAATCGCAGTTTAAAAAGGATTATACTGCTAAGCTGTTGGGTATTTTAAAACTAATTTGACAGGAACCTGTTGCTGCTCCCAGTCATATTACATTCAGAATATTCAGATCACTTTTTATAAAACCATCAGGGAGTTTGTTGCTTGGCCTTTCTGATCCTAAGTGTTAAGATAAGATTTCCTACTTATAACTAATCACGTGACGTGTCAGCATGTATCCTGAAGACACGCGACTTATGTTATATATGAACCAGGTACATTGTTGCCAAATATATCTGGTTTAGCTGAATCTGAGGAGAAAAAAATCACACCTTAACAGAGGCCCAATCTGCACTGGCCACATTTGAGATTACGCTCATACTAATCTGCGCCCTGTCTTGTACTCCATAATTATTCAGAATCGCATAGGCAACTGGTACACTGTTCTGGTCAAAACAGTAAAAGTTCTGCCCGACACCTATAATACCAAGGCTGCAGATACTAATGACAGGGAACACAGATGTAGCACTGCGGCCGGATTCTGTGACATCAGCTACCATGGTCAATGTCTCGTAGTGTGTCCCGGCAGGGAGGAAGAAATGTATAAGCATTGACGCTTGCCCATTTTCATACACGATTCCTTTGCCGACTTCATGAACTGCTGTCATGGATGCAGCCTTTAAATAATAATAATAATAATAATAATAATAATAATAATAATAATTTATAGTAATCTATGATTAAATTAGGTTACCATTGTTCCACAATCTCATAATTTAGCATAAATACATTCAGGTATACAGATCCTCGAAAATTACATCTAACATCCTTTAGCCAAACGTGTGGACTTTTATATAAACGAATATCATATTCGATTTCTCTTTTAGTGATATTATTCATATGAGATCGATGCTCTATGTACATTCCCGTGTGATCATCACACCGATAAGTTATTATGATATATGGATGTTTCAGCATATCATCATGGAGCTCTAGACTACTGTAGTCTGAATGTTGTTCACATAAAACTCTGTTCATCTTCATTAACTGGACATCTTCAGAAACTTACTACACCGACACAAAAGCCTAACAAATTGATCACATTAGCAATCCTATGGACACTTTTCTTTATTTATGTTACTCTCAAAACCTATCGAGTTTTCAATCACTTTATATGTTTTTTTAATATTATGACTGACTTTGTGATGAATCCTCGGGAAAACTCTGGGCCTAACTTATATTCTGTTTTCATCCATTCTATGACTAAAATACATAGTGTAAGATTCCGTCTGTGCGCTCCTTCCACGTGCAGTTTGTCAAACTAACTCTCAAAATCCAATATGTCAACAATTTGAAATTATGCTAGCTCCGTACAATTTGAATGAGGCGTGTATCTAATTGTAGAAGGCGGAGGGCAACTCACCTTTCCAGTTTATCCATCCATTACATGACGTCATAATCAACGTGTATTCTGACGTAATAATCATGACGTCATGAATGATTCGACATAGAATAGTCCGACACGTTGTACAAATAGTATGTCTTTGCTACTTAATAAACATGCTTAATGGCCAGCCAAGTTGCACGAATGTTATGACTTTACTATTCAATAAAACATTCTGTTGAATATTTTGAAACTAATTTGACTGGGCGCTGTTGCTGCCATAGGCAGCAACAGCAGCCAGTCGAATTAGTTTCAAAATATTCAACGGCTTACCTGCATAGTTTTCTGAAAATCGAGGGAGTTCAGAGATCGATCGATTCCAAAACGAGCGTTGTGTGGTGGAGCTTAGATAGAGATATGTGGGGCATAGCTAAAACTGAAAACATCAATTGTATGCAGGGACAAGTTAAGGAAAACGGAAATTCTAATCTGCAAATATATTGTCCATCAGTATCATATATGCCTATGGAGCTCATGTCAACCATAATAGCAGCTATATGTATTCACTGTGTCCTCATGTGTCATTTCAATTGCATAGTTCACAATGGTAGATTTGGCATTTGGGAGCTGATTGAAAAGAGAATTGAGACAAATCCAAGCTGCATGTGTATATTTATTGTTTATTCTGGGGCCAAAGATAAGTCTCAGCCTGTTTTCATCACATTCAGAGATTTATTATGAAATCAATTTTAAACGATGCATCATCCGTATGCCCTATGATGATATAGAATCCTATGCAAACTTATTTATAAATCTACACTAGGGGCTTAAACCTGGCTTCAGCCTTGATAATGCTGGCAAGCCACAGAACAATTTTAGTCTATGTCCTCGCACTAATGTAGGGTTACAGGTGCAGATAGCTATTAATTATACCTTGGCAAATAGTTGAGTCGAATATGGCTCATGAAAATGTTCACATTAAATAACCATGCAGTTCACCAGTACTTATTAGTGATGTCTGCTTGAGAAGAAGCTATGTTGAGGAAAGTTTTTCAATGAAAAATCTGATAAGAATGTCTTACAATCTTACTATATTTGCTTAATCTAGATTTCAATCACGCAATTCTACACAAAGTCGACTCGGCAAAGGAAACGAGATGGATCCAGTTTCTCGATCACACATATGACGTCATAATCAACTATGCTCCATACAATCCAGTGTCACAATTCACAATCAGAATTGGCAGAAATAGTCCGTCATAAACCTGAAATAACTCATCAACTTGTAAAATTTGTACATGTCTTTACAATTAATAAACATGCTGTCGAGTTTTCCGAAACTAATCTAACTGTGCGCTGTTGCTGCCATATGCAGCAACAATACCCAGTCAAATTAGTTTTAAAATGCTTACCTGTATAGTTTTCTGGGAATTGACCTTCAGGGAGTGCAGGAATCAATTTATCGCAAAACGGGGGAAGCGTAGGTGGAGTTTAACTAGAGTTGGGCGGGCCATGGTTAAAACTTTATTCTTGCATTCATTCATATATCACATGTCGCAGGATCTCCTAAGTACAGTTGCTCTCCATTGCTCATGGACTGAGGGTAATCAGAGACACACAGAGTGTGGCTACATGTTTCCCTCTTGGCTAATGACATAGAAATCCTGTATGTGTCACAGAAACAAATTCTTCAGTGTCACGTGGCTGTATAGGAATATGTAAACTTAACCATAACATTCCAAGTTTGGATTAATCCGCAAGTGACAAATGTAAGCGATATCACGTTAATGTTATTTACGATACTTAAATCTCTGGTTCTAAATATAATAAGTTATTGGAGTGAAATCCTGATCACATTTTATTTAAAGAGTTTCACCAAGCACATATTTATTCATCTTGGTGATAAATTACCTGTGGAAACGTTTTCAATCAACTTCTGTAGGTACCTATTACTCGACAAGAAAGGAACCACACAGGCTACTGTGAGTCAGTATACACTAATAACCACACTTCTCGAAACAGGCAGTACAATAATTCTAGATGAGCTTATATTCTCAGGAAATAGTGTATAACAGACATAATCCTAAATCATCGACCAACCATACAAGATAATTTATCAATGTGAACATATGTATGGTCCGAGTACCGGTTTCTAACAGGGTGTGGACAGTTTTATCTATTGTACAAGAATGTAAAGCTTTTGTCAAGAAGTTATTTCTATTAGTAATTAGCAAGTACTAAGGGAAATAATACATGAATGCAAACTTTTAATTCCTCCAAATAGATTTGCTGTGTGTAAATACACAATATCGGTTTTCAGACGGTTTTGACCTAGGTACCAGTTTCTAGCAGAGATGTAAATTTGTTATTTCTATAGCGGCAAGATGGTGATACGACAGCTGAGAGGTGACCAGGAAAACTAATGATACAAGCGTCACTAAAAGGGGCGGACAACTTAATCTATTGTAGTAGACGTAGACCTGGTCAAATTCTACTTTTCGAAATACATAGACGGCAGCAACACCATTTTCAAAATAGAAATCCTGTTTCCCTGATCTATAATGTAGTAAATCTGGTATTTAAAATGAAAATAAGGATTATTTTGCATAACATAAAATGTTAAAATTATTTTTGTGTTTACCATATATACTAACTATGGTCGTGTTTGAATTGGGCATGTGCGTGAAAAACATCGCTCTAGATTTGCCCCTTTGGTGCATCCGTAGAAAAGAATTATTATTATTATTATTATGCTGGAGAAATCAACTGACATATTTATTTTAATTGGAAATCAGTAGTACCTTATGAACCTGGTGCAAAAGCACCAGAGACAAAACCCGGAGCTATATAGGTGGTGCCTGGAACACTGGACCAGTTTTCTCGATTAGTTATGGACATTTGTATGGACATCTATCGAAATAAACATGTTTTAACGATGTCACTAAAACAACGAGTCAGAGAACACAAAAAGGAGCAATTGTTAGAAATAGAACCCTGTTAGAAACAGGTACCCTGGCCATATATGTTGTAAAATACACAACACGTAAGTTTGAACGTGCTTGTCCAGAAACTCTCGCTTCTTATGGCAGTAACAACTCCCGGACAAACTATGTCATATGATGCACACAGCTTTCCTCTATGGTTGAGAGAAAGAGGCGTGGATTGGAAGACATAAAACAGAATATAAACGTATCTATGATTATCTACAAATGTACATAATTCAGTTGAACAACTATCACGTGTGTCACAAACTCTATATTCTCTGTGCATCTTATACCAATTATTATGGTAACAGCTATTCACACCCTAATAATTAACTTTCTATATTAATATTTCTTTGCGCTTCGTATGTGCTCAGAAAACGTGTCCTATAAAGCATACCATCTTTCAAGATAGGCGTGTATGCTGATTGATACATTGCACAACAACAAGTCGATCGGACCATGTTCTAATCTGTGTCAATAGCATTAGCATCGATGGACCATCCTAATTCAGACTGAATCGCCAAGATAGTACTCTTTCATTACACATGCAACAAATCTATCAACTTTGTGTTGTTCCTAATTATAATCGTTCAAAGCGTCTGTCTAAAGTGAATTTGTTTTTAAACGCTCAGCTACATATTCATCTCTCATATACATGTATCAATACACCTTGCAATTTCAGTTACATTTATGGTTTACTATGTTTTGTTTTATCTCATACAGTGCTTTAATCTTAGCGGTAGCTGTTTGTATTTGTAATGTTGTGTTTATATCTTTATTATGAAATTATGCATTAAAATACACGATTCTGATTCTATAAACTTATCAATAATCACACCTGACTACACAGCACCTCATCAAGCTTCTATCCCCCCCCCCCACACAAATTCTAGCACGGACATGCCATAACACCCTCCAATACTCATAATATACACATTTTCGTATCAGACATAAATGACACTCCAGACAATGGCAATATCCTTATCAGGAGCTATCTCCTTTCAACTGTATGTACACTGTATGTCCAACATTATTGCCACACCATCAGCTGTGTGCCACTAGTGTGAAGTTAAAAAAATTAAACTAAAATGGTAATTTTCATGGTATTCACATGCAAATTTATAGTGCACTTATACAGGCACTGGAAACAGTTTACCTGTTCTCCATAGTAAACAGGGAAGGCGAGCATTGCCTGTACAGTAGTAGATCCGGTCCATTCCATAGTACCACCATCATATGATATCAGTCCTTGAGCAGTCAGTATGTCACAATCTTGTAACTCTGGTGTGGGTAGCAACTGAGTCATGAACTGAATGGTGAAATAATCCTGGAGGATCGAGTCATACTTGTTTGTATGGGTGATAACGTCCATGTTAACCTCTACGTGGTTCTGAACTCCAGCCTGATCCTAACAGAGAAATACATGACACAATGCATACAGAGAGAGCGGGAGAGATAGCGAGATAGAGATGGCGAGAGAGAGGGAGCGAGAGAGGGAGCGAGAGAGGGAGCGAGAGACTGAGAGTAGAGATGGAGAGGGGGAGAAGGAGCGAGGGGGGAGGGAGAGATGGAGAGCGGGGGGCGGGGGGGGCGTGGAGGAGTGTGATCTTAGCAAACAACAGTGAGATACGTGATACAAAACAAATACAATTGATTAGTGTAATGGAGAAGAGAGAGAGAGAGAGAGAGAGAGAGAGAGAGAGAGAGAGAGAGAGAGAGAGAGAGAGAGGGGGATGGATGGAGAGAGTGAGTGAGCGAGGGAACGAGGGAGGGAGAGAGAAAGAGAGAGAAACAGAAAGATTGAGTGAGTGAGTGGAAACAGAGAAATCTTGTGACATAATATGTCGGCAGCCATTGCAATAGTTCAGCAAACATCTGATTCTAATAGAATTTAGCTTTTTTCATGTTCAACAGTCTGATGCCTATTATATGTTCTTGGGAATGATCTTGCATTCAGCAGACATGCCTGTTTAGACAACATAGTTCGTCTTCAGAAGACGTTCCAAGTTAGATGACATATTGGATTTGATTAAAAATATTATCGTAGTGTAAGATTAGATGACATATTGGATCTCTTTTCAACTGGAATGGATATTTAGATGACGTAGTTGCTCTGAATTTCACTGAGATTCTGGTTTAGATGACATGGTCTATTTATCTTCTGCAGGGCCCATTTGGATGAAAAACTTGTCTACATATCGCAGGCGTCTACGATTGCGTTGGATGAACCTACGTCGGAGATGTTAGGCCGGGAGCTGCAAAGGCCCACCATAGAGCCTCGCACGAGATAATTTGTCATGGGTCACAAAAATGCTTGTATGGCTCGGCCATTCGAGAAAAATCATGCTCCCAAGAAATAAACTCATTTGCAATATAGCTAATTTGCATAAATCCAAAATGGCCGCCGCAAAACCAACCACATACTCATTTTGCCAATATCCCCCCTTCTAATTGGAATTTTTCTACAATTTAAAGTTTATTCTTGGTCTATTGATCACGAGGAAATCCATGAAGTTACAACTATCAAAGCAGAACCAAATCTCTATTTTCATAAATCCAAAATACATCCGATTTTTCACGTTTTATACATTATTTACCACATCTTGTCAAAACACAATATACTACGCAAACGTGTAACTTATGTATTTCTTATCACTCGTTCTTATCAGAGTTGCTATTTTCAGATTATGCCTCGGCATGGTGGTATTATACCATGTTACACCCTCACATCCTCATCACTGCCATCTAGTCTCTCCTGAAGTACCTCAAATATGTGTTGTGGTAGAATGTCACCCTCTATCTAGAGACGCTCGAGTTTTCCATTTACATATGTCCAGCCATGGTCATCTGTTGGTGCAGAAATGTCTGCATCTGGAATGTGTGCAACTTTCCATTTCGCATCTTTGAATGTGTTTCTCTAAGTAATGCATCCATATCCACATTGTGAGTAGCATTAGGTAGCTCGTTTGCAAACTTCGACCGTATCATGAAGAGTCTTTATTTTTCGACTTCTCTGACGCTGATTTTACTATATAAGGTACAAGTGAACTCCTCAAGGCCAGTTATGATGTCATCTGGAAGAGTCCATGAGGAAGCGAGCCCGGAGGTTGGACAATCTTGGACCAATTTCAAGCTCCACTGTGACGCTTTATGTGCATCATAAATGTCTACATGTATTCCATTGTTTTGTCGACTTGACACCTATTCCCAGGAATGAAGGACCATGTTATACATATCACGCCTCTTTTCAAAAGTGCTGCTCACGCACTTAGGTTAGAGTCTTCGATGTTTGCTATGAAAATGGAGATGGTAAGGTCCTTCATATAATCATTCTCCCGCCGGCAGAGGGTTAATCCTCCAGACAGACCCTCTGCCACATAACTAGCCAAAATAACGGCGCGCATGTTTGCGGTGCATCGTTTTTAGCCAAGCAACGTGCGTCGTTACTAAATTGAGCGACCCAATCAAAATCGTCGTTCTATCTACTGTTCTGTGATATGACCAACTTCTCAGCACGAAGCCACACCTCTTGTATCAGTGTAAATACACGAGCGATGGATGTGTAGGCCTAGCGACAATAGCAAAAGGTAATATTTGAGACCAATTCGTCGAGATTCTAGTATATTTTATGTAGTATGCATATAATATAACACTGTTTTCGTGAAATAATAAAATGCCTCATATATCAATGGCATGCGCTTGATAATCGGATGTAATCAATAACGCAGCTAGTAGATCTGCTCAAATTGCCGTGGCTGTTCTTTAGCGACCTTTACAGTCACGCGGTGACCCGATCATTGATAAATGTTGTTTATTTATTTTTTCTGAGTTACGCTCTAAAGCTTTGGTTTGTCCACTCTCTCCCCGTCACGTCACAATTTATTTTTACCGCGTGATATTCACATATTGATAAACAGAATTGAGCTAAGCGGGGTGCGTGTTTCACTTTCAGGGCCAGTCACTTCCGCTCCCATGTGAGATTCAAGCGTGCGTGCGTGCGTGCGTGCGTGCGTGCGTGCGTGCGTGCGTGCGTGCGTGCAAGCGTGCGTGCGTGCGTGCGTGCGTGCGTGCGTGCGTGCGTGCGTGCGTGCGTGCGTGCGTGCGTGCGTGCGTGCGTGCGTGCGTGCGTGCGTGCGTGCGTGCGTGCGTGCGTGCGTGCGTGCGTGCGTGCGTGCGTGCGTGCGTGCGTGCGTGCGTGTGTGTCTGCTTAATAATAATAATAATAATAATAATAATAATAATAATAATAATAATAATAATGATATTATAATAAAACGCTTATAATTGCATATAATTCTAAAATCTAGATTATTTCTATAGATTTAGAAAAATATGACCATATTTTATTGAATACATGTTGACCTCACTCTCCTTTATTTTTTGTATGGAGAGGGGTGGGGGACGCTCTCCAATTTGACTTTCTTGTGTGAGGTCATCATCCCCAGGGAAGCCTTTGAAATCTATAAGGTATCTATGGAATTGTTGGAAAGAGTGTGGATTGATGTCATATTTATAAATATAAGCACAACCTTGGATAAAATGTCAGATGTCTAAATTACCTAGCCCAATGTCTCAAGAGTTAACCCTTCTCCTGCTACTTTCACAACCATATCCTGGGTGTTACATGGCTGAGTGGGGTTCGTGAAGTAGATTGAAAGATTTAAGAAAAAATAATGGCCACTGTATATCAGCCTGCCGGGCTGTGTTAATTGTAAATGTTATAATTAATTAAGCAATTAACTAATTAATTAATTATAAGTTTAAATAAATATATTGAGTAAAAATATGTTCATGATACATATCAGGACGGCATCCCATGTTGATGAATGTTCTGACAATATGTTTGTAGGCTACTACACCCATTCTCAAATGTGACATACACTGAACTGAATGTGGATATCATCAGTATTTGCCACAATATTAGTGTACGATTCAGGAATCCATGTATTTGATATTTTACATTTCAATGAAAAAACACCAATTTATTTTTGTGTTTTACAAACCCTCCTAACTTAGTTTTTCTCTTTAAA
Organism: Chaetoderma sp. LZ-2023a; assembly: GCA_034401795.1. Classification (NCBI taxonomy): domain Eukaryota; kingdom Metazoa; phylum Mollusca; class Caudofoveata; order Chaetodermatida; family Chaetodermatidae; genus Chaetoderma; species Chaetoderma sp. LZ-2023a. The sequence continues at coordinate 112,963,140 of CM067371.1, read as the reverse complement.
TCTAGGGAAAAAATAAAGGTGGAATTTTAAGGCATTATTTTCAACATTCTTGCCATCTAACAATATTTTGGCAGCCAAGTCCTCATCACTCAGAATTCCTCAGAGTTTTCTGTGACTCTTTGTTCTTTGTAGTTTTGTAGTTTTGTTAACCCCTTAGTGGTCAAGCCGTTCATGAAAAAAGTCAATTTGCAGGCCAACAAAAGATTAAATTGATCTGTCCTAACACAGGAAAGTTGCAGAATTTTTCAAGCAAACTATTTGCTTGGATCCCCCAAACCCCACCCCACATCACCACAACCCCACCACCACCACCCACCCCGACCAACCCCCATTGAGGTAGCATGCCCCACCCCCACAGCACCCCCATGATTTTTCTGGATTTACACACTTTGTGATTTAATGGAAATTGTATAGTCTCTGTATCTGTATTCAATTAAGTTGCCACCCCCTTGAACAAATTGCTGAATGAAACCATCATGATGACTTCCTATCAATTTCATTTCAAAAGGTACAGCAAAATAGGTATTCAAGCAGAGCTACAGCAAAATAGGTATTCAATCTGAAATTGTGCATACATTTTTGAAAGACTTAATTAAGCTCATAAAAGTTTTCTACAATTGTTTTCCAATTCTTTAACTTTATCATTGCTTATGTATCCAAATTATATTATATTAAGTCATTACTACAAACAGACATTATAATTTAAGGATGGCCTCAGTGAGATGTCAAGATTGCATATCACGCTACAATTTCAATATACCAATCCACATAGACTAATAGGCCTGTGAGATCAGTATTTGAATAAGAAACATTTAAAATTAGATTGCAAACACACATTGTGGCTGGAATCATGGAAATGTGTACTTAAATGCCGAAATTGATGCTGAAATGCAACAAAAACTTTGCACTGAAATTTGTGAATTTTGTAATAAAGTAAAGTTTTACAGAGAAATATATAAATTTTGACAGTTAAGATGTATATGTAGGCTAAACAAGTTTTAATGGAACATTTCATCAAATGTCAGCCAGTGTTTAGAATGTAACAGGAAACAAGAAGAGGTGGACCTAAAATGCAAGAATATGCATGAAAATTCAAAGACTTGCTACTGAAATCTGTGAATTAGGGATTAAAAGCAGATGCTTACCCAGAAATATATAAATTTTGACAGTTAATATCCATACCTGTGCTCAGCATGTTAAATTTTTCAATGGAAATATGAATATTTTGCTAAATATAGGCTAGTGTTTAAAATTTATGTTGGAAATCTGAAAACGCTGGTAAAAATATGGACATTTTGGATCCTTAAATGTACAGCTCTTGACAGGAAACAAGAAAATTGTCACCTATAATGCAAGAATGCATGTATGTGTGAAAATGCAAATAGTTGTTCCTGAAATCTGTGAATTTGGAATTATAAGCAAGTGTTCACCCAGAAATATATCACTTTTGATAGTTAATATGCATATATATGGGTTCAAAATAGTAAAACGAAATGACTAGTGATGTGAAATTGCTGGAAATGTTAAGAATCTTGTCGGAAACATACAAAGCCTTTGACAGGAAACATGAAAATGTGGACTAAAATCAACTGCTTCGGTCAGCAACAAAATATGTGGATGCAAAATGCAAAAGTATGAGAATTTAGGCTGGAAATAAACATTTCTATATGACGAATTGATATCTAAGTTCCAAATATGAACATTTTAACAGGAAACATGAACATCTTAGGTAAAGAATGAAAGAATTTAGGCCCAAAATGGAAAAACTTGGATATGAAATGATGACCACTGACCAATAATGTCAAATTCCTATTTAACTGGCTCAAACTCTATATTATTGACATGCTCACTGAAAATTCATCAACTAAGAGAGCCCTTTAATGGTCAAGCCATGATTTTCCCCCAATTAGATGACAAAACTTAAGTAACTAATACTTGGAGCCTATTATTAAGCATTTTCTTCAAGATTTTCTCAACATTGTGCGAAAATACATGAGGTACCTCAACTTTTCTTCAAGAATTTCTCAAAATTTAGTCAACACACATGAATAAATTGTACCTGAGGCCTTGGTATTTAACATTTTCCTTAAGATTTTCTCAAAATTTGGTGAAAACACGTGGTATCTCAACCTTTCTTCAAGATTTTGCGAATAGTGGATGAAAAACCATGTGGAACCGGTAGTTGTGGCCAGCTACTCAATATTTTATTCAAGATTTTCTCAAAAGTAGATGAAAGCACATAAGTAACTGGTACGTGTGGCCAACTACTCATCATTTTCTTCCAGATTTTGTCAAAATTTGATGAAAATATGAGTAAATTGTATCTGAGGCCTTGCTATTTAGCATTTTCCTTAAGATTTTCTCCCAATTAGATAACAAAACTTAAGTAACTGATACTTGGAGCCTATTATTAAGCATTTTTTTCGAGATTTTCTCAACATTGGCTGAAAACACATGAGGTACCTCAACCTTTCTTCAAGATTTTCTCAGCTACTCAATATTATCTTCAAGATTTTCTCCAAATTAGATGAAAACACAGGAGTAAAGGGTATCTGAGGCTTGTTTACTTAACATTTTCTTCATGAAATATAAACATGTTAGCAGGGAACATGAATATTTTAGGTAAAGAATGAAAGAATTTAGGCCCAAAATGGAAAAACTAGGCTATGAAATGATGACCGCTGACCAATAATGTCAAGTTCCCATTCAACAGGCCCAAAACCTATATTATTGACATGCTCATTGAAAGTTCATCAAGTAACAGCGCCCTTTAATGGTCAAGCCAGCAAAAACCCGCCTCTGTTGTCATCCAGGTATTGAGAATATGTTCAAGAATTTATCACTGGAATGCCTGGCTCGATAACGGAGCCAGGCATTCCAGTGATAAATTTTCAAAAAATGTGTTTTCTTGGCCTGTAAATGGACATTCACTTGGTGAAAATGACAATTTTCTTAATCAATCTTTTCTATTAAAGGGTTAATCAAACAAATTCAACTGACTAGTATCCAGCAAGCAGAGAGTAATGAAAATCCAGGCTGAAATGCGCACTGGCATTGTCAACGGGAGTGTATTGTGGGCAAAACACCCATTCAAATGAGATGGTGAGTGGCAAACAGGGCTGGGGTCAATTCCTCATGAAAGGAATTAATTCAATTCCAATTCCTTTGCTTTTCATCAATTCCAATTCCATTCCTCCTAAATACAACAGGAATTAATTCCAATTCCAATTCCTTTGAAAAGGAATTAATTCCAATTACCAATTCCTTTTCGTAAACGTTGTGTCTGGGAAATGTACAATGAAATGAGTCAGGATAGTGGGTAAAAAACTAATAAAATAAGTTATAAAGCTTTAGTATATTTACATGTATTATTATAATATGAGTTATCTCCCTGTGGTGAATGTAAACAGTAAAGTTTTAATGACATATTTGAAATTACATAAAAACATTACTTAATGCAATAAAATTAATATTCATGATGGAATGTGGTTTCAACAGTCAATGTAAATTATGTATGAAATTATATCGGAAATTTGCTAATTATTTTGAAAACAATTTGACTGATTAGCAACAATAACTTTCAGTCAAATTGTTTTCGGAATATAAACATAGCATGCAGACATTACTAAACCATATTTAATGAAATAGTTTTAAAGAACATCCATTTTTTGGATCGTACTTAATGAACATCTCTCAAAGCTACAAATCTTTCCTCCAGTACTGAAAAAGACACTCCACTAGGGCTGATGAAGCAGCTATTCCAAGATAATATCGAACTAGTAATTTCAATGGGAAATTAAAAAAATATATTCTTACCTTGGTCTGTAAATGGACACTCGCTAAGCTCAAATTTAGATTTTCTTTAAAAAGTAGACCTATAGAGGGTTAACCATTTAAGTCTTACAGTCTAGAAACGACACTCTTTATAATGAGACATATTTGGTGAATATTTTGAAATAATTTGATGGGGACATGTTGTTGTCTATAGCAGCAATGGCACCCTGACAAATTACTTTCAAAATATTCAACAGCTTTCCTACATGTACATATATACAGTTAAATTGAAATTGTGACATGGAAATTTCAGGGGATATAGGGTTTAAAAGTGTAGTGGGATTTCTTTCAGTGCTTGCATGACTAGCAATACATATTAGATACACTAAACACTATGACAACACAACTTACATGTCATTTAAGTCCAAAGAGCTAAGGTGAGAATTTTCAGACACTAGTTAGTAAATGCAGGGCATAGAGCTACATCAGAGAGTTAGCAGACTTTATCATTTAGTCATTTCAGTGATTAACCTACATCTCAATCTCAAAGTGACTACAACTAATATGTTGAATATTTTGAAGATAATCATTGGTACCTAAGGTAGCACTAATTTTCAAATCAAATTAAATTCATAATTATTATACATCTTTCACATTTCTCTGCTTCAAAGCAAGTTTCTTACAATTCAGCATGAAATAGGTTCAACAGAAAGACAGAGCCATTAACAGTTCAGGATATCAGAGCAAGCAGTCAACTATAATGAAATGAGCGAACCTAGCATTTACGACTTTAAACTAAGAAATGTTTTCAATAGACAACAATAGTTTAAAAGAAAGTTATTTTTTTACTTCAAAAGTAAAACTTTTATGTTTACTTAGCCATTCTGTGAAGAGATCTATACATGAAAGCTGAATGCTGAATATTTTAAAACTAATATTTTGAAACTAATGTGACTTGAACATGTTGCTGCAATAGGCAGCATTAGTCTGCATTATTCCCCAAAGTCTGGGGCTACTTTTGGGAATTTACCACTGTAATCACGGCTTCGGTTATTGACCCAGTCATTCCAGGGGTAAATGTCCAAAAAATAAACTTATCTTGGCCTGCAAATTGACATTGGCACCACTGTAGAAGCTGGTTTTGGTCGGCTTGGGCATTAAAATGTTAATAAACAGAAAGTCAACTTTATGCATAGACCGGTATACATTATATATCACCTAACGAGCCATCTTTAAAGAATATTCAGATGAACTACCACACAGATCAAACTCAACTATCAACATACACAACATTTAACCCTTTTAACCTTTAATGGTCAAGATTTGTCAAGAAAACGAGTGTTTAGTGAATGTTCATTTAAAGGCCAAGAACAACAACAGATTCCAGTTAAACTAGCCTCAAAACATTCACTGTGTCAGAATCTTGACATAAAGTTGACACTTTATGATTTCAAGGGTTAAAGGATTAGTGCTAGTCCACTACATACTTAGTTACATGGGTGTTGGAGAACACAGCATTTATATGGAGTTGCTCTAGCCTAGAAGCCCATACTGGCTATCATGAAGCTAGCTTAATATTGTTGGCACTTTGTGGTTTCAAGGGTTAAATGATCAATCTCATTCCCCATGGTGTAGGGAACATTTTGTTGAATGTTGTAAGACAGTCTAAGTGGGGTTGTCCATGACAACAACAGCTTCCAGTCAAACTAGCTCCAAAACATTGAAACATGTCAGAGCCTAAACATATAGTTGACACTAAATATAATTGGTAGTATAGCTAACACTATATACAATTGGGTGTTGAAGAACAGACACACATTTATAGGGAGTAACACTAGCCCAGAAAGCTTCACGGGCTACTTTGAAGGAATACATAAATGATAATAATGCAGGTGTGGTAAGTATAGATTAATACAATAATAACAATTAGTATGGCTAGTATTTAACTAGACATATAATTAGCACTTTGGGCTTTCATGGGTCTCAGGGGTCCCTGAGGTTAGATTTAGGCTTAGTCAGTCTACAAACCTGACCATGAACGCTGTATGTGCTGTATTACTGCTGAATTTCTGCAGATCATATTTATTAGGTAAAGCTCAGGATATGCTTTGGGGTTCCAAGGGTTAAAGGATCGATCTCATTCCCCTATGGTGTAGGCAACATTTGTTCAAGAAAATTTCAATTTTCTCAAAGAAAATGCCCATTTGTAGACCAAGTGAAGACTGTTTTTGAAAATTTACCACTGAAATGATTCCAGCGGTAAATTTTCAAAAATAGGCTTCTGTTGGTCTGCAAATGGACATTTCCAGGACCACTGCAGAAACCGATTGTAGCCGATGTGAGTGTTAAAGGGTTAAGACAGGTTGGTGTGGGGTGCCATGACAACAACAGCTTCCAGTCGGACTACCCCAAAACATTCAACAATGTCCGAGACTAGACATATATATATATATATATATATATATATATATATATATATAGTTGTCCCTTTGTGGGTTTCAATGATCAAAGGTAATCTCCATTCAAAATATAGGTGTTTCGATATGATGATTGCTTACACATTCCATAATCCAATGTTTAGGATCTTATTAAAAAGATATTATTTTAACAACCTCACCACTACATACCAGATACAACAACAGATCATTTATGATGTATGAGCTCAAGCATATTATGTTGAATGATTTGAAACTAATTTGACTGGAATGTGTTTTGCTACCTATAATTAAGCCAAGCAGTTCAAGTCAAACTAGTTACCAAGGTACTAAAGACGTTACCTTTGATTATGTTGGGGCTTTCATATGAACATACTACGATTTCAGTGGTGAAAGCGTTCAGAGAAATACTATTCCAAATTACCGCATCAGCTGCAGTACGAAAATTGGTGTCTTGCAGCCTTATGTTCAAACAGGATGTACACAAACGAACGCTTAGTGGAACAGGAAACATAAGATCTTCCAACATATATGTTGCTACATTGTGATCAAAGTTAATTAGATGAAGAAAAAGCATTTAAAATTCGCGCAAATTTTTTAAGCGACGATAGCCTCCACGGGTTACTTATGGGGTTTACCTTAATGACAGGTGACTGTCAAAATCGACTGAAACCCGTAACGCGCATTTTCATTGGTTGAGTGAAAACTACTTTCTGCGACTGCGCGCGGGCTTTTCTGGGAGAAAACAACCAGAGGTAACGTACGATGAATTACGGCGTAATTAGTACGGTCCGATGGTGTTGCGAGAATGTCACATAAAGGACCTTTCCATGTTTAGCCATGCCCCGCCCATCACTAGCTAAGCTCCACCCACACCTCGCCGTGTTGGGATTGATCCATCCCAGAATGTCCTAGCTATCAATTTTCTGAAAACTATGCAGGGGAGCTGTTGAATATTTGGTAAGTAATTTGCATAGGCAGCAACCCAGTCAAATTAGTTTCAAAATATTGAACAAAATATTTATTAAATAGTAAAGACATACAATTTGTACAACAACGCATAGCCCGTCATCAAATATGCGTTCGTGATGTACTTATCGACGTCATTCATGACGTCATTCATTATGATGTCATTCTATACATCACGTAGTTGATTATGACGTCATATGATGGGTAGATACTCTGGAAAGTGAATTTTGTCAACTGAAGCTGTGGAAAAGGTCAGCCATCACATGTAGGCAATCTACATATTGAAGAAAGTTATTCTGACTGATTGTAGAAGAACTAAGACAAGCCAGACTTGATCCATATACAAACTTTAAAACCGTGCAGTCTTTTTTCGAGTGCTCCTTCACGGACATTTACTCTGTATTGCGTCTATTCCTTACTGCAATTTG
>CM067371.1:112855534-112945534 GCA_034401795.1 Chaetoderma sp. LZ-2023a | reverse complement strand
CGAAAGCTAAAAACACGACTGTTCGTCGTGCCGTGCCGGAAAAGTCGAACCTTTGCTGTGCTAGCTAGGATTTAGTCACTTTTATCTGAATTTAGTTAACGCGGCACATGAGACGTTTGACTTAAAAACTGGGCCTTACTTACAAGATTAGCGATCTGTTTATAAATGTGCAATGGCGCGGTATAAAAATCTGTGACGTCATCAAAGTCCACGTGTGCATTCGTTGTGTAGAGCGTATTTGTCATATAGTTGGGGTTATCCTGCGCGAGGAGGTCAAAGGTCACATAGATCATGCTGACAGCGGAATTATCTATGATCAAGCCTTCGTTTTCCACGTCCACAATTGTCAGCTCTGCATTGTTGTACTGAAAATGAGAACAAGAGAACTTGCCATGAAGGCGTTCTACAGAGCTGCTGCTCTGGTGTTAGAAAACATGCTCGTTAGCTGCAGTCACACAAAAGTGAATAAAGTAATCTAAGTAGTAAAAATTAGAATACATTTAAGCATCATCAAATATTAATCTGGTAATTTCTGACATAGTGTTTCTTATCACAAATAGTAATGGGGAGTTTGTAATCCGACCCACAATAATAAGCATGGAAGTTACAAATAATCCGACATTTTTAAAACGTATTGCCTGACTTGAATAGTCTAACACAATCTGGCTACCCTAGGTGCGTAAGTTGTGGATAATTACTGTATAGTTGCGAGATAATTACAAGATTAGTTGCAGTCAACCAAGACCAACCATGAACGACTGCACCTACCTGGCAACAATCTGGCCACTTATGAGTGTATAAGTCTAGGGAAACATGGCAGCACTTGGAGAACCAGGTTATGTTCCTAAATCAGAATGATCTTCAGATGACTAGAATGGCTTATATATCAATAGCGGTGCGGGAGCCTGGCTCTGCCTCTAGAGAGGTATCCTATCGAAAGAATCCATGTTGCATCTTTTCGAGTGGGACAAGATAAATGCAGTACTAAGTCTGATTAAAATCATGAGTACCAAGTTTGATCAAAATCCGCCTGATAAAGTCCGGTTGTCAGCGCAATGCTAGATCGTTCATTCACATCTGACTGATTAGGTGATATTGACCGACAACTCTACGATATCAACCAGATTTGAAACTAATTATAATATAGCAAGAAACAATCAAATTTTAACTTTCAGGTCAAAGGTCATAGCTCTATGATGTATGAATTGGATGAAAGTCCTAAATCTGGGATACACAAAGGCAGCAGTGAAGAACAAATATTCCAACGGTTTGTTTTGAAACCTGATGATAAGTAAATAATGTACAAAAATAAAGCAATACGGGCATAAGCATACACGCGAAATAGGCCTACAACGACGATAGTGATGACAACAATAGAGCTATAGGTTCATTGTATAAGAAAGGATAAAGCGAACGATGGTTATTATATGGATTAAAACTATACAATTTAGCTTTCAAAATCACAATTATTACATGAACAAAGACTAACCTGTAAGATATTGTACGGATTCTGTTTAATCGTGACTTGTTTCTTGAATGACACAAGTCTACTATTTAGCTAGTAAACGTAACCCTTTTAAGCGTATAGCCTCTCACGAATATATTCTCGATCAAAACAGCAAGAATAGGAGTTCGTATCAAGGGTTCTTCGATCGAAAATGATCACACCGTTTTGAAGCGAACAATGTAATCGAAGAAAATTATATCAACGATACCATCGATCTACTTTGGTGAGTGAGACAACAGACATGGAAAATAAATGGTTAATTTTATTTATATCAGAACATGCATTATCATTGAGTGTTATATTATTCTCGGCTGTGGGCTGAAGCCGATGATCTAATGAGTTCTTGGATCGCGCTGTCTGTACTAATTATGCATTCTGAAGGATGATCTGTCCGAGTGATATGCGAGTGGCATATCCTCACTGTCTTAATGTATAATTAACAATGCGAATCAGAGGGTCTATCACAAAGGTTCTGCAACTACGATCACTCAGCACGATACGGGGTAAACGAAGTGAGTCGGAGAAAGTTCGTTGACACGCCCGTAGGCTCACCTTGTCGAGCATGAAATGATCAGCAGTAAAAGAGTTAAGCTAACCTAACGAAATGGCATGACTAATAGACATGTATGCGCAAGTAATGAGTTATCTGCTGTTCCGTATAGCAAAGCTCTCTTGGACACTGTGTTTATATATGTCACCTCGACAATTATAGCAAGCAGGTTATATCAGAACATCGTCGATGTAAGTCACGTGATTGGGCAAGTTTAGTGTGGCCCAAGAATGATCAGCAGTTGTGGAGAGAGAACTTTACTGGTAACGGTCAGCAGTCATCAGTGCAAAGATAGAGATCAGCAGTAGATGTTTCACCTGCCTTGACAAGTCGTCGTCATGATATTAAAATCTCTTTCATTTCGAACATCTTACTGCCACTAGTAACGATATTAAACTACACGATCAGCGCACCTGTAACAAGACAACGGGCCATGGACGGGGCTTATGTAGATCGGATCGACCGGGCGGGTACCGCCGTAACAGCCAAGCTGGGTACGCGCCGCCCGTCCTGGATTCGTTCCCTAACACGCCCCCCCCCCTGGGTAGAGCCATAAGCGTATATATCCTATGAGAGAGATCGCGTTGTAAAAACTACTAAGTTCGTTAAAGCGCATAGTGCGCATGCGCAGGCTTAGATGCTATTTTTGATGGAGCACGTAGTTTACGACCAAGATGGGATGAAGCTTTTAGTGTACCGAGATGGTAACATGTAATCTTTCTTAATTACTTGTTCCCGCCGAATCTGGCATGAATCAAGACCAGAATTCGACGGGCTTTTTAAATCTGTAAACTATTTCAAAATCGATTAAGAAATGGCTGAGTTATCCAACAGAAAACCCTTCTTGATTATCTTCAAAATATTGCGGTGACGTCATAACCACGTGGACACAGAACTTCTAGAATATTCTAGAACATTCGACTGCGCTATTATTAGCTATGCGCTGATTGGCTGTTGCTCGGCTGATGATTGGTTGGAGCTTGCGCCTGTGATGTCACGAGTAGTATAAAAGGAGACGCGATCCAGATATTGAGAGCATCCTCGGCCAGGGGCCGAATAGGTTGGACCTGTTCCAGCTACGATCAGCACGACATTACTCAGATCACTTCGCCTTCTGTCGGTTTCTCTCCCGTAGCTAGCAGTAACCAACCCACCACACTAAAGCAATTGTGTAACTCCCCTGACTTGCGGGAGCAATTTGGACCTTTCTAATTATTGTTCACGAATATCAAGATCTACTTCGGAACACGAACTTGCGGTGAGGCCTTTACCGCCTGAATATGTGATTCTACAGATGTAGAGACAGTGATGTTCTTTGGTGGATGACTCGCCGGATCTGCTGGCCACGCCAAAAAGTGGTTATTTAACTGTCCCCGCACTGATGTCGTGCAGGTTCTTCTAACTTTCGACGCAGCAAGTAAACTTTGCCCGATGCATCTTCAGAGCTGGCTGACGTACCCAGCACCGTTAAGCTTTGTTTTGTATCTTCATCTGCATCCACCAACCCCCGCTTGTGATCGGGTTGTTGTCAACTTCCATCTGTACCATCGGTGTACGGGAACTTTCTTCACAGCAGTAATGCTATTGTATCTCTTACTGACTACTCGTTAGACATTCTATATTGTGCTTACAGTCCTGAGTTCGATCCGCTCCCGTCATAAGCAGCTTGCGGAAATCCTGTTTGTGGGAACCAACCTGCGGGAACTTTCCAGCTTCCCGAGAATGCATCAACGCGCGTCAACTATGGAATGACGTATCAATTTCAGTACCACGGTGGCCCAACTTAAGAATGACTACCGAGTATTCAAGTAACTATACTTCACAGTTTAATTATTTCTCTATATGTATTTCGTTAATTTTATTGTATCCGTAAGAACGGCCCCGATGACTAAAAGGTACAAGTTATAATTTCTGTATATGTTTATAGTTATGCTCATTTTCTGTAAGGTGTTTTCACTAACCGCACCGTAGTAGGTTCGTTAAACTGTACTAAGGATATATATAGTTCCGATCATTTTATACTGTATCGATTGTTCTGGTTAGTTTATATATATATACACCTGTGCAAAAGTTAAGCACCAGCAAAAACAATAGAACGTAGAAACATGATGGTACAACTAGGCTGCCATACTTTTTGTCCCCACGTTAGCTGACATAATTCCAAGTATGAAATGCACATGCATGCATGACTTCACGCCGCTTGATGTCTGTGCGTGGCGGGAAACAGCACACGTGTTCAGTTATGTAAAAGTCCAGTTTGAGGTGTAGAACATTACATACAGATTTAGGCGACAAGATTAGGAATTTTGTGTTCATGACCGTGGTTTATTTGTACAGAGAGAATTAGCTCTTGATTGTGAACCGCTATGGCAAGACGAAGGTTAAGTGATCGTGTGAAATGGCAAATCATAGGCATGCATACCACTGGTATGTCATGCAGAGAGATTGGCAGACAGCTGAACATTAACCATACTGTAATCAGTCGTTGGATTGCAAAACATGGGCAAACTAACGAGGTGAAGGACAGGCCTAGATCTGGAAGACCGAAGAAGACTACTGCCCGTGATGATCGAGCCCTAGTACGCCTTGTTAGGAGATCTCCATTCACCAACAGCAGAGTGTTCAGCCAGCAATGGGAAACGCGCAATAGAGTGTCAATGTCTACTGTCAAAAGGAGACTGTATGCTGCTGGCATGAAAGCTAGGAGACCTGTCAGACGTCCTCTCCTCACTGCACACCACAAAGAGGAGCGTCTGAGGTGGTGCAACGAAAGAAGACACTGGAACATGAGATCCTGGAGACGGGTACACTGGTCCGATGAAAGTCGGTTCCTGCTTCATGCCACAGATGGTCGAACTCGTGTATGGAGGTCCAGACGCACGGCGTACGACCAACGTAACATCATGGAAGAAGTTCCATTTGGTGGAGGTTCCGTTATGATATGGGGGTGCATCTCATTTGATTGTAAGCTGGATCTGTTGACTGTACCTGGAACACTAAATGGACAAAGATATCAAGATTCCATACTGGATAGAGTTGTGGTCCCTCATTTTGTAAATCATGCACCTGGAGCCCACCCTATATTCATGGATGACAACGCCCGACCACATCGTGCTAGAGCTGTGCATGAATACCTCCGCCAGTATGCCATCGAAACCCTACCATGGCCAGCAAGGAGCCCTGACATGAACCCTATTGAGCATATCTGGGACATTCTGGGAAACATGGTGAGAAGGAGGGATCCACCTGTGCAGAACCTACAGGAATTAACAGACGCACTCCATCTTGAATGGCAACGAATACCACAATGGCGTATCAGTCGGTTGGTGACCAGCATGAGACGTCGTGTCCAGGCCGTCATCCAGGCACAAGGTGGATATACCCGGTATTAATAATGACAGTCTCAAACTCGTGCACAGATGTTAAACTTCGTTTTCAGACACCATTAATGACAATCTAGCCACGTGTGTCAACTGTAGGGAAATAGTTGTCAGTTGTGTCAACGTAACCATATTCAGGCCTCGTTTTCAAGTTCAAACAAAAACATACAGTGTTTGCCCACCAACATAATCAGCATTCCTCTAGTTGCATTATTACCTCTTGCACTAAGATGGATGGGTACATAAATGTTCATGCTATTGCTTTCTTCATAGCACATGAATATACCCTCGCATGTGCGTAAAAATGGGGTGGTGCTTAACTTTTGCACAGGTGTATATATGGCCAGTGGGAATCAGTTCATATGTTTTTGTTTATTTGTAGAAAATATATAGGACTGCGGTGCACGTAGGAAACACTATACAGCAACACTTATATATGCAGTACCTTCTCCCGCCACCAACAATTTTTCACTGAGGTCGCTGTCCGTGCTATAACTCTGTTTAGCCCGGCATGCTACAGACTAAAACCTTTTCTATTCAGCTCGATAGGATAGGTTTAATATTACTAGAGACAATTTCTTCGTTAGGAAATCTATAGTCCTCTCTTCCCGTAGTTGCGATAATTTAGTCCAGCACTCCGGCAAGATTCGTAACTCTAAGTTTTGTCTCTCTTCATGTTCCACTCAGCCTTGTGGCTTCTTAATTGTTTGGATATCCCTATCCGCACCATGGGCTGATCCGACCCTGAGAAACTGTTGGGGTTTCTGAGCCGTGTTGGCCAGGGTGTGGTATCACATACATTCCCTCCGTATCTTTGGATACTTAGTAGTTAGCACTTCTGCCAATGTAGCAAAGCACTGCGAAAACATATCTTAATTATTATTTTATTTGCTAAACAATCCTCCCGCACCGCAGTGCAAAACTGGGCAACTTGTATTTAAACCTAACGACCGTTTAGGTTAATTCCATAGGACCCGGTGACGGGCGAGATACGCATCCCATCCAAATTCCATAAAAAATGTCTGGGCATGATATTTAGATCTGCCACGCCCTCACGGGAGGAACATTTACGGTGGGTATTCGTCTTTCTTACCCCCACCATAGCGATAGATCAGTTGCCTAAAAATGCTTTTGTGAAAAGTAACCAGTGTCTTGTGACGTTTTATGTGGTTACGGAGCAAGATGTCTGGATTCTTATCCAGTTCGGAGATCTTGCTGAGTATCATGTATGAGCGCTGTCTTCGGTATTGCTGTCTTAGGGCATCCGTTCTCAATGACATCCGTTTCTAAAAGCTAGGTAGATATCCGCCATTTGCGGCATAAAAATAGGTCTTGTTTCTAAAAACTAAAAGATAGTTAAGCAGAGCAGAAGGCCCACATAAATAAAGTGGCAACTACTAATTCAGCATCCTAAGAATCACATAAGACGGCGACGTGGGAATCCTTCGGGAATCGTTCCTCCCGTCTTCACGTAAAACAGCACGCAACCCTATAGTCATAATCTCACCAGGTATGGTCTTTTCTTTTCAAACATTTTGGTTAAATATTAGAGTGCGGCCATTTTTGCCTACTACTCTTCTCCCGCTTTAAGCAGTGGCGACATTTTCCCGCGATGGAGGCCCGCGCGAGGCTCTTGCCTCTCACAAGGATTCAGCGACAACGGTCCATGCGAGGATAATACTCCTCACCCAAACTAGCACTAGGAGTAGTGCCTGCGTGAGGCACATGATTTTTCGTCACTACAGAGATAATCTTCTTTCCTTTCAGCTAAGAGGTATAATAACTTATATTAAGTTAATTAGTTAATTCTCATGTACGGGAGCCTCCCTTGCGGGGATACCTCTGCGGACCTACGAGTCTGTGTGGTACATCTGGGAGCCCCATGTTTAAAAGTTCATCTGGCTGTCTCTATGTCTTGTATTTTCGTATGCGCATTAGTTTTATCTAGCATACTCGACAGTCTGTTTAGGAAAAATCATTGTATAGACTTATATTTAATTAGGTCACCAAATCAAATCTTGTAAGTCCATAGATCACGAAATTGCTATGGACAGGCATACTGGTAACACAAACTCTTGGGATGAGACCATTGTATTTAATGTTCGCGACGATGGTCGCACGGCCCCACTGGAACGATTGAGTTCCACCGGTCTTAGGAGCCGGTTTTTGTTACCTTTAGGGAAGTCTCGTACAAGATCCGTCACCCCGAGACCGGATGCTAACCAGTGTCATCATTCATCGTGCACTTGCGGTGCGGCGAGTCGACATCAGACACCAGACTGGCCCAACACTACCCCGCGAGCTACACTTAACAGTTAAATATCTTATACACATTTTGCCTGATATTAAGGCATTCAGACAAAGGTTAATCACTGTACAGAAACCTTTCCTATGGCCAAAAATAACCGAATCCATTGTTCAGCAGTACCTGCCTCTCCAACAACACAAAGAGGAGTCAGCACAAAGAGGCGTCAATACAAAGAGGAGTCGGTACAACGAGGAGTCATTACAAAGAGGCGTCATTACAAAGAGGAGTCGGCACAAAGAGGAGTCGACACAAAGAGAAGTCGGTATAAAGAGGAGTGGGCAGTTCCAAACTCAAAGCTCCAAGAACGCACGGGCTGGAGCTGTAAGGAAAGGAGAGCGCCCATTGGCCAGGTAGAAACTCAGGAAGGCATCTATTGGGTGTAGCCGGGTTATGGACAAGGACTTCACCAAGAAAGTAGTGCCACCCATACCTGTGGTGCTTGCACCTTAAAAGGGCACCAACATTTGAATTGCATTTCCCTATGCTTTTGGCAAAAGGGTAGATGTATTAGTATCAAACTCTAGCTATGTTTGCACTGATGCGCTTGATATGGGAATATTGCTGACAGCATCACTAATCTATGACGTCACATATCACAGGATCTACCGAATGTTCCCAGTCAGCATGAACAGTAGCATCGCACGTTTTTCCCCACCGACTTATTGTATAGTATGATGAAAACAATGTTTTTACATAGCAAGAATTATAACACTACACACTATCCTGACACTCAAATTAACTATGGGAGGAAACACAATTTCCTGGGCTAAACCGTTTGCTCATTCCATGTCGGAATATGCCATCCAGTTTCTTCCCATATGTCGATACGCTTATCACAGAATGACTCCGTGTTCAGAGTGCTGCTCTGTTGACTTATTGGCTAGATTTTTAATACCGTTGTATTCCTAAATTTGAACCGAGTTGCTATGAATTGAAAATGGCTTGATGTATGTATCAATATCTTTGTTGAACAATATTATCAAGCCAAATGATTGTATATGAAGTGCTCGGATATACTACTTTTATGACATAAGTATATGTAATCTCGGCCACAGATGAGGTCTTGCACCAACTCGTTGTATGTCAATGTAACCATTTCATTGACCAGGTCGGCCAAAACAATCTTTGCAGTGGTAATAAGGAATGCCCATTCGCTGCCAAGAGACTGGCTCGGTAATCTAGTCGTTCCCGTGGTAAATCTTTTAAAATAATCTTCTCTAGCCGCAAATGAACATTGACTTCGCATAGATTAATATGCCCTTGATCACTAACCCTTTAATCGCCAATCCAGTCTTGAGAAATATCAATTGGTAGGTCAACAGAAGGATTTTCCGTAAATTCTAGTAGTAAATTGACAAATCGTCTCTTCACGGCCTGACAATCGACATTCACTGAGCAAAAATATGAATTTTATTTAGAGATCTTGGTCATTAAAGGGTTAATAGTTAGCATTTTTCGCGTGTTGAGGCGCTGTTGACACAAGGTATGTTAACTGCCAAGGAGTAGCAAAGAAATGTCTTTCATATAGTTTTGCATTCGTTGCTAGTGATAGATTCCTAACGATGTTCATTCTCTTTGGGATGTGGTTTCAACATATTCAACAGAATAGTATTGCTCTAATGCACATATGAGGATAGAAACCGATACCATAAACAAAAAAACAATTCGGAGAATTAATTTCCAGAAGACATTCTTCAAAACGGCCGAATGTGGATAATTGTCACGTTGTATTTCAGAGCATCGTTGCTTTCATGCTGATTCTTCCACAAACCTAGCCCAAAGAACCTCGTCAACATTAAACCAATCCGACAAATCACGCACGCACACACACGCATACACGGACGCACGCACGCACGCATGCACGCAAACACCCTAACATTGATGTCGCTAGTGCTGCCATCTTTGAAAATCTATCACTTTCTGACGTGAAAATTATAAATAATATACTTACCAGATGATAGCCATCCTGAGCCCAGTATCGAGGCTTCACAGAGGAGACATCAAATGAAGGAAAATTATCTCCCTTGTAGCTAACACGGAGATTACAAACGGTGAAGATTGCCCCATCTATGTGCGGACCATAAATCCGTAACTTGACGCTGTGTTTTCCTCCCAGTGGTATTGTGATCATGGCTAGGAAGGCGGCCCGCTCACCCACCTTCAGATCTTGCAGGTTGTCCATTCGATATAGCACCGCAGTAGCGAGAGGAATGCTCTGGTGAAAATACATAAATAGACATACCATGATAATTGCTGTGAGGGATTGCGCAGATAAAGCATGTCATGTGACATAGATATATGAGATAGCGCCGGGAACGGATTCGTAATAAATCGTTGGTAAGCAGCAAAGGGGAACACAAAAACAGGTACTGCGAGAGTAGCTATGTAGAGGACATCACATAGTTTACTGGGTATTACAGTCATGAGCTCATTTATTCCCCTATGTTAAAATTTGGCTACCAATTAGCAGTATTTTGAACAGTGATTTCAGAGGTAGTTTTGTCTAAATAAAAATTATGACTGGCATACCGCTCGCTTGTGACGTTCGTGGCCCACTGTCTCAATTGCGTCTAGTCCAGGTACTGGGTGAATGACGTCACCAGGTCTACCATCAGTGGATGGCGATGTGTAATCCATTTTGATATGGACAACAGTATGCTGCGAACTCGATGCTCTAGAGCAAGTCTCGTCTACTCTCTGCCATGCAGTAGTGGCGTCGCCATGGTCACCATCAGTGCATAGCTCAGGAAATGTGTTCTTGGCAGAGAGTTGCAGAACATATTCCTTGATCCACTTGTTATTGTTCAGGCTGTTAGCATGATTATTGTTCAAGTATATGTCTCCTGTCTGCTCATTTATTCTGAAGATATTAGCCTCGTTTCCAGATGCAATGCTATATATCACAACACCACATGGACACAGGGTGTGTTCAGGTAGGTCCTTTATGTCAGGACAATTGTGCAGGTCTCGGTCTGTAGCAGTAACTCTTGCTATTACATCTTGGTCAGTGGGTTGTACTGTTACAGACTGGAATAATTCACTGAATTCTGGGACAAACTTATTTCCTGTGAATTAATAATAACAATAACAATAATAATAATAATAATAATAATAATAATAATAATAATAATAATAATAATAACTAGATTGATCAGCCGATGACACACCATCGCAAATCCCGTTCACCGCTTTGAACTTTTGACAACCAGGAGCCAGAGCCAAATCTAAATATCGAATCATATGGGTAACACACATACTAAATTTGATTTAATTCCACCTAACGGTTTGGGAGGAGATCGCGTGACGGACTGACGGACAGACAGACAGACGGACAGACGGACGGATGTGATTACAATATCCCCGACGATGTATTTGCCAGATACAGCATTCTACAGACCAATTTGACTGGCCGACTGACTATATATATATACTCCGGAAGTGGGAGTTTTGGCAGACGCAAAGTGACTTGCTGATCTCTTGAGGGTACCAGGACGGTTCTACTTTTGATTATTTAATTTTTACCTTTTGAACTTATACCAGATGGTTGGCCAGTTAATCGGCCGTTCAATCTGCCTATCTACCTGCCTGTCTGCTCGCCTGCCCGCTCGCCCGCCCACCCTTTCGCCCGCCCACCCACCGCCCGCCCACCCGGTCGCCCGCCCACCCGACCGTCCGTCTGTTTGTCTGTCTGTCTGTCCATCCACCCACCAGCCATCAATCCGTCTGTCCGTCCGTCTGTCTGTCTGTCTCACTCTCCCTCTCCCTCTCTCTCCCTCCCTCCCTCCCTCCTCCCTCTCCCTCTCCCTCTCGCTCTCGCTCTTGCTTTCTCTCTCTCTCTCCCCCCCCCCTCCTCTCTCAACCTGTTGCAAAAACATCTGCGGCTATGCATTACTTTCAAATATATGAATATAAGACGTACTTGGGAAATCACAGCTTATACCGGCCCAGCATGGCTGACACACGCACAGTCCATCTACACACTGACCATGAACACAGTCCACAAGTTCTGTCCTAAAATATAAGCACAACAATGGCATCAGCTAACATTTATGTGAAATATGCAATTCTTACACAGTGCGTATCTGATAACCATAGTAATAACAACGACGACGACGACGACGACAACGATGGCGGCGGCAATGGCTGCTGCTTCTGCTGCTGCTACTACTACTACTACTACTACTACTACTACTACTACTACTACTACTACTACTACTACTACTACTACTACTACTACTTTTTTGATGACACGATAAATGGACCGTGCGGAAAGCCTTCAATATCCAAAAATATATAAAAGAATGACAAATCATACAATACGCAAACACCAAACACACGTCAACAGGAAACAAGCTTTCAAAAATTCATCAGTCTTTCCATCACAAATAATATGATTCAAAACTTATGTTCAATAGAAATATATTAATACAATAATGCTATGTATCTACATTATTATGTTCAGTTCATGAAAAGTCCCCGGGTGATTTTTAACTAGCAGTCAAATTACGAGTATTTAAACTCAAGCGCTTAAACAGCCGTGCAGCAAGCAAATGTAAATATCGCCCCTGACTGTTAGCATTTCTTTTTACTATAAGAGGCCGTTTCCAAAAATGTCCTGTATTGTTGGTGTTTTGCAAATTGTAAAACAAATAATAAACATCGTGGTTATTTCGAAGGGGTTTCAGTTTACTTTGAGAGACAGATTGCAAATGTATCATAGATCACTAGAAACTGATATAAATGATTGTCTCAATACTGTTTTTTTAAAGCACATTTTCTCTTTCTAATATACAAATATTATAAGACTGGACATTTTGAAAACGAAAAGACTGGAAGCAGACGTTACCTAAGGTGGAACAGCATCCACGCAAAGGATTTCCGTACCAAAGCGTTAATTTACATTAAAATTCTATTCTTAAAAATTCCATCCGCAATAATACAAACATAAAGTAACAAGGACGGGTATAAAAACATTATACCATTTATAAACTCGTCCCACTAATTAAATTATTAATTATCATGACATGAGACATCTTAATGGTGAAGCTGACCAAAACCGGCCTATGTAATTGAATTAAAGAATATCTCGTTGCAGGCCAAGGGAAGACTACCTTTGAAAAATTACTGCTAAAATGACTGGATCGACTACCGGACCGGTAACCCCAGCAGCACCCAATAAGCACATATAGCAGTGTGTGTCTATAATAACTACAAAGTTCCGCATTTAGACCAGCTATTTAAACATGCGTCCCAATTATAAAATTACCCTAGGGCAAACGTCAACACTAAGATGAATCGCCACTATGGTAGCTGACTCCAATATATAAAATTACTAAAATTACCCCAGTGCAAATATCCTGACTGTTGCGAATCTATATTTACACTAAGTTTTAATCACAGAAATCAATGTAACGTTTACAAAATTACCCCGGAAGACATATAATGAAGAATAACCTGCACATAGAATACATTAATGATTTTAAACAGAAGTTAAGCTAATTAGAATGACGATTTAATTCTGCACATCCTCCGCATAAATATATCTCTAATTATTCATGTCGGCTTCTTTATTATTAATTTGTCATTTTCAATTGATATTAATTGTCCTCGGCACCAGACATTTTTTAAATCCTGTAGTCTATGGATTTTCAGGGCCTTGTTATATTCTCCCATTACATTACGTGATAACAGAGCATAGAATATCTGCTGCGGTCATTTTACATGGTCTAATCCATTACTTATGTTGCCATTACTTATGCTGATATCATGAGCCAGAGAACAGCGGTATTTCCAAATAGTCCAAATGCTGACACTTATACATCATTGGACAATAATCCGATCAGCTTTTAACATGACCATATTGGTCAGTTCATGGAATAAAACTGCCCGAGCTGCTATGATAGTTCTAGGTACATTAAATTGTCGCATGATCATCTGCACTTATTGCCAAAGAATGACTACTAGAGGGCATTCAATGAATAAGCGCTGCAACGTTTCTTCTGGGCCTATACAAAGCAGGCATTTAATGTCATCAGTAGCACATAATTTAGCTTTAGCTTTGAGATGCTTAACCCAAAGCCTCCGATGGATCAGCCTCCAGACAACATCTCTGGCTTGGTTTGGAATGCTCGGCATGTGTACCTTTTTCCATACCATTTCCCAGTTTTCTATATGATAGCCATAATCTTCCCAAGCTCAGATGCATTTCGAATGTCTAATATGTTGATTCCGAAGCAGCGCATACCAACTTTTGCTGTCATTTTACATGAAATTTCTCCATCATCATAAATAAATTTTATGATCATGTCGATAGTCACTTACAGGACTGGCGGTATGATCAGCGAACGAAAAGAAGATGAAGATAAATAAATTTTAATTCGGCTTCTTCGTTGGCAATTGCCATATTACATAGGGAGAACCAATTGTGTGGTATAGCGTCTTTGATGCCAATTAACAGGCGGTTAGCATCTATTGGACGTAAGTTCGCAATTCGGCAAATGTCTACTAATGGTTTCCATCTGAGCATAACAGGGTCGACAATATCATGTATATAGTTAATACCTTTCTCTGCCAGCGAGGGATAATACATAGCTTTGTTTTGATAACATAATTCGTTATTACCCCAGATATTAAATTTCAGAACGCTCTCCCAACATAATGGGGGCCTCTCCACATTAATAAAACGACCAAAATTGCGTTTCAATTCTAAATAAATTGTAGGAACGCGCTTACAATTAGGTGGTGGATTTTTTTGCAAAAAAGAAACTACGATTAGAATATGGTGTTATATATCGTTCTATAAGGCATCGAGATACGTTTGCCCACTGGATATCAGAATATAATACCATGTTCAGAAACTTAAACCGTAACTACATGCATTTTATTCTAATATCGACCAAATTTAGGCCTCCGTGATAAAAGTAATTTCTACAAATCTCTTGAGAAACCAGGGATGTTTTGCCCTCCCATAAATACGCTAGAATAATCCTATTAATGTCATATTCAACCTGCTGAGACATATGAACTGCAGAAGCAGTATACCATAAATTTGACAGGATCAACGTATTTATGACCAAACCTCTGCCAAAATGTGTTAAATGCAGATACTTCCAGGCATTAATCGTTTGTTTCATTTGCGCAATTTTATGGTCGCAGTTCAAAATTTCTCCACCGACGGCACTAAAGTATATCCCTAAAATCTTAATTGATTGATTTATTCGTCCATTGGATATTAAGCGGTTGATCACACCTGCTCTTCCTCTGATCTAGAAATAAGCCCGCTGACTTGTTCTTATTAATTCTCAGACCAGAGGACATTTGAAACGTCTCTACAATGCTATCAAGACACTTAAAATCAGAATCAGACCCAGCAAAGACAGTTGTGTCATCTGAGTATTGTGACACCTTACTGGATTGCTGACACTCTGAACACAAATACCCTGAAATGCTGGATCTTTTCTAAGCGTTGCTCCTAAGGTGTCCATAGCTATACTAAAAAAGCAAGGGAGATAAAGCACATTGCCGCACTCCACGTTAAAAAATTACGGGTTTACTAATATAATCATTGCCTAAATATTTCTAATTCTGATCCATTTAATGAAATTGGAGCCCAAACCAATATGTCTAAGTGATTTAAATAAAAAATTCCACTTTAGTCTATCGAAGGTTTTTTTCATTATCTAAGCCGATAATAGCACCTGGGATAATGTCCTTTTCAACTGGCTGTAAAATATCTCTAATTAAAAATGTGTTGGTTAAAATTAACCGGCCAGGTATCGAGCAGGTTTGATCAGGATAGCAATAGCTTTCGAAATAATTTTGTAATCTAGATAGGCCCATAATTGCCTAGATTACCCCGATCGCCCTTTATGAATATGAGTCGTACATAAGCTTCCGCCATTGTAATTGAAAGCCTACCTATTGAAAAGATTTCATTAATGACTTGTAGCAACTCAGGCCCAATCAGTTGCCAAACGCCTGGTAGAATTCCACACTAAGCCCATCACTGCCTGGTGCTTTATCTTGTTTCATGTTATTTAATGGTATCGTTAAATCTTCTAATGATAATGGAAGATCACAAAATTTTCTATTCATTTCTGACTAAGTATCTTCAACATTGAGCAACATCTCAGAGGATTGATAAAATGTTTCCACTGTGGCCATAATCTCATTTTGAGACGTACACTTTATACCATTGCTATATAAACTCCGTTTTAACTTTTCAACACCTCTTGATTTTTCTAGACTGAAGAAATACTTTGTTGGTTTTTCTCCTTCAACATAGAGTAATGTCCTACTTCTAGTTAATGCGCCTTCAGCCCCATGTCATTCGGAAATCTTTGACTTCACTTCATTGAGATGTTCTGTCAACCGAATATCACAGCTCGCGACTTTGCGACTTAGTAAAGTTAATGACCGTTCAAGCCTTTATCTTTCCTTGCGCCTTTCCCGAGCTTTGCCTATCGCATATTATTTGGAAATCGCATCAAAACACATCTTGACATCTTCCCATTATGATATTAAATTGTCGTGAGAATCCTTGTTACGAAGTTTATAATTCCAGAAACGTTTAACACACTGGTGATATTTGACATCGTTTAATAAAGAATTGTTAAACTTCCAAACCCCTGGCCCACGTTTAACCCACGTATCATTATCAAGCGTGACGTGGAATATGCAGTGGTCGGCGAACGAGACAGAATACACACCTGCATTACCAAGATTACCTTTCAAGATACGGAAAACTGTCTTCAACATTATATTATTTAAGTGTAGAGCTCTCCAGAGACAAGAATATAAAAAGTGGATTGAAACAATTAAATCAATTCTATAAGCAACCGGTCAAGCAGATCTATCCACCAACCAATGAAATTGGTAGGTAGTTAATAAAACAAGAAATAGTTTAAACGAACAAAACATGGATGAGTGGAAACGAATTTTAACTGAATCAACACGATTAACATTCTACAATTTAATCGAAGAAACCCTAACATTCGAAAAATATCTAAAAATCTTACCATATCGTGAAGCACTGAGTATATGGCACTTTAGGACATTAAACCACAACTTGTACATGGAATCAAAGAGATGGCTCGGCATTGAATGCTCTGAACGACTATGCACCTTCTGTAACCTTCTAGATGATGAGATTCATTTCCTTTTTACCTGCCCCAAATATAATTATCAAAGACAGAAATACATACCTGCATACGTTGTACAAAATAACAATATAGAGAAAACCAGTGGATTGTTTGCAATGTGCAATAAGCCACTCCTTACCAGACTGTCCAAATTTCTACCGCAATCAAAGAAAATCCATGACTAGAGGTACACGCTTGTTAAGATGTAATAATGATTGTAGTGATAATGGTAATAATAATATTAATCATAGATAATAATAATAATAATAATAATAATAATTATTATTATTATTATTATTATTATAATAATAATAATAATAATAATAATAATAATAATAATAATAATGATAATAATAATAATAATAATAATATGCTGTTGTATAAACGGCCTGAGAAACTAAAGAAAACTGAAACTGAAGACTCTTTGAACATATATCATGCCAATATGAGAGGCGGTGTGGCCATTATCAGAATGCCGTTTAATATCACGCCCATCAGGATATAATCTGCGATAGCTATCAATAAAATGCTCTTTATCACATAACTCCTTTAGTATGAAGTGAGATGTATTACGCCGCAAGTAGAGCTCCAATCCCATTCTCCATCCATAACGCAGTTAAAACCGCCACCCAAGATAATGTTCTCCGAATTTTCGCATACCGTAGCATCGAGGTTGGAAAAGAACCTGCATCTTTGTGAATGGGAAGCTGGCGCATACATAGAAATTAAAGTGTGTATAAGATCTGCATTGGCAATACTGACTTTAACCCATCGGCCATTGTTATCAAACGTTGAACTAATAATATTTATAGTGCCCAGAGCCTTTGGAAGAAACAAAATTGCCACACTAGTACTAGGTTCAATGGCAGGTGAGTAAAATATCTCACAATTGTTCTAGGTCTTCTGTTTTCCATAATTTCGTTTCTTGTAGCATAATAATATCTATGCCCTTATCTTTTTATTAAATTCAATAGAGAACGTTGCTTCACTTCATCGTTTAAGCCTCGGCAGTTGAATGTATCAATTAACATTAAAATTAAAATTTAAAATGTAAGTATACCCACCATAACCTAATTAGATTCATTTCCTTTACTTAAATATTTCTTGGCTCACTTGCCCACCTTCTCATTAAAATCGTGTGTCGTTAGTTCAACAATCGGCAAGTGTTTATACTTTGATATATCAGAATCAGTACGAATATGACGGTAATGGACATCCTTTTTAGTGACATAAGGTATAAATACCTGACCATCTTCACATCGATATACAGTCATATCCGACTGACTATCAAGCGTCTGAGTATTAATTGAAATGTCAGAATCATCGACAGACACAATATCATCATAATCTACGAAAATCGGTAAGTATTTATACTTTGATATATCAGAATCAGTACGCATATGACGGTAATGGACATCCTTTTTAATAACATACGGTATAAATACCTGACCATCTTCACATCGATATACAGTCATATCCGACTGACTATCAAGCGTCTGAGTATTAATTGAAATGTCAGAATCATCGACGGACACAACATCATCATAATCTACCACACTGTCAGAGCTGGAATCGTCCTTCTGCCTTTTCAAACAACATGGCTTATCTGTGGTGGAGATTACGCTAACATTTGACTGCTGGTGGTTCTCCATTACCAGCAGAGATGTCCGTATTTTAATCATACCACCATAAGTGTCAGCCATGTGGTTTAAGGCTGATTCCTCTACGCATTCTAAGGACTGAGATCGGAAACGAGTTTGTCCAGCAGGAAGGCTTTCAGGATCAGAAATCAGTTTCTCAATAATATCCACACCAGTACTAGCTTATGAGACATACATTTGCACCAGGCCCTTGTCCAATACCTTAATCTCATCAGGCAAATCAGCTAAGACAGGATTGGGCAGAACAGCAATTTTAGCTACAGTAAGTGATTCCGAAACTTCTGCCAGCGTGTAGTAGAATTTGTGTAAAATCGACGTTATAGTAGAGCCAAAAGACACGTGTGTTCACTTCGATGACTACTACTACTACTACTACTACTACTACTACTACTACTACTACTACTACTACTACTACTACTACTACTACCACTACTACTACTACTACTACTACTTTTTTTTCCTTTTTTTTGGTAGCACGATCAAAGGATCGTGTGGAAATCCATAGTACCCAAAATATACTGACTGAAAAAGAACATTAAATAAAGAAGAACTCAATAGAAAACAGCTATCGTATCAGTCACATGCATAAATAAGTAATAACTATTTGCAGTTCAATTGTATAAATTCTATGCATCATCTACCTAGGCTATGTAATACGAAATGCAATCACACCAAAATACTTTAATTTTAAAAACATTCTGCTACGTATTTTCAAACCAACCCGACTTGGAGCTGTTGCTGCGTAGACAGCAACATATTCCAGTAAAATTCGTTTCAAATTACACAACGGCTTTCTTGTACCGTTGTTTGAAATTGAGATTATGTGGCCCGAGGGTTCGAAGGGTTAACACACATTCCCATGAAACTTTATAAAATCATATATATTATGTAATCAAACATTCCTGCCATAAAGTGCAACAGCATAACTTTAAAAATCCACATGTTCATAGAGCAACGACTTATTTGAGCATTAGGACACTGAAATTTCGCCTCTCAAAATTGCTTTGTATTCGTGAGACGGCAATGCATATGTGCAAATCAAAGTTGCCAAAACTTGTTGCTGTCCATAAGAGCAACGACTTGCAGCAACACCGCCTCCAAAACACGCGCCCGTCATTGTTCTACTAACTCTATTGTATTTAAAAATATTGACAGCAGTGTAATAAAGGTCATAACATAAACACACGGTCCAAGCGTAAGCCTATAAGTATTAAGAACAAACCAATTAAGGCCCACAGGATGATTTATGAAAAGGCAAATACTAGAATATCTGCAATATGTTTAACGACGCGGTAATATAGCATAGTGTTGTAAATGTGAGTTGAAATTAACAAATCACTTTACTTGCACGATCGTTTTCCGGAATTAACCCGGAACAAACGCGCTTATTGTTTATTTGGCTATGTTTACAAACATTGTCAGTATAAAGAAGCTCAAATGTATATTTACATATTTTCTGAGATTTATATTTACTTGCAAATAGATTTTCGAAAATTACCCCGGAAGAGGGACTAATAGTAGCTACATTGGGATATATAGTCGCTTTTCGCATTGTAGCTGTAGACTGTTAGGTATCTTGAAATAAATTTAATGTGATACAGCAACAGCTTCTACGTTACCAAACCCAGAAATAACCCTATATATAATTAATTGTAGAGAGCTTGTCCCGGTTAACATATTTTTGTCAGAAAAGGCATAACATTATTAAATTCGTTGGCAGAACTTCAACTATGTTGTTCCCGCACGATATATCCCTGAATTTCTCCAAACTCCTTGCTTTCGTAGCCCTGTGCAATTCGCCTTGAAGGCAATGCATTAAAAGGAAACGAAAAATCGCTGCTAGGGAAATTGTGATTTGACCTGTCAGGATTCAGCACCTTTGCACATCGGCATTTCCAAACTGTCCATATAGCTAGCATCATAAGACAGATTAAGAGCACATGCTTATGGCTGGTTAGATGCCGCTTTATAGATTTAAGATCCCTAAACAAAATCATTTCCGCTTTTTGATTCAAAGAATGAATATCAAATTTTACTGCAATTGTTTCAACAATTTCCAAAATTCAATAATTTTCAGACAATTAATGAACAAGTGGACACATGTCGCTTCCTCGTTTTTACAGAGAGGACATAGATTCCTATTTATAATTTGACATTTCTGTAATAAATGGCCAAACCAAATTCTGCGATGAATGAGCCACCATCACGTGCCCTATGTGGTATAAATGGCAAGTGTAAATGCTTCCATACATTATTCTAGTCAGAGGCTTTATAATTGGAATTATTCCATGTATCAATTGCTCTGGGCATTTTGGCATGTCTACGTATTAAGATACTATACCAATCACGAGAACGCATATGGCATTTGAATTCTTCTATATTGTAATGCAACACTGGTATCCTCTTTGTCAACAGCATTTGGTAGTGTGAACCAGTCGATAGGAACAGCTTTCTTTAATTGTCATAACTGACGATGGGCATCAATGCTCCTTAATGCATATTTCTCTGATATTGTTTGCCCTGAAATCCACAAACGTGTATCTGAGTTGATTAAATCGGACAATCTTTGAACACCTTTACTAGCTAATGATGGGAAGTAAAGGCCTTTATTTCGTATCTGAATATTATCGTTTCCCCATAGTCTCCGGTCTAGCACACTTTCCCATTCTAACGGTGATGGCGCTACCTTAGCAAACATGTTCAATGCTTGGCGTTGCTCTTTAAAGACGCCTGCTATCTTCATGATGTTTGACGGTGTTGTCTTTGAAAGGAATATACACTCTGTGGAATAAAGTCCAATATACCTTTCCAATAATGTTCGTGAAACAATGGCCCAATATGAATTGGAACATATCAAATCATGCAGGAATTTAAGTTTTAATGAGGCACATTTTGCTTGAATGTGTACCAAGTCCAAACCGCCTTTCAATTTTGCGTTGATACAAACTGTAATAGCTACAAGTTTAGCGTTATCTTCCCACAAAACGGCGGACATTAGCCGGTTTATCTCATCCTCTGCATGTTCTGGCATATAAATGCTCTGCCAAATATAGACAAATGGTGTCGCTTCCAACTTGCTAACACCTGTTTCAGTTTGCATAGTCGGTGTGTCCAGTTTATTAACGTGTCCTTTGTGCGACTAAAGTAAATGCCTATTATTTTGATATAGTCATTTGACCACTTTATGCCCATAATATTTTCACACCTCTTAATCCAATGACCAAGAAATAGGCCGACAGATTTATCTCTATTGACGTTTAGTCCAGAACCTTTTTGAAACACGCTTAGTATTTTATTTAAGCTGTCATGGCCAACACGCACTGTAATATCATCTGAATACTGGGATACTGCTAATGGTCTCGCAATACCATGTATGGATACCCCTTTAAACGTAGGGCCTTCTCTCAGCGTTGATCCCAGTGATTCCATGGCTATGACAAATAACAAGGATGCCAGAGAACAACCTTGCAGGACACCGCATGCTAGTATCACAGCATTAGCCAGACAATTATTTAAAAGATATCTGCTGTTAATTCCAGTATATAGAATCCGGACCCATTTAATAAAATGTACTTCTAAACCTATATATTCCAGGGATTTTCTACTACTACTACTAGGTCGAAAATTGAAAAATGTTAAAATTACATTCCAATATCGACTGTGCTATATTCTAGTGCCAGTGCGTCGTCAATGGCAGGGTTCCTAGAATTAATGCTTGACAATAATAAAAACTGCATACATGCGAGTGCCTAGAGATATGGTAAGTCTGGAATGCACCCTATCAGTTCCAGTCAATTCGTGTGGTTGTGAGTCGGGTAGTTGGACGCTGATCCGGTGAAAGAGGATTTTGTCCTGTGCATGGTGGGCTAGTGGGTAGGATACTCGGATCCCACACGCTAGGTGAATCGGTGCCATAGAATTGACTGGGTTCGAACCTCGCTCAGGTCGAAAATGTAAAAATTACATTTCAATATCAACTGCTCTATATCCAAGAGCCAGTGCGTCGTCAATGACAGCGTTCCTACAAATAATGCTTGACAATAGTAAAAAAACTACTACTACTACTACTACTACTACTACAACTACTACTGCTGCTGCTGCTGCTACTACTACTACTACTACTACTACTACTACTACTACTACCACCACTGAATTATTATGAAGCATAATTTATTCCATGTTGTCAGCAGAGGAGGTACTGATTTCTATGTATTCAATTTATAAATTCGAAGCGACAAAAGACCCTTTTTTAAATTAGCTCATATTTTACATACTATAAAGATGTTAGTGATAAGACAATCTTACAAACTTCTGGTCATTCTTACTTGGGACAGAACTTTGGACATTGTTTACATTGTTGCTCTCCATTCTCAGTCACGTCACATTCACACACATTTTGACCGCATTGAGTTTGTAGATGAAACGTGCAGGTTTCAGCAGAACAGCGCATCCGGGCAACTGCAAAGTAAAATATCTACATTTCTCTTTGCTGCAGTAATGAGTAGCGAGGGTAAAGCCAAATAATAACTTACATTTTGTTATTTACTATGTGACAGATACAGTGAGATACTAACACGTTTCCAAGCTAGTATCAGGGTAACTTTGTCGAACTTTTAACTATTTTTCGCGCATAAATGTGAATTAAAGTCATATTGTAGATAGATTGATTGATAGATAGATATTTACTCCGAATTAATCAATGGCACATAAATTAAAATTATAATTGGCATAATTTTACTTCGATTACCCTGCTATTTTTATACTGTCGTCCATGAATTCATACAATAGTAATGCCAATCTATACACGAAACGAGCAACATGGTAGATTCATAATTCTCAATATAATTGGGTCTTTTTGTTTCAGAAGATATTTAAAGAATTGCAATAGTAGCCGTTTTATTTATTTAAAAAAACGTTTTAAGCTTTATGGTAGGGCCTACTAGCATTTCATCAAACAAACAGTTCCGATGGACCTTTCCAGAGTAATATGACGTCATAATCAGCTAAGCAGCGTGTAGAGTGACGTCATACTCATTAAGTATATCAACGATGTCGTTGTTACCAAACTCTCCTAACTTTACCTAAGAGTGACAGACTCTGTTGGCGTAGTAAAACCGAGCTACAATCAATGAATCAGATTTTACCGTTTCTATACATGTTTATTCAAGTTAACCCTTTAACATTCATATCCACCAAAACGGCTTCGGCAGTGGTCTTGCGAAATCTCCATGTGCAGACCAAGAGAAGACTATTTTTTTTAATCTACCACTGGAATGACTGTTTCGGTAACCGAGCCAGTCATTCTAGTGGTAAGTTTTCAAATATAGTATTCTCTTGGTTTGCAAATGGTCATTTTCTATGAAAAGATTTAATTTTTCCAAAACAAATTCAAGGGTTAGAGGGTTAATATGCTTTCCATTCTATCTTTCATTCCAGATATCACCATTTATTATGTTTGCTGGTTATAGGTTATGTTCATGCTCTGCAGTACCTAGTCCAAGCATCCTAAGCTTGTGTAATTTTCTGACAAATCTTTTGACATTTCTGAGAGAGCGTATGTCGCTAAAATAGCGCTTATTGTAGCCCAACTTGACTATGCCCAGCTATCATTAATATGAAATATTCAATAGTTGGACCTCTTAATGGTCAGATTGTGACGAGGCAACATAGAGGCTCATCGAATACCCATTTGATGACCATGTGAAGAATGGCTTAAATATTTACCATTGGAATTACTGACTCTACTAGCGCGTATTTCATTTCATCGTCAAGGCTTCTAAAATAGTCTTCTCTTGGTTATCAAATAGGCATGCGCTGAGACTGCTGCAGAAATTCATCTTTCCAGAGTACCCACCCATCATATAACGTCATAATGAACTGCGTGCTGTGTACAATGACACCATAATGAATGACGTCATGAATGACGTCGATAAGTACGTCACGAACGCATACTTGAAGACGGTCTATGCGTTGTTGTACAAATTGTTTGCTTTTACTATTTAAAAAATATTATGTTGAATATTTTGAAACTAATTTGACTGGGCGCTGTTGCTGCCATAGGCAGCAACAGCACCCAGTCAAATTAGTTACAAAATATTCAACAGCTTCCCTATATAGTTTTCAGGAAATTAATAGTTAGTGCATTTGGGGATCGATCAATCCCAACACGGCGAGGTGTGGGTGGAGCATAGCTAGTGATGGGCGAGGCATAGCTAAAAATAGAAAGGTCCATTATGTGCCCAACCTGATCCTTGAAGGGTCACTCATTTCTAAATATCATTTTACTTTCCATCGATATGTTAAGTTACAACTAGTGTAAGCCGATTTGCTTGTCTCTCGAACCTTATATAAAATAATTCTACACCAGCTTCAGTAATGTAATGTATGGTTACTTAATAGATATGTAATCCTCATCCATACTCCATACTTACCCTGGAGAGTAATACAGCAGGAGAATAAATATCTAACGATGAACCATCCCACATCTCGCTTGTAACATGCCATATTGCTGCATATCCGGGGAAAGTCACACGTACATTACGACAATATACTGGTAAGTGGTTCATGAAACACACCACTCTGGCCAGCTACCTAAGATCAGTAACCATGACACCGCTTGAACACCATCCATTGATCTAAAACAATACATGTTTTGTTAGTATATCTGTCAATAGAGACTGGTACTGATTCTATCAATGCTAATATATGATTGATGTTTGTCACATGATGTTGCCAGAATTTGAGCTGGTTGTATTGACAACAATCGGACAGTATGTATCACTGCCTATCAGTCATATTTATTTCAAAATATTCATCAGCTGCCACGTTATCTTTCGTTTGAAAATCAGATTTCTGTGTATTTGGTATGAACATGAGATGGGAGTTTGATGAATATCGGGTTTACGGCATGCTTCTTGTTGTGGTACCTAACTATTTGCATAAATAGTAGCGGAGTCGTTGACAATTCGCGTCGATCCTTTCAACAATGTCACGCAAACGGGTGCGCGATATTGACAATAACGATTTCAATTGTCACCTGTCTCTAATTAATGAATTATCTTTGATGCAAATAAATATTTATTTATCTATCTATTCATCTTCAGTCTCTTTGCGGTATTTAACGCGGAAGAAATTGATTGATCGCTACACGGCTGTATTGATGAGCACATATCCAATTAGGATAACAGATTGTACGTAATGTAACACCTGTGTTAGGCGGCCACATTATATGGAGCACAGGCAAGTACTAAATATCGACATTGAATCATAACAATATCGTTTCCTCTTAAATGTCCCAGTGCTGTGCACGTTAAGCGTGCCTTATTTAATCCTTCAATAGCTAAATTTGGTGAACTCCATTGGTATGCAAGAGAAGAGTATTTCGACAATTTACAAGGTCGCTCTCCTCGACGCGCGGCGTAACTCCAGTTGACGGATTTTATCACGCCAGTTGAATGGCTGTGTCACACCTGTCGAAGCACAACTTTACTCAATTTGAAGCACAGGCGGAGTACACCATCACTACCCTCTGGAATTCATATGCGGGGTTGAATTGGTTGACAGAATTGGATATATTCCAATGATAAGGAGACACGCCTGGAAGAGTTGACCTGAGACAGTTAGTACTATGTAATGGCGCGAGCTTTGTCGTAGTCCATTGGAATGTATTTAGTAATATTTGATATAATAAATAGAGGAACTCACACGAGTTGTAATTTCAGAATAAATTTATCACACGAGGTTAGTGAGATCTAGGATGGAACGAGCTCTTGCGATTTCCGAATAAGCTATTACAAAGCGTGTGTAATAAATTTGATACAAAATGTAGATTTTATTTGTCACACAGACTTATTTATAATATTCACCCCGAATCTCACTTTCTTGCCATTTTATATACTATTTTCGCAGCCACCGTCGCGAGAGTTGTATTAAGATTTATCAAACTATTTCTTTCTTAAACATTTTAACAGGAAGAAAATAACGTTATATGCATTGCCATCCAATAATGGTTCCATCTCGGTTGACATTCAGAAAATAGTTTGCCCATTCTCTATGCGTGCACTAATTTATTATTGTCGTGTTCAGAACTACGAGAGAAGCGTATATAAACCGGGTGGGTGGGGGTGGGGGGTCATTCCAATACAGTCTTTATAAAGAGATGGGGTTGCTAGTGATGGTGAAAGTTTCATCGCTTGCGTTTGGTATTTACCGGTATGCTTTGTCCGGATTTTTAATCGTCAAATCCTTTTGACCCACTTACCGTTTATGTGAAATGATCCAACACCAATACTCGCTTAAAGAAATTATCACAAATAAAGGTGACACGTCCTTCGTCCAATGGAGACTAAAGCGAATATTCTCGCACAGATCTCGCCCAGACCTTGCCGAGTTTGGTTAATAGGGCCCTGTCCAAGCGATTTATGTACATGCCAAAAATATGGTCGGACATAGTTTCTGAATGTTTTTACCATTTAAAATTGTATTAGTGGACAAGTGGAAACATAGGCTTGTTGACGAAATGTGCATAGTGTCAACCTGCAAGGTAATACATTTGAATGAAGGTTGTGATGTTGACTAAATGTGCATAGTGTCAACCTGCAAGGTAATATATATGAATGAAGGTCGTGATGTTGTCTACATGTGTATAGTACCAACCTGCAAGGTAATATATCTGAATGAAGGTTGTGATGTTGACTAAATGTGCATAGTGTTAACCTGCAAGGTAATATATCAGAATGATGGTTGTGATGCTGACTAAATGTGTATAGTGTCACCCTACAAGGTAATATATCAGAATGATGGTTGTGATGTTGACTAAATGTGTATAGTGTCACCCTGCAAGGTAATATATCTGAATAATGGTTGTGATGTTGACTAAATGTGTATAGTGTCAGCCTGCACGGTAATATATCAGAATGATGGTTGTGATGTTGACTAAATGTGCATAGTGTCAACCTGCAAGGTAATATATCTGAATGATGGTTGTGATGTTGACTAAATGTGTATAGTACCAACCTGCAAGGTAATATATCAGAATGATGGTTGTGATGTTGACTAAATGTGTATAGTGTCAACCTGCAAGGTAATATATATGAATGATGGTTGTGATGTTGACTAAATGTGTATAGTACCAACCTGCAAGGTAATATATCTGAATGATGGTTGTGATGTTGACTAAATGTGCATAGTGTTAACCTGCAAGGTAATATATCTGAATGATGGTTGTGATGTTGACTAAATGTGCATAGTGTCAACCTGCAAGGTAATATATCTGAATGATGGTTGTGATGTTGAATAAATGTGCATAGTGTTAACATGCAAGGTAATATATCTGAATGATGGTTGTGATGTTGACTAAATGTGTATAGTGTTAACCTGTAAGGTAATATATCTGAATGATGGTTGTGATGTTGACTAAATGTGCATAGTGTTAACCTGTAAGGTAATATATCTGAATGATGGTTGTGATGTTGACTAAATGTGTATAGTGTCAGCCTGCAAGGTAATATATCTGAATGATGGTTGTGATGTTGACTAAATGTGTATAGTGTCAGCCTGCAAGGTAATATATCTGAATGATGGTTGTGATGTTGACTAAATGTGTATAGTGTTAACCTGTAAGGTAATATATCTGAATGATGGTTGTGATGTTGACTAAATGTGTATAGTGTCAGCCTGCAAGGTAATATATCTGAATGATGGTCGTGATGTTGACTAAATGTGTATAGTGTCAGCCTGCAAGGTAATATATCTGAATGATGGTTGTGATGTTGACTAAATGTGTATAGTGTCAGCCTGCAAGGTAATATATCTGAATGATGGTTGTGATGTTGACTAAATGTGCATACTGTCAGCCTGTAAGGTAATATATCTGAATGATGGTTGTGATGTTGACTAAATGTGTATAGTGTCACCATGCAAGGTAATATATCAGAATGATGGTTGTGATGTTGACTAAATGTGTATAGTGTCACCCTGCAAGGTAATATATCTGAATGATGGTTGTGATGTTGACTAAATGTGTATAGTGTCAGCCTGCAAGGTAATATATCAGAATGATGGTTGTGATGTTGACTAAATGTGCATAGTGTCAACCTGTAAGGTAATATATCTGAATGAAGGTTGTGATGTTGACTAAATGTGTATAGTGTCAGCCTGCAAGGTAATATATCAGAATGATGGTTGTGGTGTTGACTAAATGTGTATAGTGTCAACCTGCAAGGTAATATATATGAATGAAGGTTGTGATGTTGACTAAATGTGCATAGTGTCAACCTGCAAGGTAATATATCAGAATGAATGTTGTGATGTTGACTAAATGTGCATAGTGTCAACCTGCAAGGTAATATATCAGAATGAAGGTTGTGATGTTGACTAACTGTGCATAGTGTCAACCTGCAAGGTAATATATCAGAATGATGGTTGTGATGTTGACTAAATGTGCATAGTGTCAACCTGCAAGGTAATATATCAGAATGAAGGTTGTGATGTTGACTAAATGTGCATAGTGTCAACCTGCAAGGTAATATATCTGAATGAAGGTTGTGATGTTGACTAAATGTGCATAGTGTCAACCTGTAAGGTAATATATCTGAATGAAGGTTGTGATGTTGACTAAATGTGTATAGTGTCAACCTGTAAGGTAATATATCTGAATGAAGGTTGTGATGTTGACTAAATGTGCATAGTGTCAACCTGCAAGGTAATATATCAGAATGATGGTTGTGATGTTGACTAAATGTGCATAGTGTCAGCCTGTAAGGTAATATATCTGAATGAAGGTTCTGATGTTGACTAAATGTGCATAGTGTCAACCTGCAAGGTAATATATCAGAATGATGGTTGTGATGTTGACTAAATGTGTATAGTGTTAACCTGCAAGGTAATATATCAGAATGATGGTTGTGATGTTGACTAAATGTGTATAGTACCACCCTGCAAGGTAATATATCTGAATGAAGGTTGTGATGTTGTGTAAATGTGTATAGTGTCAACCTGCAAGGTAATATATCAGAATGATGGTTGTGATGTTGACTAAATGTGTATAGTGTCAGCCTGCAAGGTAATATATCTGAATGAAGGTTGTGATGTTGTCTAAATGTGTATAGTGTTAACCTGTAAGGTAATATATCTGAATGATGGTTGTGATGTTGTCTAAATGTGTATAGTGTTAACCTGTAAGGTAATATATCTGAATGAAGGTTGTGATGTTGTCTAAATGTGTATAGTGTCAACCTGCAAGGTAATATTTATGAATGATGGTTGTGATGTTGACTAAATGTGTATAGTGTTAACCTGCAAGATAATATATCTGAATGAAGGTTGTGATGTTGACTAAATGTGTATAGTGTCAGCCTGCAAGGTAATATATCTGAATGAAGGTTGTGATGTTGTCTAAATGTGTATAGTGTTAACCTGTAAGGTAATATATCTGAATGATGGTTGTGATGTTGTCTAAATGTGTATAGTGTTAACCTGTAAGGTAATATATCTGAATGAAGGTTGTGATGTTGTCTAAATGTGTATAGTGTCAACCTGCAAGGTAATATATATGAATGATGGTTGTGATGTTGACTAAATGTGTATGGTGTTAACCTGCAAGATAATATATCTGAATGAAGGTTGTGATGTTGACTAAATGTGCATAGTGTTAACCTGTAAGGTAATATATCAGAATGATGGTTGTGATGTTGACTAAATGTGTATAGTGTTAACCTGTAAGGTAATATATCTGAATGATGGTTGTGATGTTGACTAAATGTGTATAGTGTCAGCCTGCAAGGTAATATATCTGAATGATGGTTGTGATGTTGACTAAATGTGCATACTGTCAACCTGCAAGATAATATATCTGAATGAAGTGTATTATTATTAGATTGTTCTTGCTGTGAATTTAGCGCGGAATAAGGGATGTCAACCGCGAACAATTCCAGATAGCATATATTTGGTACATTGAGGAAATTTCGGCTGCTTCACAACATGGCGGAATCACGCTACTCGTGATCCTTTAGACTATCAATTGTGATTACTAAATATTTTGGCGTTGTTATCCTAACATACAACATGGCGGTTGTGTTGAGAAATGTCCATTTGCAGACCAAGAAAAGACCGTTTTATAATTTACGACTATAATGACCGAATCGATAAAACAAGCCGGTCATTCCAGTTGGTACATTTTCAAAAAAATTGTCTTCAAGTTGTCTTGGTCTGCAAATTGAAATTTTTGATGAGATAGCTGATATTTTCTTTAGCAAACTTGACGGTTAGAAATTTACTCGTATTCCATACTGCTCACCCCAGTCGTTTGTCTATCAACATATCAATAGGTTATTGATCCAATCGCTAGATGTTGTTTCCCATATGACAACGGCAACACGCGCACAAATCCTCGCAATACGATTGCTAAATATAATCACAGACGGATGAGTCGGTTTCGACGCTATGGTGTACATATTCCTATCAGGAGCGTCCGCGACATGATGACTTCAGTTGGGTAAAGTGGAAATACTGGAAAGCGGGGTACCTCGACAGCATATCCGAACGACCGAGAGTATTATCGTACAACAGTATCACGTGGTACAAATTCTACTCAATTACTCCTGCCTCAAGCGAGAGTAAAACGTGTGCGCATGCGTAGATAGGCAAAGCAACCACGTGATATTTCCGGTCGCAGGAATGCGACAACGAACCCGAATTTAACCCCTGTTATGTAGACATGAGCCATCTAAGTCAAATCCGACCACGCGTCAACATATAATAATGCTGAAAAATGTAGCAGGCGGGCTTCTTAGTTGCAGGTCATAGCACATAGATTACAGTATTCTAACGTATTTTCAAAATAAATTCATTGTTGAAATTATATGAAATTAATAAAATACAGAAAATAATATAGAAATTGATAACATTCAATATTAATAAATGATGATCCAGTATTAATGAAATATTGAAGGAAAATTGAAATGAGTATTGATGCAATGTAAAAATAATTGAAGTCATAAAATCTATGGAGCTGGACAAGGGTACATTCTCCTGCTTATATTATATGCATATATATATTTAGATGCTCGTTTCATGGTTCGGCAGTTTCTACATATGTATGCTACAATAACAACTATTTATAATTCATGTTGGCTGACCAAATCGCGAGTAGCTGGTAATTATCATCAATATTCTACTAAAGATACTAGGTGAATTTAAATATCTAAGTAAG
This sequence comes from Chaetoderma sp. LZ-2023a, assembly GCA_034401795.1. Lineage (NCBI taxonomy): Eukaryota > Metazoa > Mollusca > Caudofoveata > Chaetodermatida > Chaetodermatidae > Chaetoderma > Chaetoderma sp. LZ-2023a. The sequence goes on along the minus strand of CM067371.1, from coordinate 112,913,778 downwards.
CTTCCATACAGCGAGTCACAGGTAATGCAGGTGAACTGAGTTAAGGGCCTCGTGTCTAACTTTGGACATTGCGCATAGTTCTGCAGAACAACACGTGCATGCGTGTTGTTCGTAATGGGCTGTCCATGATGTCAAGATTTGACCACGTGGTGCTGCTGGTCCTGGCTACCTACAACAGAAACGACACTTACCCTCTGTGTTTGGTAGGAATAGAAATTTATGTTAACTTTGCTTATTCTAAGAAATGATAGGATTGTTTAGAGTCTGGTCAGGCGTCCGGGCGCGCGACCATGATTGTCCAGCTAAGGCGGTGTCCTGACGTGTGACCATGACTGTCCAGCTAAGGGAGCGTCCTGACATGCGACCATGACTGTCCAGCTAAGGTCAGGCGTCCGGCCATGTGACCATGACTGTCCAGCTGAGGTCAGGCGTCCGGCCATGCGACCATGAATAAGGTAGCTGCCTTATTGATAGATACACTTTCAAATGTTCATGGCACTGATTTATCAAAAATAAATATACTTTTCTACTCTCATCAAGTGTTGTTGAATTGGCAGAATGCCACATCTGTCAGTCAGATTATTGAGTAGCATACGTGCAGGAAAATCGTCATCTCTCCCTCCCTCCCTCCCTCCCTCCCTCCCTCCCTCCCTACTCACCTCCCTCCCTCCGGCCCGCCCGCCCGCTCGCCCGCCCGCCTGCCTGCCTCCCTCCCTCCCCTCCCTCTCTCTCTCTCTCTCTCTCTCTCGCTCTCTCGCTCTCTCTCTCGCTCTCTCTCTCTCTCTCTCTCTCTCTCTCTCTCTCTCTCTCTCTCTCTCTCTCTCTCTCTCTCTCTCTCTCTCTCTCTCTCTCTCTCTCTCTCTCTCTCTCTCTCTCTCTCTCTTCTCTCTCTCTCTCTCTCTCGCCAATTAGGCCTATGCATAATTAAAGGTCACCTAAGAAAAAATGTCATCCTGCCTGGATCTGTCATCCATTCTACCCTAGTTAAATACTTGTCGATTATATTGATCCTGCTTAATGACAGTATTTGTATTAGAAACTATTGTAATCATAATAAGATACTTGTAGCAGCACGAGTCGTGAGTTGCATTAGCAGTGGCGGTACACCGTCATAATGCACCAGAGATTCTTTGGCCACTTTGTTAATGGCGGGGCAATGCCACGAAGGTCTTGCATAGCAATACGATATAATTGACCAATTATAACCTTTTTTGTCAACAGCGCATTAAGGCGCGCATAAGGTTATTCATATCAATTCGCCCTTCAATGATCAATAGGTTGGCTATCTTTTTGTAAACTTATCACTGAAACTTACGAAAATATATGTTTTTTGTCTTGTAAATGGCTATTTCATATGCCCACTGCAGAGGTCGTTTTTGCCGACATGGTTAATAGTCAGGAAAATCCAAGTTTGTGCATAGTCAGTGTTCATTTGCAGAACAAGATATGCCTATTTAGTTTTAAACTTACCGCATGGATAACTGCCTCGGTAACAGAGCAATTCATCCCAGTGATAAATGTTCAGAAATATTCTTATCTTGGCATGCATATTGACATTTCTTAATACCACGGCAGTGGCAGTTTTGACCAGCTTGCCAATACAAGACGTGTTAAAACCAGCTCTTAGCATAATCACAGCTGATTGAACAATTGTTCCTAGTTAACAGCGGGTAACGAAGAATATATAAGTAGCTTAAATACTGAACCGTTGTTACACACGATGCTGCTTAATTGATTAGAAAGCGGCGTTAATTAAATACGTTATTGTTAATACTGCATGGCGATGGGTACGTTGCCACAACGTTTATGCCCTTTGTGTAAGCTTTTGTTTGGCGCTAATATGCAATCACTCAGATACACCTTAAGCAAATGCTTACCAAACAAAATAACAGTTACTAATATTTTCTTCGGTGTCCATTTATTATTCATATACCTAACCATGCCTCATAGGGTTTCCTCTCTCAACAATACTCGAGGTCGATAGAAATGAATGCTCAGAAAGCATCAAAGGCTGGAACAATGACAAATGAACAATATGTTATGAACACATGTGTTTGAAGGCCGTTGTTGTCCATATCATGTACTACAAATCCCTTATGCCTCATAGTATCATAGGCGGAGCGTAGCATTCTCTGTTGCTGGATTATGAAACAAGACAACTATTGTTACAATCAATGTATCATGGTAACACGGTGTCAGGGTAACAACATGCGTTGTGTAACTACCTGGTCAGAGTTGCATGTTTCATGAACTACTTACCTGTATATCGTCGTGATGTGCGAGTGACGTTCTGTGGGCAGGCAGCAAGATGACAAGTTACAGGCGAGATGTGGGACAATTCATCTTCCGATATTTATTCTACTGTTGCATTACTCTGCATGGTAAGTATGAGCCATAGATGAGAATTACACACAAACACTTAATAAACAGCTACAAGTGATGAACTAGTTGCACCAATGATTTTATAAGATTTCACACAAAAAATGGCAGGTCATGAGTAAAGTCATATCACTGGCAAATAACTATGACTATCTATGACTATGACATTCTCTTATGCTATACTAACGTTAATTATACTGATGAAGAAGTGTTGTTTGATATCTGGTGGTAGTCAAGCTCTGTGTACGTATACAGTCATTATAAAACATATACCATAAATATAAAACAAACATAATGGCATTTGGAAATAGTCTTAGGCCTAAATAGTAAATCCATCAGCGATATACAATTTGTACACATGACACATGTGTTAATGTTTCCGGCGAAAGTATATACATCTCTATGTATTGTGACGTCAGCCTACGTGTGACGTAATTGATTGTGGCGTCCTATAGTCGAGGGACAGATCGGATCCTTCCATTCGCGCATCGTGCCGACGGTCTATAACCGCCAATCTCAGCAAATATTTGTCACGGAGACAATTGCATAAAAAAACTCCTGTCTGCATTGGTCTCTGTCTGGCAATTGAATGGCATTTGGTCCCTTGTCCAATGCTATTTTGATATCATACACGACCATCAAATCGCATCAGAATCCCTTTGTAGGTCGTATTATTGAGACAAATAATGGTAGTGTTCTGTGAGTGTAAAACACTAGTGCATGGCGAGCATTAGTTATTACTTGGATGTGAACAGCCGAGAATTGTTATTAGCTTGTGTGATTCGCGCTCGCGTCATAGATGGATATACATGTAGGTATTAAAGGCTAGTGTGTCAACAGCATGAAATCTTGATAGGGGTAGTTTTCATTCCCGTCACCCATAGGAAGTAGGGAAATATATGTGCTTTTCTGTCTTCACTCCCGTCACCCACAGCAAATAGGGAATTATAAGTAATTATCTGTCTTTACGATGGTCACTCATAGCAAATAGGCAAATATGTTATTTTATGGCGTCATCCTCGCCACTCATTACTACAACAAAGATTGATGTAGATATTTTAATTTGCAGTTGCCCGGATGCACTGTTCTGCCGAAGTCTGCACGTTTCATCTACAAACTCAATGTGGTGAAACGGAGTGTGAATGTCACGTGACGGAAAATGGAGAGCGACAATGCAAACAATGTCCAAAATTCTGTCCCAAGTAAGCAAAAATAACGAGACAAAAATTATCTTGTCTCTGATATCATTGTAACTTTCAGAAAATTGTCTAATTTTAAGAGCCAGATTCTTTTATTGTTTTGCATGTTGAGCTTTATAAATCCATATATTTCTTACTGTTTAATAACACACGCTTTAGAAGATGAACGTTTGACTCATCAATGGCAGATATCCATACAGGTATTACTTGTAATTGAGGAGTCCATTTTATTGATCAATCATATGACGTCATAATCAAGCACGTCATAAATGTGACTATTAATCATAAGCGATGAATAGTACGTCAAGTTGTACGAATTGTATGTCCTTATTATTAACAAATATTGTGGTGAATATTTTGAAACTAACTCCTGTTGGGATCAATCGATCCTTGCACTCTCTGAATATTAATTTCCAGAAAACTATATAGGTAAGCTGTTGAATATTTTAAAACTAATTTGACTGGGCGCCAACTCAAATTAGTTTCAAAATATTCAACAGCTTACCTGTATAGTTTTCTGGAAATTTATATTCAGAGTGTATGGATCGATTGATCGCAATACGATATCATTCTTGTGTGTGCTGTTGAATATTTTAAAACTAATTTGACTGGGCGCCCACTCAAATTAGTTTCAATATATTCAACAGCTTACCTGTATAGTTTTCTGGAAATTGATATTTTGACTGGGCGCCCACTCAAATTAGTTTCAATATATTCAACAGCTTACCTGTATAGTTTTCTGGAAATTGATATTCAGAGAGTGTATGGATCGATTGATCCCAATACGATATCATTCGTGTGTGTACTACGGGAAATGAATGGCTATAGTTGCTATATATAATCCTATATGTCGTGTTTTGCAAAGCCACTGAATTTCTATTGAGTCGGTTTTCGAAATATTTTTGCTGTGGCTGATTTTGTTTATTTTTTAGGACAGAACTGGTGGTCTGCGTTCATGGTCATTGTGTAGATGGACTGTGCGTGTGTCAGCCATGCTGGGCCGGTATGGGCTGTGATTTCCCAAGTACGTCATATTATATATCCATATGTTTGAGATGAATGCATACGGATAAGGGTATTTGCAATATCTTCGCTCATAGAATAAACCTAAGCTTACTATGAGCCATGTGTATACACACGCACTGTAAGCCACCAGGCATTGCGTGACAATGTTTCAGATGCTTGTGTAAGAGTGATTAAGCATGCGGCGCCATATACCCGGAGTCATTTACTATGACATACCACTGCATAACCGCCACCCGAATAATATCACTGGGAGTCTCTCTACTATATAGACATACTAGATCATTGCTCGCGTGGTTGGTTTTTCTCCTCAACTTCATCTAATTTCATAATAATATCATATGATTGGCTAAATCAGTTACAGTTGGCAGCTAATCGCTTATACGATAAGGACTCGGTTGTCTCTGAAATACAACCAAGTCATCATTAGCTTCTTAAATATATTCCTCTATCATCGTGACCTAGACCGCGTCTACATACAACGTCTTATTCATTATTCCGAATGGCCGTGTGGATACGCCCGCGTGCCATCTTGGCGTAGTAATAGTAATATATTCAAATACCGTCACCCTGATGCTATTTCAATAAATTATATGTATCCGCTGAGCGTGAGCTTAAGGTGATTCATCGAAATGGCATCGAGTCCTGTACGCCATATTTTTGATTCGCTATTCTAGTTGGTTTGAAATTGTGGCAGGTAACCATTCTTACAGTATTTAAAAAAATAAATAATGCATGCATTACCTACAATAATGCAATGTATATTATAGGCACGACCTGACGTCTATTTTCAGCATAGATAGCTTCCACATAGATAGCCGCACTTAGAAGTTGATCTATCTATGAAGGCATCAAGACATAGATTCTTCTTCTCTACTAGAGAAATATATGTATTTCTTCTACCACATCCTGGATGAGCTCATCAATCCATTTCACCGTTGGCATACAGCTGCCTGAAATGTAAACAGAATAAGACACTTCAGATAATTGGGCCTTTCTAGTTTTAACTATGCCCCGCCCATCTCTATCTAAGCTCCACCCACACCTCGTTCGTGTTGGGATCGATCGATCTCTGAACTCCATCACTATCAATTTCCAGAAAACTATACATGTCAGCTGTTGAATATTTTGAAACCAATTTGACTGGGTGGTGTTGCTGCCTATGGCCGCAACAGCGCTCAGTCAAATTCATTTCAAAATATTCCACAGAATATTTGTTAAATAGTAAAGATATACAATTCGTACAACCTGTCGGACTATTAAGCGTTTAACACGGACTAAGTGGAATCATTCATGACGTAATTATTATGACGTCATCCTACACGTTCCATAGTTAAGTACGACGTCATAGGATTGACTGAGTAAATGGATTCATGAATTACTGCAGATAACACGTGGCAGGGTGCAGCTGACATATACATGAATAACGTCATTTCCGATTGTGCAGGATCATCAATTGGCGCTGTCAGTTCTTATTTCAGTTGCCCAAACAACGTGAGCAAGGTCACAGATTATTATTATTATTATTATTATTATTATTATTATTATTATTATTATTATTATTATTAATTCACAGAGAATAAGTTTGACCCAGAATTCAGTGAATTATTCCAGTCTGCAACAGTACAACCCACTGACCAAGATGTAATAGCAAGAGTTACTGCTACAGACCGAGACCTGCACAGTTGTCCTGACATAAAGGACCCACTTGACCACACCCTATGCCCATGTGGGGTCGTGATATATAGCATTGCATCTGGAAACGAGGCTAATGTCTTCAGAATAAATGAGCAAACTGGAGACATATACTTGAATAATATTCCCGCTAACAGGAACAAGCGGTTCAGAGAATATGTTCTGCAGCTCTCTGCCAAGAACATCTTTCATGGACTATCTACTGATGGTGACCACAGTGATGATATTACCGAATGGCAGAGAGTAGACGAGACTTGCTCTGGCGCATCGAGTCCACATCATGCTGTTGTTCTTATCAGAATGAATCACACGTTGCTATCTACTGATGACAGACATAGTGATGGCAAGCATTCACTACCAGAGCTAGAGGCTATTGAGGGAGTGGGACACGAACGTCATAAACGAGCGGTAACTGAAGCATATATTATATACAGCTTATAATATCTATAGAATAACTCTCAATGATGATCAAATACAGGTGCTTGAATACAGGTGCTCGAATGAGCCCGTGTCTTATACATGTATTGTAAACACCAACTGCTATATAGCAACTACAGTACAACTCTCAAATAAGGTAACAGGTTTTTTAAACATAGTTGGATAGGAAAACACTGATGCCTTAGGCAGCAATGTCTTCCAAACTAATGTTCAATTATGTTAAAGATAGTCAACCGTACGTTTTATTTTATTTTGAAAAGACGTAAATATCTTCTGAGCTGTACCGCAACGTGCGAGAAAGGAATACATATTTAGTCTCCATTTTTTATGCTTACTAATAATTACTTTAACCCTCGAATTTGTTCATGAAAATTTCAATTTTCTCATAGAAAATGTCCATTTGCAGACCAAGAGAAGACCATTTTTGAAGATTTACCATTGGAATGACTAGCGCGGTTTCCAGTGGTAAATTTAAAAAAATAATTTAAAACAGTCTTCTCTTGGTCTGCAGATGGACATTTCTCAAGACCACTGCAGAAGCCGTTTTTGACTGATATGAGTGTTAGTGTTAAACACAATTTTACTCCACTATGCCACATGTCTTGTATGTTATCTGCTCTGACGATAGCACATGTTATATTTTGTTATAATGTGTTTTAATTATCATGTGTTACGTGTTACCTCCATGTGTATATTTTGCTTCAGGTGCCTGTAGCGAGCGCGGTTATTACCAGAGAGGACAGTCTCTATAGATTGAAGGTGGCTGATGACGCCAGCTACAAAGTCACATTAACAATACCGCTAGGAATACACGACTTCAAATTACGTATTTACACTCCGCACATAGGTGGCGCTATCTTCACCGTTTGCGACCTCCGTATCGTCAGCAAAGGGCTTAATTTTCCTACGTTCGATGAATCCACTATAAAGCCCCGATACTGGGCCGAAGACGGCTATAATCGGGTAAGCAGTTTCTTTTACTATAATCTCGCGAGGCAGAACGTATGGAACATATAGTAGATTTTGCCGATATTATTATAATTATTATACTGGGGACCTCAATGTTAGCGTTTGGTCTTCGCCCCGCATCTTACACGAGTCTCAAGATTTCCATCCTAAGCATCACAATGTTCGCTTAATAGAATATACAAAATACGTCTTTTCTCTTTGCCCAATGACATTGTATAAAAATAGGGTGGGCGAGTTCACATGATGGCCGTAGTGTATTCCGGGAAGTCCAGTGAACTCGCCGAACAGATCACACGTAGTTTGTGGCATTAATGGCAGTCGGAACCCTGACTTCAAGTCAATGGAAGACATCGAGTAAACATCTCCAGCATTTTGGATATGTTTATCTGTAGAAGTTAATATGTAGGTGAATAGCCTAGAAAAGGTATTGATATGTGAGGTGCTCATGGAAGAATTTAATTCAAAATTGTCGATAAGACACTGATGGGTTTTTTTAAAGTTAAGCTAGTCGATGGCTAAGGTGCAATGATAGAATGTATGTTAAGGTGAACAATGCAATCACCCCGATATGTGCATATGTTTGATTTATGAAGCCGATGCTGATTTAATCTGAATGAGGTTGTGATTTGTGGCAATGGGCCTTTCCATTTTTAGCCATGCTCCACCCCTCACTAGCTAAGCTCCACTCATACCTCGCTCGTGTTGGGATCGATCGATCTCTGAAAACCCTGACTATCAATTTCCAAAAGATTACACAGGTAAGCTGTTGAATATTTTGAAACTAATTTGACTGGGTGCTGTTGCTGCCTAATATGTTTATTAGATTGCAAAGAATTACAAATCCATATAATTCATACAACGTGTCGTATTTGAGATTTGATGACGGTCTATATGGAACCCTTTGTGACGTAATGATTGTGACGTCATCATAGACTCGCTGAGCTGATTATGACGTCATACGAGGTCAGATGATGGATGGATACTCTGGAAAGGTGAATTATATTGATTTGGAGACTAAGCTTCGAAGATAAGGATCATTGTAGGTTGTTGGTGTGATTTGCATTGCCCGGTGCTGATCACCCTAGCAAAACTATGAGAGTACAACCTAAGCATGCGACAGCAATATTGAATGGTCGCGATGGGATCAGTATGCAGTGTTTGTCTACCTAACGGTAATCATGTGCACCATGTCAGAGCTTATCACATGGTCATCAAATGGTTTCAATCATATGTGGAAACATGTTTTAGCAATCAAAGTCGGATTGCTACACCATCCTTTATCATCTATATACACAAGGCACTATTTGTCCAGATTATGTAAATCTGTTCTATTGAGGTTCAGTGTAAGTCTAATTGTAAATGGCATGCAATGCTCCTCACATATTTGGAATATATGTGGGCATGATGACAAATAGTCTTCTCTTGGCCTGCAAATGGACATTCAATAAGTAAATATTTAAATTTTTTGAACAAATTTAGTCATTAAAGGGTTAACCTATTTCGCAATACTAACCACAGCTTCACCCTTTATTAGTTTGAGCAAATTGATTTATCAAATATCACCTATTGTATTCATTTTAAATACTGATAGTATGATACATTTAACAATTAAATAAAATATAAAATTCTCAATATAAAAATACTATACATCCTTGGCCATGAATAACTAGACACGTTTTTATGAGTTTCAGGACGATATGTGGAGGCAATTATTGGGTTAAATTTGTGTCTGTGAACAATATAGAGCACCATTGTGCACATTGATTCTGTATCATGCTTTTCTTTTCAGTATAATAACGCAGAGATGGCACTTGTGGGTGTGAACAATCTTGGAATAGATACAACATGGTCATCTTATAGTAGGATCGCTGTCATGTTCAACCTCCTTGTTCAGGATAACGTCAACTATGTCCTAAATGTCCCATACACCGTGGATGTACACGTGGACTTTGATGGTATTACAGATTTCCGCACCTTTCAGGAGGACCGCACAAAACAACTGGATTCACTTGTAAGTAGATTCTAAAATTGGTTCACATTTAAGTGTAGCTCATCCTGCAGTAATGGTTCAGACTTGTCCTAAGAAACACACATTGCAATGAAAACAAAGATAATAATAATAATAATAATAATAATAATAATAATAATAATAATAATAATAAAAATAAAAATAATAATAATAATAATAATAATAATAATAATAATAATAATAATAATAATTGATTACTATATGATACTAAATAGGCGCATTTATTACTTTAAAAATATCGGATGTGAAACAGGTTTATAAACTTCCAAAAACTGGCATTTCACAGGTCATTTTAAGGCAACTTTCTGGTTCAAATTGGGTAACTGCAAGAAGTAGTGGTATTGCAGAATTCAGAACCGGATCGGTTCACTATATCAGAAGGGTCGCCAAGTGTCCAGACTCGACTAAGCCATTAGTCCCAGTCCGATCTAAAAGAGGAACACAAAAGTAGGCAGCAATAAGCGGCTCTGCAGTATCAGTAGAATACACTTTAGTTATAAGTGGGAGGTGCGGGGACTTGTTTATCTCAAAATCGTCCGCATTTTCTATCCGACAGTAGCAGCAGCAGCAGCAGTAGCATCAGCACAAGCAGCCGCCGCCGCCGCAGCAGCAGCAGCAGCAGCAGCAGCAGCAGCAGCAGCAGCAGCAGCAACAACAGCAGCAGCAGCAGCAGCAGCAGCAACAACAGTAGTAGTAGTAGTAGTAGTAGTAGTAGTAGTAGTAGTAGTAGTAGTAGTAGTAGTAGTAGTAGTAGTAGTAGTAGTAGTAGTAGTAGTAGCAGCAGCTGACATTTTAGTTTGATGTTTGCTGTCACCAGTAATTTGCGCATCACATATGTACTGCTGCTGCAGTGCATCTAATGTCATATTCTGCTGCTGGAATTATGATTGCTGGATAGAGGTCTTTGGGCTGTTGCAAAAAATTAACAAAAATATCATTTAGGTAATTTCAGCCCCGCCCATGAGATCTTTGGTAGCCACCTTTATGGCGTGTACCTGTGTGCAAAATGCACGAATTTGTATCCAGAGCAAACCCTTTTAGGATGATCTCATATCTTATTGAGTAACCAAATTAAAAGCTGTTAAATTCGTTTCTTCACCGTCAAAATCCATCAATTAAAAGGCTAAATTTGGATTAATTTTTTGAAACGTCTTTTAAAATCTTCTTCTTCGAAACCGCTGGAAGCATTAATTAAACACTCATGAAATACGATCAGGGGCAAGAGTTGAACCAAGTTTGTTTAAGGGAACTTGATTGGTCAAATCGTTCGGCGGCCATCTTGGATGACCTAGTTTTGGTGAAATCAGGGTCTTCTTCAAGACCTCTGAACGGATCGGGACAAAATTTGTGAGATATGATTAGGGAATGTCCCTATGGAATCAGATTATCCCCAAACCTATATAAAATCAATTTCGGCTTTAAAACCTATCAAATAAAAAAAAATCCAATATGGCCACCAAACACGCTACATTTTGATTGGTCCATGACGGCCATTTTATATATCAACTTACCTTAAAGTTTGTTCAAGGGAAGATGATATGTAAAAAAACCATGACCACCATGGACCAATCAAAATACAGTGTGTTTAGTGGCCATATTTGATTTTTTATTTAATAGATTTTAAAGCCGAAATTGATTTTATTTAGGTTTGGGGATATTCGGAATTCAAATTTGCCATTTTCGAAACTCGGTTAAACGATCTGTCGGCCATCTTGGATCGTTTTCCTGCCAAGCCCTACCATAATAAAGCAATAGAAGATCTAAATGGTCTTCGTCTCGAGAACCACGGGGCCGATTTCAAGCATAATTTGCAGAAAGCATCCTTAGAGTAGAGAAATACAGGTTTGTTCAAAGTGAGAAGTCGGGAACTCGGATTCTGAATTAAAAGTGATGCTAAAATATAACTGATACTGGTTTGATTATGTAGACGTGTCGGGCTTGTATCTGACTGCAGAAGATTCTCTGGGTTCGAAAAAGACGAAGTGTCTTTCTCTAATCACAGATTGAACTTAACACTTGATCATAGATTTAACGAATACATTTTTATTAACTTATATAACTGAATAAAGCAAATAAGTCGTATTGCAGATTGTAAACCAATCTAAACTTTATCTATACAAACTTGGTTCAAGTTCAAGTTCAAGTTCAATATTATTTATTTCACAGTTTATGTATATTTAAACAAATACTACAGGCAGTCCATCCAAGGCAATGCCTATACAATGATGGAGCCCGTACAAATATACATCACATTACATTACAAGCAAGAGACACACAAAGAGGACAACAATAAAAAGCATTCACATAGCTTACAATACATAAAAATACATGAAGAAATTAACATGTACTGTTTGTTATAAAACGTGTTTGGGGTGGGGGTAGGGGTGGGGTGGGGGTGGGGTGGGTTGTGGATGTACTAACCATGGTTGATTATAATACGTATCATACCATATTTATGTATCATCATTAATGCTTAGGCCCGACCAATTTTATGTTTCGCCCTATGAATATTCCCAGCCAAAAGACGCGATAGGAGATGGGAAATTTATTTTTTCTAAAATAATGCACAATTTCAGGCTCAGATGTTTTAAGGCTATTAATCCTTTCCTCATGTTAGTTGTCATGTGTGATCAAGAACATTAGGCACAGTTTTCTCAGTGAGCGTCCATTTGCAGTGATTAAAGTGGCAAATCTTTGAAAATAGTCTTCTGTTGGCGTGCAAGTGTACTTTTCTCATGACTATTCCAAAGCCATTTGACCGGCTTGGACCATTACACGTTTAGCACAGCTGGAGAGAACAAAGAGTTAGAGAAAATTCTAAATAATTCCGAGTCTTGGTCTGGAAAAATTACATTTTTATATAGGGTATCTATATCTTTGTGGCTGCAAAAAGCATTGGTATCATCCGCAAACAGTATTAGTGATAGTTGGTTGCATATGGTGGGTAGATCATTCATATATAATAGAAAGAGCAGCTGGCCAAGAATTGATCCTTGAGGAACACCACATACTAATTTTCTATTTTCTGACAAGACTCCATTATATTGGACGCACTGCACTCCGTCGGTTAGATAGCTTTTAATCCAATCGAGTGCTACGCCACGTATTCCATAATAGGTGAATTTTTCAATTGGAATTTTATGATTTATGGTATCGAATGCTTTTGACAGGTCTAAGAATAGTCCTAAAATGTGTTCTTTATTTTCAAGTGAATTTGAAATTTTTTATATCATGTCTATGATGGCCATCATAGTTGAATGTTTCTCTCGGAATCCATACTGTGATTGATAAATAAACGAATGTTTGTCTAAATATTTCATTAATCGTTTATAATAGAGTCTTTCAAGTAGCTTTGAAAAATGTTGTAGTATCAATCGATAAACACAAGAATTGCAGAGATTACCTAATTTAAATACTGAACAGACGTTTACAACGATGTACACTGACTTCAGGATCATTGGATGATGGCGTGATGATGAAGCACTGTCGACATCGTCTTATACAGGACAAAAGGGTGTTCATGACTATCGTCACACAACTGGAGCAAAGGAGGCAGTCCGGATTCTGATTGGTCAAGCCTCATTGCTTACCCTATAATATCCCGACAAACTCTTTTGAAGATGCGCGGGTTTGACTAGTTCTAACTAGTTTTCGCTGGAACGGTTCTGAAGGGTATATCACAACATCTCGTTGATATTGTGCCATGCTGACGTTACGATGTTGTGATTCCAAGCATAGTTTCATGTTATTGTTCAGCTTGACAGCTTGACCACGGACTTCTATCTGAATCCTTGGATTCGCTCATAGATGGTTTGTCTATTTAGGCGTTGGTGACATGACGGTCACAGCACCACAAAACCTCATCATTTGGTGATCTCTGACCTCGCACGTACTAAGGATCCGGTCAAGGGAAAATCCGTAGCCCACACAGCACATGAGTCAGCAGCACCTGGCAAAGTTCGATCGTACTAGCAAACCGGTCATTTAACCACTGCCTCTATACAAGATATTGCCAGTCATAAGGTTCTCAAAATAATCATTTCCTGCTGTACATTGCCGAGCATTGACTACTCGAATAGCTACGATTGTTCCTAAAACAGTCCCGTATTGAAATAGTCAATCCTCAGCCACATTTTATATACAACCGCCAATATGCGTAGCATTACAATTCATTCAGTAATAACAAAACCAGTATTTCATACAGGCCTAACTAACTATGCTTGGATTTTGGATAAATTCTATAACACCATCATGAAATGCGTTTGACCTTTAGAAATACAATAGTTTGCATTCGTTGTTACGAACTAACAAATAGTTTGCGTTTGTCATTACGAAAGTTTGCATTTGTTGTTATGAATTGCATTCAAAATAGTTTGCATTTGTTGCTGTGCAAAGGTGAGTAATTCTTTCATCCATTACATTCCATTCACACTGCATTTATTAACAATGACATTTGCTGTCTTCAATATAGATCCGCGCCATTGTTAAAGTAAATGCTCATTCTTCTATCTGCTATTCTATCCTTCCTTCTTGTCTGTGCATCCGTCCTTTATCATAACTTAAATGTATATCGTATTCCACCACACAGCATAAAATCTGTTACCACACCATGCGCTCCTGACTAGGTCATCCTGCTCATCTATCTATATACATGATATTTGTTACATAAATAAAAACAAATGCGTGTTCAAACGCACACATATACACGCACACACACACACACACACACACACACACACACACACACACACACACACACACACACACACACACACACACACACACACACACACACACACACACACACACACACACACACACACACACACACACACACACACACACACACACACACACACACACACACACACACACACACACACACACACACACACACACACACACACACACACACACACACACACACACACACACACACACACACACACACACACACACACACACACACACACACACACACACACACACACACACACACACACACACACACACACACACACACACACACACACACACACACACACACACACACACACACACACACACACACACACACACACACACACACACACACACACACACACACACACACACACACACACACACACACACACACACACACACACACACACACACACACACACACACACACACACACATATATATATATATTACATAAATGGTTACTCATAACTGCTGTATATAAATCACGATGACGCTGTCGTGACGTAGAAGATATTTATAACTGAGATGAATCTATCAAAAAGACTACTAAAAAGACTAACAGAAGAGTTGGGCTTCAGACTCGCCAGATCAAGAGGTCATATGCAAATAATGCTCAAGACAGGGACCGAAAATCTTGAGGCTAGCTACTTCCTCAAAATCTCCAGATCCGAATCCGGATATCTACAAATGCCCACCGACCGAAGTTAAACGACCATCGTAATCTCTCCCCACCTTTAATCACTCGTTGAGAATTTACAATGTCATCTCAATTATAAACACAATCCACAACATCTAACCTAACACATACAAAACTAAAAACACAGAATAACATTATCGAGTCAATATACTTATGCGAATATCAATATATAAACCATAACAGCATGCCTACTACTATTCTGTAATCATGCGATTACTCACAATAATAACAAAATAAAATGTATGTACATAATAGGATACAATAATAATGATGATGAAGTATATCCGGCACGGCAGAACCATTAGATGAAAAACTGTACATAAAGTGAAATCTAATGCTGGCGCGCAGGTGCAACAAAAATGAACAATATGGTAAATGAGTACAAAATACATTACAATATGAAAATGCATGTCGGCTGGCCACTTATAGTACCAATCGTGTACTTTACTTAAATGGTGCAAAGAAAAAGACACCCGGGATCTGCATTACCGGAGTTGTCAGAACCGGTGGTCCCGAGCTATGTTCCATTGTGCTCGTCACCATCGTTGGTTCTTCGTCACCCCACCTCGGTTGATCAGCCTGAGTCAGCGTACAAACCCAGTCATACTTAAGGCCAGAGCTCCTTTGATTCTCTTCAGTGGTACAGCATCGTCTTAAACCCACTAAGACTCTCGGTAGGATGCCGCACCGATATGAGTTATGGCCTAACACATTGATACCGGACGGGGCGATATCTATTTCTGATAAAGGTGCTAGATTTACCAATTTGACATTCTGTAAACGTTCGTACTTGGTATGCTCAAGGTGTTTAATTATTTGTGTCTGATTCAGCACGTCCATTATAACGATCTCAGTCATG
This sequence comes from Chaetoderma sp. LZ-2023a, assembly GCA_034401795.1. NCBI lineage: Eukaryota > Metazoa > Mollusca > Caudofoveata > Chaetodermatida > Chaetodermatidae > Chaetoderma > Chaetoderma sp. LZ-2023a. The sequence continues at coordinate 112,897,744 of CM067371.1, read as the reverse complement.
TTCAGTACCGGTGTCATTTTGGTATACCAGTGCTCATAGGCCATAATGGGCCTGTATAATATCGTCAATATATGTATAAATTATGGACCGTAAGACCACTCTTCCCCATTAAAATTATGATAGTCATGACTGTCCATTTATGGGTACATGTTTCACCGTAGCTAACATCATTACCCATGGGTAATATTCCCAAAGTATCACTCTGATAACAGGTAAAGCAGAGGCAGTGATGAGCAACAGCCGAGTAATGGTCTTAAAACTAAAATGTTAACTGAGACTGAATCACAGATCATTACCTGTCGAATATCGAGCGATGTTATTCTACCGATAGCTGTTAATTGCATGAACTAATTTTTATGCACGCACGAATTAAACAACAATGTGGAATAAATTCTAGACATGGACTTCACAGATAAAGCATGCTAGCAAAGCAGATTATCTACTGCGCAGTGAGTGAGATATGATGGTTAATGACGGCAGTTATATTGCAAATGATTTGCGCATCAGACACCGGGTGACTAATCGCACCGATGCGGGGTTGTTTTCCCCTCATGGCACTGAAGAAATCTGGTGTATGCAGATGCTTACACAATCCATACCTTGGATTTGGTGTTCGGCCAAACATGTGTCTGGACTCAGCCGGAGTTAAATCCATCATTGATGCATCATCGTCCATTACTGTTGATTGCGCCATCTCCTCATCATCCATAATTGACTCACTTTCGGGTTCTCTCACCTCGGGTTGAACAGGCACCTCTTTTGATGTCTCTTTAGGTTGTGAAGGGCCAGGTTCCGCTACTGGAATGATAGGTTGTACTTGTTCATTGTGAAATTCAATCAGCTTTTCCTTGATCGCTTCGCTCAGTACTGGATGGCTAGCAGCAGTGCCTTTACCAGACTTCCTGATGGGCCGTTCTCGAACAGTGTCCCAACACATGTCAGGGTCCACAATTCTGAGCTTGGCCACATTTAGAACTCGAGTCTTCCCAGATCTCTGATGGCGAATATGGGCCACAGGGCCATTGATTCGATAGACTTCATACTTCAGATCATTGTGGGTAGTGAGCTTCATAGGCTCATTCGTCACCACCACGACTGAGTCTCCTACACGAAACTCTGCAGCGTTCACCGGTTTGTTGATTGACGATAGTTTGCCCTCGATGCTTCGGTTGACGTGCGGGCATGGATCAAGCTGTTATTCAAGCTGGTAAGACGATCACCAAGATCCTGAAAACCATCTACGGGTACTACCATAGGCAATCTTCCACACTGGCCATAGGTGAGATAGAACTGAGTATGTACGTATGTATGATTACTGTATTCTGCGGCTGTAGTAGTAGTAGAAACATCCTACAGCTGCAATCAGCCCTTCTTCGCTTTTGCTCACTGTGTCTTGTCCTCAGCCAAAATCCTTAGCTTCCTCAGGTCCATTCTTGACTTGAGTGTACCAAGTCCTGCTTTCTTGAGGTCACCTCGCAGCATGCTTAGCAGATTTATGCAATGACGTCCTCTCCTGGCTCTGTATTTGCTGGCTCCCAGTAGCTCTAATTCCAAGGCGCTCTGTGCTGGTGTGTCTTCTGGCATCTTTAGCACATGGCCAAACATGGCCAATCTTTGCTGGGAGACTTTTACAGACAGCGGCGGCGTATTGCACATCTTGTATAGTGTATCATTGGAAATTATGCTCTCTGGCCATCGGTGTCCAGTGATGGTGCATAGATGTTTGCGGTGGCAGGCATCAATTGTGTCTAGAGCTGCCTTTGGAGCTGCCCAGCTGTTACAGCTATACATCATCAAGGATACGCAGGTTGCTTTGTATAAACGTAGTCTTTTTTACCAAGGGCATCTTTGATCTAAGAATCCATAGCTTCCAGAAGGACTGGAAAGCTATGATCCCCATGATGCAGCGTGCAACAATATCAGCAGTACTGCAAAGCAATGATCACACGATTTTACTTTTCTTCCATGGTTCGCCACCATGGAGTGGATCGTCATTTTCTTTAGTTGCATGCGTTGTAGATAGGTATATGTGGGTGAACTCTGTTTTCAATTCATTCATAGAGATTCTCAATTTTTAGTTTGCTTGCAGCTATTGGGAGAAGTTCATCAAGGGATTTCTTTTCTTCATCTATAAAGTCCACATCGTCTGCATATTCCATCTCTAGTGGCATGCTCAGTATTGACACTGGGAGGGGGGGGAGTTGGTCTTGTGGAGTTTTCCAGCACGGATTTCAATGCAGCAGCAGCCAAGTAACAGGTGAAGAGCACAAGGGATAGACCATCTCCCTGTGGGGAGCCGATTGGTGTCTCAAGCTCTACAGACTTCACTGACTTGACTCGTACTCTCAGCTTGGTGTCTGCAAGCAGTAGTCTCACTAGTCATAGCTCATCTTCATTGCAACTGGCCTGGCGCAGTACATCTAGGGTCTTTGAGCGTGTAATTGTGTTGAAGGCTCGTGACATGTCAATGCCCATTTTGTGGAAATCCCAGTGTTTGGACATGACTACCTACACAAGCATGCGTTGAGTCCATACAATGTCTGTGCAGCTGCATCCACATTTGAAGCCACTTTGACATGATCCGGTGAAGTCATCAATCTTGTCTTGGATGTGGCATAGAGTAACATTGGATAGGATTTTCCGTATGCTGTTAAGGAGCACAATGGCTGCAGATTGGCTGGGGGCCAAGTGGCTTCTTGGGCTTGGGTAGCGCGAAAAGGATGCCTTGGCCTACAGCGTCGATGGGAAGGTGGCGCATAAAAGCTGAATTGATTATGTGCGTGATCGGTTTTGAGATAATGTCACCTGCATATTTGAATAGTTCATTGCTCATGCCAGATGCACGTCCATTTTTCAGGGATTTAAGTGCCTTCTCAACCTCTGCTGTATTAATTGGTGTTAGTAATGGCCCGGGGTCTCCTGATAATGGGTGCAAGGGCTCATCATCGTGGTCAGTAAACCGTTCCTTGAACCATTCTCGAATTACCTCGACTTTGCCCTGGTCAGTCCCGATAAAGTGTCCTTCAGAGTTGTGTACAGTTAGTTAGTGGTGGTGTGTATTCAGCTACTCTCTCGGCTCGGGCTGCCCGAAACATTTTGTGGCAGTCATCTGTGGCAGTGATTTCATCTGCTAGGGCATCTGCTTGGTGGATAGCAAGATCTTTTAAGCGTTCGCTAATGTGGCGCAGAATGTTATTGTGTCCCTGGCGTAGTTTGGTGCGATCTTCACTTTGGCCACTTTGATAGAACGGAGTATAACCAGTCGTAGCACAACGAGTGTTGCAGTATGCCATCAATGCAGAACCCAACTCATTCTCACAAACTCGAGCTTGATTATAAACTCCTTTCTGGATCAACTCCTTCAGTGTGTGATTAAATCACTCCATCCTACCATTCATCTGAGGATGGTATGGACTAGTTCTACGATGGTCTATCCCATAGTCAATGTACAAGATTGTCAACTCCCGCTCGTTGAACTCACCACCCCCAGCATATTGATCAGTAATCAGGATTTCTGGGACACCATGTCTTGCACAGTACTCGTCAAATAATTTATCTTTAACTTCCTCCGCCCTCAGGATGAGATATACCTCCGCCCATGCAGAACAACGATCGATTATCATAAGAACATACTGATTGCCATTGGTTGACTCTACATACGGGCCAACCAAATCCATGTCCACTATCTGTCCGGCATACTTAGCCATAGGCATCTCTGTGCACTTCGAACGGGTAGCGATAGGGCAGTGTACCTGGCATGTGGTACATCGATCCAACATCTCTATAACATCTTTTCATGAAGACTTCCACAGAATCTCGGATAAGACACATCATTTTCTGCAAACCTTGATGTCCTGCCTGTTGGTGCGCTTCTTCCAGCACACGCTTGCGATATCGTGATGGCAAAACCAGATGAGGGTACTCAGCATCCAAAGCTGATGGTGCACGCGTGCAATACAGGGCACCATTATGCACTGTATCATCTTCAGGTACATCTGTGAACATCTCGGGAAATTCATCAGGTGATACCATACACTTCTAGTGGTATATACGGGAGAATACCATCTTCTACCTCCAGAATTACATAGTCACCAGTGTCGAACGTTTAGCTTCCCGCGGTTGTCTCAGATGTGATAACATGTTTGCTTAGACATTATGGGCACCCTTGATATACTCAATCTTGCACCCATACTCGGCTATCAGCACAGCCCAATGTTGGACGTTCATGCTTCTCACCTCTCCCACAAACAAACTCTTAAGAGGTTTGTGGTCGGCAAACACGGTAAACTCAGCTCCAAACAAATAGGGGCGCAATTTCTTCAGGGCATAGACCACAGCGTAAGCCTCTTTCAAGGACTGGCAAGTTTAACTGGCTGTCCTTAAGAGTACTGCTTATGTACTGAATAACCTTCTCAGTTCCTTGATCATCTTCTTGAACCAGAATTGTGCCTATCGCAAAAGAAGAAGCATTGGTATACACATAGTATGGCTTTTGCAAATTGGGGTACGCCAGCACAGTTCTACTGCACAGCAAATCTTTCAACTTGTCAAAAGCTAACTGCTGTTCAGTCCCCCACTCGAACTGGTCAGTTCTATCTGTGGCCTTGCTATTTCTGCATAGCCTGGCGCACATGACCAATAATAGCCAGTGGTGCCTAATATCATTCTGACTCCACCAACATCCTGCGCAGGTGCCATTTCACGAATGACTTCCACCTTCTGCTTCTGCGGTGAAATACCTTCTGCAGAGATGTGATAACCAAGCAAATCAACTGACTTACTAGTGAAAGTGCACTTCTTCCATTTGAGCTGCAAATTATGCTCGTGTAATCACTCCATCACGAGCGTCAAGTGATGTGTATGCTCTTCAGTACTTCTAGAAAATACAACCACATCTTCGACGAAAACGTGCATGAACTTATTTACGTACTCACGAAAAACAGAATTCATTGCCCTCTGAAAAACTGCTCCACTGTTCCGATAACCAAAAGCAATATGATTCCATTCAAAAAGACCTTCAGAACAGATGAACGCTGTCTTCTCGATGTCTTGGCTGGCCATTGGTATCTGCCAATACCCAGACTTCAAATCCATTGTAGAAAACAGGGAAGCCCCTTCCATACTATCAAAAATATCCAAAATATTTGGCAATGGATCATTGTCTTGGGGTACTACCTCATTCAATATTCTGTAAACGGTGCAGAAATGGGTTTTCCCATCCTTCTTGAGCACCAGGGTAATTGGTGATGCCCAAGGCGACGAAGACGGTCAAATCACACACGCGTCTGGCATTTCCTTAATCTGATCGCGTACAACATGTCCTTTTAATGATGGCATTCTATATGGATGTTGTCTAATGGGAGGGTGATCGGTAAGGATCGTACCGTCTACCAACAGATTCCTTCCCAGTTCCTTAGGACGAGCGGTATCAAATTATCAGCATAGTCACTAAAAACTTTGTCAATAACTTTGTAACCAGTTGTCTCCGTGATACTGGCTTCAGTGTAGTATCACTTCTGGTGCTTATATGCAATATTTAATGGGAAGACCTTACCAAACCACTCCATTTCCCCTTTCTTGTAATTTATTACCGCTCCACCTGCATGCAATGCGTCAGCCCCAATTAATCCCTCATGATTCATACTTTTCACGATTATGATGGGTATGGGCAGAGCACCTTGAAATTTGACCTCCATTTCGCACAATACTTCAATGGGTGAGCCGTTTAAAGCTAAGAGTATCTGGCCTTTCTTTAATGGTCTCGAGCTAAGCATACTCTTCCAAATGTCACTTCTAATCAGTGACGTACTAGCACCAGTATCCACTAGAATATCGATACTACACTTACCGGTATCAGCGTCGCGACCAATATCATTGTCTAAGTGCAGTCGGACCAGGAACCTCTCGGTTGTATGTTCCCTCCATCTAACTAATGGCATTAGTCCCTCCTCCCCTGGGATGGTCTGTCGGTGCGTCACGGCCACTCCAGAACCTCCCATATGCGTCTGTATTCCTGCCAGTCAGTGTGAACCCATTTCTATCAGAATATTCGTCATGATTTAAGTGGTTTCGATTGTCTCTTCTAACGTTTGCTGATCCACATGCCGGTGTGACCTCATCCAATTCCATATGGGGTGCATCCATATGGGGTGCGGATCTTACGGGTACATAATACAGCCACTGATTATCGGAATGTCCAGATTGACCACATTTCCTGCATCAGTAATTGAATATCATCCGGTCGTTCTGAGTCAGTTGGCTTCAGCACTGATACATATAGTGTCCCTTTTTACCACAATTAAAGCATGTTACATTGGATTAACTGTTCTGCACATTTTGGTTGCTGCCATTACCATTGTTCGATTTTGAACTATGACAATCTCGGGAAATGTGTCCTATTTTACTGCAATTATAACACGATTTGGTCTGGTTTTTGTTCTGTTGTTGCTGATCGTCTTGTCATTGTTGCGGCGGTCGGTTTGGTTTATTCGGAAAATTTCGTTTAATGTGTCCTTCTTGGTTGCACTCGAAACATCTAATCGGCTTCCTCTTCTGATTACTGTGCATTTGTGTCGGGGCTGGTATATTTGTATGGGTAATCATCGAAACTATTGACTTCATTAATTGCTCTTGCATCCCTTTAATCATCGAATACACATCGTTCATCATTTTGTTCTGTTTCATCTTGAGTTTTGCTAGTCATTGCTCATATTTGTCGGTCTATTACGTCCACTTCCATATCTTCTTCAAATCGTGTCAGGGTAAGATGCATGGCATTGAGTAGATCATCAAAATCCCCTTGCTGTTCAGTGCATGTTATGGCTTCCTCTAGTGTCTAATTCACCTTAATAATAACTCGCCATGCCAGAGCGACATTGGATAACGCTCGTACATATGCACATACTACGATCCGTTTGCTGTCTTCATTGATGTTGGGGTAGGCATTCTTGGCTAAGGTTTGGAATCTCCTGTTGAAGGTGTTGATCTTTTCGCCCTGATTTTGCTTGATGATCTCCAGTTCGCATTTAATGCGCTCTTCCTCATTCGCAGATACAAAGAATTTCACAATGTATCAGTGGAACTCATTCCAAGGTACTGGTTTTCTATCTCGGTTCGACAGATAGCCATCAATATCTTTGTGTAGTTGTCCCCTTGTTGTCCAAATTATGACATAAGCTGCGTCTCCTGGTTGGTTTGGGCGCATCGCATCCATAGTGTAGTGACACACTTCTAGGTATTCTTTTACTTCTGACAGTATATGTCCATCACAGGGTTGTATATGCTGCATGTGATCATGCAACAATCCACGCCTGATTCGATCTTCTTCCCTTTCATTGGATATGTTAGAGAACTCCCTCATGCTGTTCTGTAGATCAGTAGTCATTGTGCTGAATCCCTTCCACACATTTGCGGTGGTTGATGTAGGTCCGCCTCCTTGGGCCATTGTTGTTGGTGCCTGAGTTTGAAATGGAATTAGCTGGGGGGGGGGGATGACTGGGTAGTTCCTGCGAAAATGGTGGATTAGGCGGTGTATGGTGTGTCCTTTGCCTGTCTCGGAAAGTGTATCGGTCCTGAATTGTGGCAATGTATTCTTCTATCCCCTCTATGGTGATTAAAGGTAGTAAATATGTAGATTAATCTGGGTGATGGTTCTGGGGTCTCGGATACCAGATAGATTCCTGGTGGCTGAAATACTAGGGATCTCTACTGTAACTTTGATGGCATTGTCAGCTTTGTATTCGCTATGTGTTGATAACGTAACTTGATCTGAGCAACAGACTAAGTCACAGAATTTGATGATGATTTTGTTCAAGAAAATCTGACTGGCCGATTTGTCTTTTGCAAAATTACTTTTTCTTCTACTTCTGGTTGTATCAGATGGATTGGTGTCCATTTTGGATTTTCCCCACCAAATCCACTGTAGGAGAAGATTCGGAGGCTTCAAAGGACTGTTCCAGAATGACTTTTGGTGGAGGTAATCATGGATCTCACATTTGAACATCTTCAAAACTGTATGGCCAATTAATGTGAACCTCAAGAAACTGCATCTAAGGCAAAACCCGAACGGACTTCGCTCAAGAGAACCTGATTGATCGATTTGTCTGGCAATCATCTCAGGTTTTAGAAATGAGCATGGAAATCTGTTAAAACATAACTTGTCATTAACTGCCACACCAATTTCTAACAAAATGTACTTAGGCAGCTTAGGTAAATTTCTGAGGGCAGGCTATGCCTCTATGCTCAGCTCGTCGTCAGTATTCTGGATTGTTGTGCTGTCACTTCCGGTGAAAGGACCTCTCTTTGCTTTGTGGGGACCGTCATCACTTTACATTTACCCGGGTGGAATTTTAACAGCCATGTGTCTGACCATGCTTGCAGGTTTTACAGGTATGTGTGTAGCATTTTAACTTCGTCTGTGTTGGATATTTCTCTGAATAGTTTAGTGTCATCAGCAAACATATAAACGTCAGATGTTAAAGCTTCTAGTAAATCATTTATATATACGACAAACAGCAGTTGACCCAGAACGCTTCCCTGGGGCATTCCACTTGTGACACTAGCCCAGTCAGAAAATTTGCTATTTACTGTCCTGACGTGTTGCCTCGTGTTGGCTAAAAACTGGATATTTACCTTAGTACTACTTCTATGACACCACGACTCTCAAGCTTGCTAATTAGGCGCCTGTGTGGGACGTTGTCGAATGCCTTCTGAAAATCCAGGTAGACAACATCCACTCTTCCCTTGTGGCCCAGGATTTGTGTCCACTTGTTCAGCACATGGAGTAATTGGAATACGGTTGATCTTCATGTAATGAAGCCGTACTGTCTGTCACTAAATAATTTGTTGGTCTTGAGGTTACTGTAGATGGCATCTCTTACCACCCCCTCTATAATCCTGCACATGATACAGGTGATGATAACTGATCTGTAATTTTCAGGGCTCTTCCCACTGCCCTTCTTTAAAATTGCTGTCACTGTGGCTGTACTCCAGATCTCTGAGAAAATTCCTATATCTAGGGATGATTGAAATAATTTAGCCACTGGCATGCATATTACGTTATGGAGTTCTTTCAGAATCCGTGCATGAATTAAATCCGATCCAGTTGATTTGGAGACGTTGAGTGATTTGAGCTTTTTCTTCACCATGTTCGATTGCCTAGCGTAGAGTCAGACTCTTTTCAAACTCTGTGGCATTTTACCATCTGGCTCCACAGTGAAGACTGATGAAAAATAATTTAGTAGCGCCTTGCTCTTCCCGGCATCTGAGCCTGTTAACTGATTTTTCATAGGAATCTATAAATTAGTTACGTTCATTTTGGATTTCGTTTTGCTGTCTACATAATTCGAAAAGCGTTTTAGGCTTGTTTTTATTTAGCTGACGATTGATCATCCAGGTTGCTTTAATGCTTTTCTCGTCATATTACAGACATGGTTCCTAGTTTTGCAGTATTCTTGGTACGTTAGCTGACTATTGCTTGTCATATACTATTTCCACTTCCTGAGTCTGTCCCTGATAGCTTGGTCCAGTGGCAGTTGCTCTTTGTGTGGGCTTTTTCTGGTGTGATGGCTTAACTGGGGATACATTTACTGACAGCATCTTGTAATTTTTCATCAAATATATTCCATAGCTGTGGTACGTCCTTTGATGTCATAAGCTGGTCCCATTCAAGATTAAATCAACCCTCTCATTTTGCCATAGTCTCCTTTATCATAATACAGCCACTGTCAGTTACCTTGGTTATATTCAGTGTATCGGTTATAGCGTGATGACTTAATATATCCATGTTGCAATTCATGTTTTCCTCATTCGTAAATACAAGGTCAATGAGTATTGGCGCATCTCTAACTCTGACTGTAGCGTTCTCCGTACTGTGCTCTAACCAATAAGTACCCTGAATGCATTCCAAAAACTGTAAGTCTATCCTTGAAGTATCATCGCTATTAACAGTGCGTGTGGACCAGTATATGCTTGGAAATTAAAAATATCCCATAATCAGTGTATGAGAGTGGCTTCTGTCACTGATGTCAGTTAAGAGCTTGTTAAGTAGCAATCGTATTTCCATACAGACGCGTTAGCATATGCCATCCGCAACATGTTTGTACTCGAAATCCGCTACAATATATGTAGACAGATTATCATCCAGTCTTGCTCGCTTTCTTGTAAATTTGATGACATCAATTACTTTATGTCAAGTATAAAAGCATTGGGGATTTTCGTAATCGAGATGCACACTTATGCAGTTTGATAACACTTAAAGATTAGATAATTATAATTGTTAATATGATTATGTTATAATAAATATAGATTTCATTATTTATAATATGTATGAAGTCTATGTTGATTATTTTATCAATTATGTTAGGTGTTACTATACGACATACAGTACCGCATCCGCGTGATCCAGACGGATCACAATGCATTGTATGTGTGTGTTGAGAACACCGCCTCGAGTGTGTGGGTGTGTGGGAGTGGGGGAAGGGGCATTCGGTGCATGGCCTTTGCAAGTGCTTGGCGCAATTTAGTGAAATATGTGATGTAGGCAGCCATCGTTTCACGTTGTACGTAATTCTATGCCCGACCTATACACCGGTATGGCCGTTCGGATGAGGAATGTTAGTGCATCATGAACGTTACATTTTAATATAGTAAAGGATGTTTGATATTCACATAACATTCATCATTCAGAAGCGTAAATAAGTATGGGCATCATCTCAGTGTCTAGGCCCATCAACAGCTAATCAATTATCAGAACATTTACAGTTCATGCTTTTCTGGTCAAAACAATGTTAGTCCAGTTAGAAAACCATTATCCGATCACAGTATAAACTTTCACACAGAAATCACGCCATGGCTTTGGGTGATCATAATTATCAACTGCATGTGATGTCATCGTTAATACGGTAACTATTGACCAGCTCCTGGTCATCATAAGCAGAAGCCAGGTCTCCATGCTCCTGGGCAATGCAGTTGTGGACCAGATCTCCAGCTTCTGGCCATCCATAGATTTATCATAACGTTAGCTTCTGACGGCTCATGGTCAGTTATATGCAGCCTTTCATATCTGCCTGCATCAGTAAATAAATTTCGGTCTCCAGCTGTTGGCCATCCATAGACGTATCATAACATTAGGTGCTGGAGGCTCGTGGCTAGTTACATGCAGGCTTTCAGATCTGCCTGCTTCAGTAAATAAGTTTTGGTCGAAGTTATATTATTGTGTATTAAGTGGGTGCACCCACTTCTATCCGCCATACTCAATATGATATCATAACTCATGTTGTCATCGTCTTCGTCATCGGTACCATTTCGTTTTCAAGTCACAAAGAATTGACTGATTCCATCGAGTATCTATAACAACTATTCTGCATCCAGGTCGTATATTATTGGTTTATTATATTTCAATTCTATATTAATTATCGTTATAGTTCTTAACATTTAGATCCTGAACCAAGATGCATTAATCCTAAATTTTAACTAACATAAAATCATTTATGCTGATGTGTATTCAAGTGATTATCCAATGGCCCATATCCATCCTAGGTTCTAAATGATTCAGTAGTTGATAGTGGTCTTCATTGACCAGATCGAATAGGGGTCATTTTGAACTTAGATAGGGAATGTAACCGGATCTCATATTCAATTAACTACTAGCATTTATGATTCTGAAGTAAACTAAATCATCTGTGATATTCTTTGAGGATTGATATATGGGATATGATTGGCATCAAAACTCAAAGAACGAACAGGGATTTGATCAGCCAGGATCAGTTCCGCTATTGATAACGGCTGTTTCAATCTAGATGTTCTTGTTTCTTTCAAATTAGTTTTATCAATATTCAACAAAAATTAGATCAATAGAGGGATTCAGCGGTTACAGATTCTGAAACCCTGGTTCAATAGAACCGTTTATATCTTTATATAATACATTATTTAGAAGAATTATTTTATATATATACTATTGATTTAAATTGAATTATCACGACAGAAAGAATGCAAGAATGAATGAATAAATATTAATTTATCAAATCTGTCGTTGTTTACTTTCCTATTGATTATACCCATCTTTTGATTCAATACGTCAAAGTTCACATACTAATGCAGTTCATTCTTCCATACATCGAGCCAAGATAAGGAAGTGTTAAAATGTGTACCAAATCGGTCCTATAAGCTTTCCTTCGAGTAAAAGGGTTAAGCATTCATAATGAAAATCATTTAGCCTACACCCGTTTTACCATTTCCATTTTAGGTTAAGCGTTTTGGCAATAAATTATCAGGTCATCAATTGGTTAATGACGTTATAATCATTACCAATGTTTTGTCTTTAGATAATAAATATATCGGCATTTCGCATCGTACAGTAATCTGATCCTCGACAACGAAACGTAACTCCCTTACATGATTAAGACATTGGCATTGGTGTATAACGCAGGAATTGTGTTTATTTGCTGTAGATTACTTCTGTTAGCACCCTTACTTGCTTTGTTAGGTTACTGTTGCTATCAATTAGCACACAATATTTACAGCTGTATGTACAGGTTTAGCATGCATGCTTCTTAGTTTTTTGGAAGGGTAGTCCCAGGTCTATGTAGGGTATTGTGCCTGTTAGCTACTGTTCTTCTCCTAATAACTAATTCCTCTCCAGACTCTCGTCGTCTCATCAATTCCTGTTTTAGGGCAAAAGTCTGCTTCCCTTTCCTGCTGTGTCATATCAGGTGATATATATATATATATATATATATATATATATATATATATATATATATATATATATATATATATATATATATATATATATATATATATATATATATATATATATATATATATATACTGATTTAAATTCTTTTCGGCTAGTGTCCCTAAGAGTTTTTGCATTTTGCAGAGCATTTTTCCTGAGGTCCTGATCCTTAAAAACAATTCGCAATGGCTGTTGACTATCCTGCACATTTCTTCCAAATCTTGGGGCCTGAACTACACCTTCTTTGATCTCGTTGTTCCCCTTTGGCGGCTGCCTGCTTATCCACCTTCTGTCTTGTTTCTGGGATCGCATCTTTATTTCTGGAAGTCCTCGGATTATTAGGTTATTCTTCTGCATACCCTGCTGTTTATTTTCTCTCAGACAGGCCTGTACTATTACATTAATTTGATTTGTCATCATCGCCAAGCTTAGTTCTTATTTTTCCCAAATCCTCTTTAACAGCTGCAAGCTCTGTTTCTGTATTCTGCTGTCTTGTTCCAATATCTGTGGATTTCTTTAGCAGATTTTTCACTCCTGATAGTGCATTCCAACATTCGGCGCAGAACTACGTAAACAATCGGCGATATCTCGTTGCTGATTGATTATGTTGTACAGTTCTGCTGGTATCTGTGCACATGGTAGGCACTGCTACTTCAGGCAGAAGTCGCAGTACATGGCTTTACAGGTTTGTTTGGAAGGGCATTATGGTCGCACGGCTCGGACAACACAGAGACATTGGATTGGTAAATATTGTAAGTGGCCATCTCGGATTTCCAAAAAATGTCGTTTTATTCCTAAAGACCCTGTTACAAGTTGTACTTTTGTAACTTAAATGTCAATGTTTCTGTCCATAGCTGTTAAATCTTTTGGTGATGCACATTTTAGGCTCTTGTTTATTCCTTTCATTGAAATGTCCTGGCGTTTGTTTTAGCTAAATGATCCTAGATGCTGTTGTTAGCTCAAAAGCTCATTGGAATTAAAGATCAACTGCATCAACTCGAGTCAAAGATAAACTAGTGTCTAGAGGTCAACAGGGGCCAAATGTCATCTTGGGTCTGAAAATCACATGGTGTCAAGCCATCAACGGACCTTCCAATTTTAGCTATGCCCCTCCCATCTCTAGCTAAGATCGACCCACATCACACTGGTGTTTCCCTGACTATCAGATAATTACACAAGTAAGCTATTGAATATTTTGAAACTACTTTGACTAGGTGCTGTTGCTGCCTTGTGTAGCAGTCACACGCATATGTTTCTCTACCCCACACACGCACGCACGCACGCGCACACCACCACCACCAGCACCGCCACTTTGATAAACAGTATCGAGAGTGAGAGATATTTCAAACAGATATTTTTCTGTAGTTTGTAAAGACTGGTGTACTCAAAGCCATCTGTCAAAATTTAACATTATGTGGAAAGATTATGGCCTGTTCAATTCTGGAGATAAGCAATGGTATGTTATTGTGGTAAATATCCCCTGATAACATCACTTACCTTTTGATAACCATGTTTGACAAGACATCAAAAGATTAATGGGTTTTTGCAACATCAAAGGAAAGCCGGTCTGTGTAGCTGTCGAAACTAGCATTACATATGAGTTTTATGAATCATTTAGAGAATTTATTATCATAAGTGGTACTAAGCGTGGAAGTAATGAACATAGATCTTGCTATATAAGCAAAATATGCTTATATACGCCCAAAAAGGATAGTGTAATCACTATATCTATGCATTGAATTGTAGCATGCTTACTATCGTCCTTGCTTGAGGTATCTCCGAAACGACTCTAACATTTACAAGGTAGAAAAATTATCGGTTGTGGCATCACCACCCCCACCAACCACTCACACATGCACGCACGCACGCACGCACGCACGCACGCACGCACGCACGCACGCGCGCACGCACGCACGCACGCACACACACACACTCACTGAATTCTTTTTGCCTAAAATATTCTATATCTACATATATTGATTAGTTAAATAGCTATAGCATAATAACGGACTAACCATATTGTACACATATCAGCGATGCGTTAACTGACCGCTACAAGTTTGTCTGACCCATATTATGCCCTGGATCTAGCCGGATTCATCGTCACGCACCGTTAGCGCAGAAAACGAACGCGATTGCCGACAGCCAAGACAGAAACAGATAACCACATGGAAAATTGGCACCAAACGTTGTACGACCATATAAACAGTCTTCATCGCCCAGAAATGTTCATATTGGATGCTAACGAGACAGGCGCACCCGCGCGTGCTCGATAAACAGATCGCTAAAAGCCGTTGATCCTAGTGCTATAACTGCATAGCGTACGCTTTTGTGTGCACGTGAGTGTGTGTCAAAGCGCTGTTCAAATACTCTTAATATCAGGTGTATTCTATTCGTAACAGCACACATTCACATGTGGTTTAAAGTACCACAACAGGGTGGTTAATTTCCGGTACAAACCTGCAACATTTATTTTTATGAATTGGCAAGCCGACATATGATAAATAAATAAACAATACCAAGTGCTTTAACCCTTTAAAGCGACCGCGCGCCTGCTAGTGACCTTCCAACGTGTTTATTAGTTCCATACCGGTAAAACCGGGGAGGGAGGGGGGACTATGGGTTTGCACTCGATCTGTCCGTCCGTGCGTCCGTCTGTCGCAGTTGGTTTCCGCACTTTTTTTCGCAGCCCTTGAAGGTATTCAACTGATAATAGGTACATTGTTTTGTTATGAGAAGTTACAGACCAAGTTCGAGGTTCAGGCGTATGCGTCAATTTTTGGTGGAGTTATGCCCCCTTTCGACTTAAGAAATACGAAAAATATCAGCTTTCCGAACTTTTTTTCACACTCCTTCAAGATATTTAAACGAAAATCGGTGCATCGCTTTAGTATAAGGAGTTACAGAGCCGGTTCGAGTTTCACACATTTTCGTCGATTTTTCATGTAGTTATGCCCCTTTCCAACTTATGAAATACGAAAAATATTAGTTTTCCGCACTTTTTTCGCAGTCTTTCAAGATATTATACTGAGAATTGGTACATTGCTTTCGTTATGAGAAGCTACAGACCAAGTTCGAGTTTCAGGCATATGCGTAAATTTTTGATGAAGTTATGCCCCCTTTCGACGAAAAATATCAGCTTTCCGCACTTTTTTTTTCGCACTCCTTCAAGATATTTAAGGGAAAATCGGTACATTGCTTTAGTATAAGGTGTTACAAAGCAAGTCCGAGTTTCAGACATTTTCGTCTGTTTTTCATGGAGTTGTGCCCCTTTCGACTTATGAATTACGAAAAATATTAGTTTGCCGCACTTTTTCTCGTTTGTTTAATTAGCAACTACTTGCTGCACATACATAGCAACGACTTGTCACAGCAGATAACTTGGCTGGATAATTACAGATTGTAAATCTTATCTGTCGCGAGTAGTAACAACCTTTCACGGCAAATCACTTGACTGAGTGAGTGAGTGTGCAAATCGGATTAGGTCACGGTTAACAACACGCCTTTACCTCAGGCTAGAATTAAGCTAAGACGGGAAGGGTATCGCAAGAGCCTGGATATTTGGTCGATTACAACGTCTACGCTTGGTCAATTAAACCTTGCAACTTATATGGTGCTAGGCATAGCAACAGCACCTCATGACTACTCAACATAGCGTTGCCGACCCATACACCAATCAGTTCACATGTAACCAAGGAAATTGGAAGGAGATAGCCTGCCACTAACCAACTTCAGTCAGCCTGAATTCCAGCCAGAACATAGATTGCCTGCCGACCTTGGAAAATTTCTAAAATCATTTGATTGGGAGCTGTTGGTGCCATTTTAGACTACCAAAACCACGGCCATCCAGACCATTTTAGCTGTATTCGAAACATGCAATTCAGGGAACTTTATTCAGCAGACAAATTTAAAGCCAACTTCTTTCAACAAGCTTAACTTAAATCAACTGTACTCGGCCCAACGAAGGTCGATCCACTTCGACCAAACTGAAAGCAACTGGAATTAGTGCCAATCAGAGTAAAGGCAGCCACACCTGGCGCCGACCAGACTTGAAGCAAGCAGATCTTAGTGCCCTCCAGACAGAACCACCTAGAAGTATATCCAACTAAGGCGCAATACCGACAACAGCACGAGCTTGCTCAATATTTATATAGATATATGTCTTTAAAGAAATCATATACCTAGTTAATAGTTTTAATGAATCAATTACTTATGTCAACCTTATCTCCTTGTTTAGTATTTCTTTTTGTATCACTTAGAATAACCCTGCCCGATATAGCGATCCACTAGTCCTATCGGTCAGCCCACCTGAACATTGGTGAGTTAATGCGGTACTATTGTCATCTGTAGGTATACAACTTATATTTGTAAGGCAAGACCTTATAGTTAGGGGTTACGAATTATAATATGGCAGTAGAAAACAGACACAGACAATCAGACAACCTGTCCACAGCTGAGGAGCCTACACTCTCCACCTACCTCGAGGATTCGACAAGTGGGGTAGAGGGTAACAGGGTTGAAAATGTGTTAAAGACGAACCGACCCACGCAAACTGTAGCAAACGAACGGGCCGCCCGACATACACTACCAGACACACTAGGCAAATTGCCGGATCCTCGCGATCCGGCTGGTGGTGATATACATTACCAAGGCATGGCAGCGATGCCTAGCACGGCCACGGGATCAGCAAAGGAGTCAGCTTATTTAAGCCCTCCTGTGCTGAGCCTGTACACGGCCCACCTCACACATGGCATGCATGCACGTGTGCACCAACAATGCACATGTAATGCACCCTTATCGCGACCACTCACCTACTGACACACATATGACTGATAGAAGGTCAACTCCCCCACCAATACACAACCGACGATGACCACCGACTGACCACGCTACATTATGGCCACAACAGTGCCAGTCAAATTAGTTTCAAAATATTCAACAGCATGTTCATTAAATAGCAAAAACATACAATTCGTACAAGGTGTTGGACTATTAAGCATTTAAGACGGGCTATATCGAGTCATTACAATGGAAAATACCATTAGAGTCTAGACGTCCAATGAAGGTAAAAATGTATGTTCGCAACATTGTTTTTCTTTTCTGTGTAATAAGCGGCCCAGTATTATTATTATTATTATTATTATTATTATTATTATTATTATTATTATTATTATAATTATTATTATTTTTATAGATATCGAGCACAGATAAGGCAATGCTGTTCAATGGGCCGACGTTATTGGCAAAGCAGGAATCTGGAGTATGGACTACGAGATTGTATCTTTACAATGCAGTAAGCACTGCGAAGCTTGAAGTCTGGAGTCAGATGCCACTCTGTGGGGCACGCATAATTAAATTAGGTAAGGACTGAACGAAGTAAAACGCAAATAAGCACACACAGATGCGCACAAGCGTAAAATAGAAGTACGCACAGATACATACACATTGTGGATTCGTATATGAGTCGTGGTGATCACCGGACTCGTGTTGGCGTCCATTTGTGTCTCTTCATTGTGTAGTGAACAGCATGCACTATATTATTGATGGATGTATTGCGCCTTTAATAGCAATCTTAATCACTCACATATCTACTTGGATAGAGGAGAAGGCTAGTGCATGGACAGATATGGCACTATGCCAACTCTAACGCCAATTAATATTGTGTAAGAGTTATTTAAAGCACACTAACATGACTAATATGCGTAGTTAGAATGCTGTGAACTTTGGACATGTTCGCTTATGTAATCAATTGAAATGAAGATGATCGTGGTCGTTTTAGCCCCGTGGCTTAAGGAACCACCTGGAAACTGGCCTATTATTATGGCTAGCATAAATACCATTTAAATGATACCAAACACGACATGAATCGATGAAGTATAAAAGATGACTGTTAAACCACAAAATCAGATCATTCAGTTCGAAACTATGTTAATATTGCAAAGGTTGTTAGACTTCGCCTATGACGATGTTACAAACCAGTGCGCCAGATGAGTTACACGCAGATGTTCATTAACTCTTTTAGTGAGGTCCGAATATGACCTTAAAATAGGAATCTTAGATAATGAAATAAATTTCACTTAAAATTATATGAGAGTTAAGGGTAACATTAGTAGTAAAGGTCCCCATCAGTCGCTATTGTTCTTTTTAGGGTGCCGATAGTGGCTATTGTTCTAGAACAAAAGAATTCATGGAGAACAATGGCGATCGTCGGATCTGGGGGTTAGAACAATGGCGATCGTCGGGGACAGGGGTATAATACTTTGACTGCCTGCGTCAGCTGAGGCAGAATGCTATAGAGTTCCTCCTCAGTAGAAGTTACTGGTTGGGCTAGAGGTCTGAGTCATGCTAGCGTACTTGTTTACAAGGTATGCACAATGTACGAATGTTTTGAAAATAGTTTGACTGCCTGCATCACTATCAAATCATTACTTGAAATAGTTATCAGTAGATCGCTTGAATGACTGCGTCGTCATATGTTTTATTATGTTTTTTAACCCCGCCATGTACCAGTAAATTCATATCGAAGTTGGTTTTGTGTATGCAACCATTTGTGATAATTGCGGTCATCCACTACCACTAGATATTCACTACAGCGGTTCTGGATTTCTCGCATTACCTTATGAAATGGTTGCCAAACCGCCACTTCATTATGCTTATTCCATTCAACACATCCACACTTAATCGGTGTAGAGCCGAGTGTTCTCCAGTGATCGCATAAAAAAAGATTCCATTTTTCATTTCGCAAATTCAAAAAGATCTATGCCTAACTAATCACTCGCATTTCGCTTTTATAGCTAAAATATGAGCTGTCAGTAAAACTATCTTTCCAATCTGAGCACGCCCTTATTTCGGTTACGTGTTTTTCCACTGCTTAAAATTAACATCATCGGATTTCAAAACATAACTATGCCGACAATTGCATGTACACATCGCACCATGTTTAAATGGCATTTTTTATAGAAAACTCAAATTGATATGCAGGTTAAATTATGGATCACGTCATATGGTTTCTCTGTATTCAAATATGTCCGCATTTTTGTCATTGTCACGATGTGAATATGATTAATTTTGGATCATTGGATCGTTGTGGGAAGCCTCGTGCTCCTAGTGCACCATTGATCGTTAACCATTAACATTGGTGTTCATCCATCATTGTGTATCAAAATGGTGATAATTGGGGATGGCTGTTGAGGGGTGATAGGGGAACATGAAGAAATAATAACTTATTTTTTACAAAATAAATGTATTTTTTATTGACACATGCATTTTTATGATAAATAAATATTAGCGACATTTGTTCACGATAATTATATTCTTAAAGAAACGATAATAGACAAACAATTATACATTAAGCATGATCTTTTTTCTCTGTTTATTCATAATCCTGCGCATTAAACGTTTCACTATAGCGTCATTTTTGGCTCTGTTTCTTAGCGCCCATAATATGTGTTTCATTTGTACACCTCTCGAACGATGGTATAAGAAACATACACAATAATATCCTTAAAGTTGTCATCATGGCTGATTGAATGCGTCGCTGTTGAAATAACAAAAACGTGCATGGTGTCAATTTTGTACATTTGATATCATTCTTCCATCAGAAGAGCATCTTCCATAATGATCAAAGTATTCAGCATTTCCTTTTCTAGTGTAATAAACCGCCACCCAATGTTGTCTGGATTTATTACTGGGATGCGTGTTTATTACTAATGAAGTCGGGTGATATTTAATATACGTGGGTACATTGTCAATTGGAAAAACACCGAGAAAGTGTTCACGCATTTTATTGTCACTGAATAGTAGATCCTCTATTTCAAATGTATTCAACATATTTCTTGATAATCTGTTAATACGTTAAAGTCTGATCCAATTTCTACTGTATTATCAAATTCAGCATAGCAAATTACATTGGTTGTAGCGGTAAGTGCTTGAGCAAAAGGGAAGACCACTCTTAACGAACCAGTGTGTGTAGGGTAGCGATGCTCTGAATCAGCTAGATCTGGTTGAAAATCCCACGCAAACAACGTGGTTCCATGTCCGAACTGTGACTTATTTTTCAGGTAGCCTCGGTCTTTCAATAATGCACCAGTACTGCTGAATAGTGAGAAATAAGCGTCTGAGTAAATGCTGTCGCTAAACGAAGGACGTATTGGTGATGTTGTAACCTCTTCTCCATTTATATAACATGGAGTGTAGGTAGTGTTATTGTTATCAAACCTGAACAGATTTTAATGTACCATACCATTATACGCATCATTCAGTACAAAAGCGAATAATACTCTAGTAGGAAGCCGTCCAATAAATATATTATCTCTATCGATCCTCATAACACCGCTAGGTGATGTGAACGAACGTCTTACACACTACCCTGTGAATAGCATATTCAGCACCTGTTTGGCTCAGAGTAACCGTGTGTGCCACTAGCAGATCTGCTGATAGAATAACTTTGTGTACAAATAAGTTAGCTTACGATATTTTCAATTTAGGCCTCACTCCTTCTGCAGCCATAATGGTGAACACATCTTTATTCTGCTGTACGCGTACTCTCAAATCAACGGAACCAAGCAGGAATCGGTCCTGCAGAAACATATCGCTGTGTATGCGGCCTATTAATTGCGCTGTCTTACTTTCAGCCATCATTCTTCTACGCACTTTAAATCCTAAGTTAGCATCGGCGATATTATCAAATTCACCAGCATCATCTATTTTCCATATGCCAAGTTGTAGATGTGAGGATGCGGCATCGCTGCCATAATTTAGTAATGTCTCAAAGTATGAGCGGTAAGCATAATTTTTGTTCGAGTCACTGACACATTTTTCATTCAAAAAAACATCCAGTTTGCAAGAACATCATATGCAAAAGATTATTCGCAGGCGCTACCAGGTCAATCGCCTCGGGTGTCTTCTCATCGCTATTCCAATCTAGATTTACTAGCTTGAGTTTAATTGAAAGATAAGATTGCGTAAGATCTAAATATCTGTCGGCAGACCCACTGACGTAAAACTCGATCGGACCACTATCTGATAAACTTGATAGAAGCTGAAACTGCTCCCATTTTGCAGACCCCAATGTTGTCACTATGGGATGCATCTGAAAAATATCAAGTTTGCTCTTCGAGCCATCGCATGTCTGATTAGGTTCCATGTTGTTTGTTAATTAAAGATATCAGCTTGTTTTCTCTTCCATCTATTGCGACTCTTCCTCTTCGGTATCGCGCATATTGACTGAGCATTACCGGTATTATTCCTCTTTTTATGTCTAGGTTTAGGTGGTCTTAAACTACCATGCACTGCCATTACAGCTTCTGGTATCAAAGACCAGGAAACACCATGAGTTCTTGATTTTAATGATGTTTTAACATTTTTTCCAGCCATTATGTTGTCAGCTAGGCTGATTTCAGCACTAAGTGCTTGTTTCCCTACAGATTTAGCTACAAATTTTGTGATAGGTATTGCTGAATGTAATGGTCCGCCTAAGATATTACTGAGTCCATGCCCTGATTGGTAATGTGTGCCTACAGCCATGGCCTGCTTGACTCGCATAGTAGCACACCAATGCTGGAGCACTCATTCACCCTCTCATCGTCGTTGTCATCATCTGAAATGCAGACAGAGTACACTCGCCAATGCTCCATCCTTGAATGGTAGATTGGCGCCAGTTCTATCCATTATAAGTATTCCAATAGTATCGATGTAGTTCTTTGACACAGAGTGGTATTGAATATCAGGAAACATCCACTGACATATATCTTTCCCTCCATCTGTACTAGAAACGGGTATCACTCTGAGTAGTGGTGCAGAAGTATCACCTACCACACTGTGTGAGACTACGGCACAGTATATATATATATATATATATATATATATATATATATATATATATATATATATATATATATATATATATATATATATATATATATATATATATATATATATATATATATATGCGGTCATAGGACCACCCTCACGATTTGAACAAAATGATTCTTTAAAGTCTATAGGTCCCATATGTATTTTTGCTCCTTCGAATCCAATTAAATTTGCTACTTCTCCACCTAATCATATAGCATAATTATCTTTAACTGTGAGAGAAACGAGATTCGCATGATGCAAGTAAAAATTTAATAAAATAATTGTGTGTCTAAATCTTGTCTTGCTCTCTATCTGTCCATTTAGATAATCTACCATATTTTTCACTGCATAGTACCCTTTCAGCACACTGATAAATGGAGATTCTGATTGCACATAATAATATTCGCTTTTACGTGTACGTTTTTTACCGACAATATTTGTTTGATT
Source organism: Chaetoderma sp. LZ-2023a (assembly GCA_034401795.1). Taxonomy (NCBI): domain Eukaryota; kingdom Metazoa; phylum Mollusca; class Caudofoveata; order Chaetodermatida; family Chaetodermatidae; genus Chaetoderma; species Chaetoderma sp. LZ-2023a. Next base: position 112,874,706 of record CM067371.1, on the reverse strand, counting down.
ATTTTGCACATCTTTTCCCCGATCATTTCATGCCCGCTTTCCCCGATCAGCAGGATGCGGATTACCAAAACCATCCTTTAAAACTAACGGAAAAGTCATTGTCTTTTTCTTTTCTATTTCTAATGCACTAATGTCATCTTTACTAATTTCTTCTGGCACATCGCTACCTTCTTCTTCACCTTCTTCTTAGTAAATGCATATATTTGAACAAAACTTTCCTCTGCAATAGTAAGCCAACTCCTCGGATATAGCACACTCGAGAGGCCCAGTTCCCATTCGCCATCTGATGTTAATGGAGTGTGCAGACGAGTTCTAAACTCTGATATCTTATTGTCTGGAAAGAACTGGGTACTGCTATAGCTCGGAAGGTTTATGTAAAACTGATCCGCGTTCATTCTGAGTCGAATGACATATGTCCGTCTTTATGTGCAGACTAGGCAATATATACCCTAGACACCCACTCAAAAGCAATATCCATATGCCTGATTGACCATTTTGTATACTCAGATTCATGATACACGTAATGATTACGATATAAATTATTATAATTTGAGCACGGTAATCTATTTCAATTTTCGGTACTCATGAACCCATCATTCGCCACATGCTCTGATCTGATCTTCTCTCTATATATTCATCCAATGTTAATGATGTATAGCACTTAGTTCATCAACCCATGTGTTAAACTTAGCCGGCTAACTGAGCCACTTTACCAGATACTCGCGTTGTCCCTTTTGATTTTTTCTACTTTTAAGTATTTTTCCCACCGAATACTCTTTATAATTTTCTTCTATCAATTGCTGTATCTCATCACGATAAAATGTACCAATAATTGTGTCACCACCATAGTCATCCAATTTATATAAGTATGGATATTTGTCTGTAAGTACCTCATGTACCTTAAACAATTCCCTACTCCATTTCCCACGATATGCTTTGCCTTGAGTAGGGATGTTTTTTAGATTTGGAGCATTTCTTTGTCTTCTTTCCATATATATTTCTCCACGTAATGAACTCAGTACTATGGTCGACTTGCGAAGGAGCCAGCACGTGCTGGAATGTGTGGTGTTATTGTATGCCATGACTAAACTAGGTAATACAGCGATATACTTTTGTGTATTCTTATGCATCATGTATCTGTATATTCGACCCATCAGGGTGTGTTGAAAATACTTCACCATTGCTGCTTTCATTTCATTTTGAGACGTGTAGAAATGTATTCCACTATCTTTCAAATACTTCTTCATTACACGGTTCATGAACTCACCCCTTTGTCCATTTGAATAGCATGTGGGTGGTGCTCAGTATGCTCCAATCTTGTTTCTAACCCTTTCTTGACTGTAGAAGACATTTTACTAAAAAGGCATTCCACCGATGCGTATTTTGAAAGGGCATCAACTATGCATAGCAAATATAGCACATTGTTGTTCTCTTTTGCCAGCATTCCCATCGAGCATAGATATGCCTGCCATAGTTCATCAACAGCTGAAACTCTTATTTTTCACCTGTCAAACTTTGTTCTCCACAGGCCGTGAAGCGTATATACGTCTTGGTGTTTTAGCCATTTGTCGATATAGTCACGTGGTATTTTACCCTTGAATGCATTATATAGCTTTTCTTTCCCACCAAACGATGTGTACTGTTTCGGATTGAAATATACTTTTGCCAATTTAGCATTATTCATGACTTATCTAAATTTACCCACACCGGAATTGAATATCCCTTTTTCTTCCTGTTGCCTGCTAGAGAACTCTTTCTATGTATTCTTTTACTCACGGGTGTAGGCATGTACTCACTGGTGCTATGATCCTTTTCTGCGACATTATATATCTGTCTCATGATTTTCTCTTGACATACAAATCTACGTGTTATGTTTAGGTCATGTAGCAGATTATGAAACTTTCCCTCTGCTTGATCGCACATACCAGCAATGACTAATAGCTTTAAATATCAATGGATCTGTCGGTAGCAAAGATATTTTACTCTGTTTATTTAAATTACCTATCAATTCATGTGTATGTTCCATCTTTTTACGTGAACAGTTTACCAATTAATGGAGCTAGCATACCGATTACTGCTGGTAATAAGGCTCGTAAAATTCCACCTGTTTCTAGCAATTTTCTTTTACGTGCGTATGGCACTCTGCGACTAGTCAGTGTGCGCTTTTTCCCTCTATATTTACTCAGCTGCTTGTATCGGTCATGTAGCAGATTATGAAACTTTCCCTCTGCTTGATCGCACATACCAGCAATGACTAATAGCTGTAAATATCAATGGATCTGTCGGTAGCAAAGATATATTATTCTGTTTATTTAAATTACCTATAAATTCATGTGTATGTATTTAGTGAGATGAACATTCCCACGTAATACGTTTAGGCATGATTTGCATAGTACATCCACCAATTCGCTCGAACACTGTTTGATTACATCATTTCTGATCGAATGCTTTACTTTAGCCAAATATTGCATCATAGGTAAATGGCGTTCCATTTTACATGATGCCATTTTTCTTAGGTATGTAAACGTAGCAGCCCTCCTTCAGATATGAACAGATGAATGTAGTCTGATATTGTTAGGTGTCGACTGTTTCAAATCTAGGAGTAGATATGAGTGAGGTTCGCGTGTAGCGTCCTTATAGGATTTGATCAAATACTTTGTATTGCCTGGGTGCATCTGATTAGATAAAGAACGAATAGGTGATGCATCACGTGGATTCTTAAACAATACCATGTAGTGACAGTTAACTGATAAGTCACGTTGATTGCGTGACTTGTAAAACAGATGTTATGCGACACATATTATGCTACAATTCTCATGGTGAGAACCTTTTGTAAATAGGTCAGCTACATTCTCGTCACATATATTCATCAAATCATCGAGTACCACCAATGTTCTACAACTTCTGTCTAATTCAACATTCACAACCTCTTTAAATTCAACTTCTTTCACTAAATCGCTATACCCGTCTTGCCACGCACCATAGCAGTACACAATCCTCTGCGGAGGGGGAGTAATGGCAGAGTGATCTCTTATCAGAGCTTTTATCATCTCAGTTTTTCTACACTTCATTGGTCTGCAGACAATTAAAGTAAATGGGTGACGTAATGACATATTGCAGTCAAGAGTTGTCGCCATTGTGTCGACACATGTATGACTAAGGAGAAATATGTGTGTGTGTGTGTGTATATATATATATATATATATATATATATATATATATATACCTTAGTTGAAACAGAACGTATGTGAACCGACACTATGGCGACATAACTCTAAGATGTAATATGTAGTTACTCTTTTGCAAATACTTACTGGATAGGAACATTAAGAATATAATTGCGATGTCAGATACTCAAGACATAGCTTAGATGAAATGCTATGATTGTGACGTCAGATAGGCAAGACTTAGGAGAAATGCTATAAACATTAAGTGTACGATTGTGACGTCATATAGTCAAGACTTAGGAGAAATGCTATGAACATTTAAGTGTATGATTGTGACGTCATATACACGCTAAGTATCTTAGGAGAAATGCTATGAATAAAAACATAATATATTTGAGTTAATAAATTCGCGTAAGAGCGAAATTGAAATGAAATATAGTGACGTATGAGTGAATAGATTATGATGTCATATACTTGTGTGACAAAGAAGAACAAATCCGTGTCGTCCTTAAATAGTTACAAAATAAACGCCATATTCAGTGAATAGTTACCATGAAATTGAACAAAAACCGTCTAGCATGGGTTTTTTAAGTATGCAGGGCGTGCATCATGAAATGAGCTATTCTTCTCACTCTAGCAATCCTTCAACAGTCCCATTCTTCTCTAAAGAATAGCAATGGCACGCACCAACATGTGTCTCAGTCAAGTGAAAAGTGGACATACCATCGCGTGCGGGGGGAGGAGGGGAAGTACATAGTGAGTCGCTAGCGATAGATAAAGAGAGAGAGAGAGAGAAAGAGAGAGAGAGAGAGAGAGAGAGAGAGAGAGAGAAAGAGAGAGAGAGAGCAAGGTGCTAGTATTGAACAAGTGAAATCCAATTTTAAAACTTTTGTATTAATACTAACATCAATAATACATATTGTTACAAAGATACGATTTTGCGAAATAAAAAACAAATACAACATTTTTTCCAAAGTTACAATTGACGAAAATAAAACAATTAATTATGTTGTGTCTTTTTTTTGTCTATGATTTTATTTAAAAATAAAAAAAAAAAAAATAAGATTCCATCTTCTTAATTATGTTTTTTGAATCAATACTATTATTACAGGTATATAACGTGCAAGAAACGACTTAATATGTGCATAGAATAAATATTAATTATAGTTATGGCGGCAACATCTGTTTTCCATATATCACATCCACAATGTACCTATACCATTCCATCATACACATGCAGTACAGTTCAGTACGATGTTCATATATATCATAATGGCAGGCTAGTTGAGCACAATATTCGGCTTCGTCCATTTCTAATAATGGGGCCTCGTTAGGCAGTTCAAAATTGTCAATTAGATTACGGTCTACATCAATACCTAAACAAGAATGTTCACGTTGACTCGGATGATTTACTAGACAACCATAACTATTTCGCACAACCAACGAATGTATATATTCACACAGCATGAATGCGAATAATTTCTGGCTAATCTTTTGCACATGATCCGTAGGACAATAATGGTGTGACTGACATATAATTTTACAATACTTAGACAGCTTGACGGTATCATCATCGACGAGATTTAGTTCATCATCACTTAAAAACTCATTGAGGTATATAGTGTCCGTAGTAAGCATGGCGTGATTAGACATCTCTGCGGAATCACTAGTGGATGGAATGTCACTCATGTTCTCTTTTTATCTTTTTTACAAAATAAAAGCACTGAGGTATCGAGCTAAACAGTGCATCACCGCTCACGTGAGTAGGCGTGTAAAAGTTAGGTAGTGCTGCCAGCAAATTACTCGCGCTCTGTTTCAATAATTCCCACTCTGCATCTTGGAGGGTTAAACCACTATGTGTGGGACATGGTTCTGCATCAGAGCAGAAAAAGTAGCATATGTCAATACACGGAAATTCGTCACAGATAGAAATGCGAACAGAATTGTCCAATGACTATGTAAATAGTACACCTTTTTTGCCTGCACGTTTTACCGTGTCTTCAAGATTGGGTATGATGTGTAGCAGCTGTTTAAATGCTACTACGTCGAGATATAAACCGCATTTAGTAGGATAACCATCAGGATGAAACTGACGTAGATCGATACACCACTTTTTCACCAAAACGTATTGTTCCTGCTTTTCGCGAATTACCAAGATCACAACAAGACGCCATTGTGGACAACGAATAATCATAGCATGAAACTGCTGCCTTTATATATCATTAGTGACAATAACGATCATCCACACATGGCTTGAATGTCACCTGGCGAACGCACAATGATGTCCAGAAATTTCCTCAAACAATGGTGTACAGAAGAACACGTGTGTTACAATGATGTACATAGACGCGCTTAATTTGAATATATGGTGTGCGTTTGATCGATCAATAATGATCGTATACACGCGGGCCGAACAATGTCTTCTACTGCTCAATGCGCACTTTATGAGCAATAATGCGGCCATGCAATTTTTAACCATTACACGACTGTGAGCCTCAGTACACCAAAGTCAATGTGTATTATCGCTGGTTGCGCAAACTATTTTGAAAACTATATGACTGTAAGTTCATGGTCAAAATATTTTTGTGTTAATATAAGACTTGAAATGCGTGCAATAACTAAGCATAAGTTATGAATGAGAAAGACATTGATTAATGTAACTTCGCAACAATAATACACGTACGCAATATACTATGTCTATCCCATATTCGGTTAATAAAGCCTTGCTAATTTCAGACATGAGTATAAATGAGCTATCATTATCCACGCAAATATAGGGTATATATACATGCTGTAAATTGACAGATTTGCATTTCAAACAAGCATAGACACGGTAAGACCGTCGGAAACAAATTATGCAAATTAAGAATACAATGGAAAAGGTACGCATACCTTAACAAATTTGGATACAGATAATTCAAAGATATTACCTGACCGATTTCTCATTAGAATGACAAAGCCAGGTACGCGAAAATAACGAGCTAACGGAACAAAGTGACCCGAAACTGCACAACCAACGATAAATAAAATAGCTATGTACAAACTCGGATGGGTGGGTAGGAGGAATAATTAAAGTTCCCATTTACTGAGAAAACCAAATGTGACAGTGCATAATGCCAAAATAGGTTCTTCAATTACTTTATGATAACACGTATGATTTTCCTTAATGACATACTTTTCTTTACACGCGTGACATTTTGTCATACCGCATACGTGTTCATCGGCATCTTTACGTATGCGACTGAAACAGTGGGGGCACGCCTTCATGATTAAGCAGGTCCCATTAGAGAGGTGGTTCGCCATACATTGCTGGTTATAAAACTTACGATGACAATCATTACACATTATCTTATGCGTAGCGTCTGTAGAAGTACAAGATCCTTTATCAGAATAAGGTGTCAGACAACTATTACACCGGGCATGCGCATGAGTGAACACTTCTGTATGATGCGTTACACCGCGTACAGTAATTACATACCATAAGAAATGCGACGATAGACGTGATTAAGGATATATGATTATCACGTTCTGAATGCATAAGATGGATGCATGGTAAACTCGGGGAAGAGCTACCGAATAGGCGCTCATGCGTTGACTCTGAATAGACTTGAATAGAAAATTGATTGCTAAAATGTTCCTGAAATTTGTTCCAATCAGTACTATTAATTTCGCGTTCAGGAATACAACAAGCTGTATGATCATGTATGACCGAGTGGAACAATCTACCACTTAGTCTAAAAAACTCAGCATCATTAGATATTTTCAAATCACAACTGAAAACCACCCTTTTCAAACGAGCATATTCTCAGTAGATATAGCTATTACGCACTAGCGCTTAGAGCACGCATTGTCATGGATTCAGCGCTTTATAAATGTACTTATTATTATTATTATTATTATTATTATTATTATGATACTCACACGACATATGCGTAAAATATGTTTTATTACGCCTCAAATTAGTCCATTCTTTTGCAGAGATTAAGTTGTTCATTTTCTCAATAAATTTTATTCCTACAAATATTCCTTCCATGAAACAAAGTGGATATTCGGCGCACATGGGTATAATACATCTTTTAATACGCATGTAGGCATCTAAATCAGATGAATGTAAATGTAATAAATTTAAATGTCTAGAATCGATCGAACCTAGGAGAGTATCATTTCGACCACCTGAGTTGTAGTCCTCTACACGAAAAACGTGAAATTCAATACCCTCTGACAACCTACAACCAGTATTTGACTGAATTACTTTTTCCACTGATTCTAAAATTATGTCAGGCGTAATTTCATTGCATAGCCTAAAATCCATCGCCATCGTCATTTCCAAAGAAGGATGAATGAACTCGATTCTCACTTGGTCATTACATTACTATATTCGCTATACATACTAAGCAAAGATTGAAAGACACCTGACACGAACTCAGAATGAGAAAGTGGTGTATCGGCTATAGCATAACTTTTAAAAGATACAATATATTCAGTACTTTCGTTATGAAACTTTTTACTGTGGTATTTGCGCACAGTCTCCACATATATATATATATATAGTCGGCATAATCAAATACCGACCCTCTGATTTGAGCGTGCTCGCGGCGAATGCATTGCAAATAAGCACTATATTTTCCGCTATACATCGACTGCTTTCATCAGTGATGAGACTAATTTCATCTGCCGAATAATGTGAACGCGTGTCAATAAAGGTTTGATGAGTAGGAACATCGATGCGATAAGCGGACTCGCTAGGAAGGCATGCTAAATCCAGAGATAGGTCATTAGGATAAGGCGCAATATAGTCAGGAACCGGCGCATCGACGAATAAATTTAGGTCGGAATCATTAGAAAGGCATGCTAAATCCAGAGATAGATCATTAGCAGAAGGCGCAATATAGTCAAGAACTGCTGCATCGCCAAATAAATTTAGGTCGGAATCATTAGGAAGGCATGCTAAATCCAGCGATAGGTCATTAGCAGAAGGCGCAATACAGTCAGGAACTGGTGCAACATCAAATACATTTATGTCGGAATCATTAGGAAGGCATGCTAAATCCAGCGATAGGTCATTAGCAGAAGGCGCAATACAGTCAGGAACTGGTGCAACATCAAATAAATTTAAGTCAGAATCATTAGCAAGGCATGCTAAATCCAGCGATAGGTCATTAGCAGAAGGCGCAATACAGTCAGGGACTGGTGCAACATCAAATACATTTAGGTCGGAATCATTAGGAAGGCATGCTAAATCCAGCGATAGGTCATTAGCAGAAGGCGCAATACATTCAGGAACTGGTGCAACATCAATTAAATGTAGATCGTGACCATCACGTACATCGGTTGAATAATTAAGATCAATTACGTCACAATCATTATGAGGATAATTGAAAAATGATGATGGTACGGTACTCAGATCAGGAATAGATAGTTCAGTTCTCATAGGCCTATGAACGGTTAGATCATAGGTAGAAGCGCGCTGTGCAGGTATGATTACGTCATAATCATAAAAATCATAAGGATAATTGACAGCATCAGCATCGGTATTCGTAATAGACAGTTCAAGAATGACTTCACAGTAATCAGGAAACAGAACAGCGTTGACATCACTATCATTTACATCACGTAATGCAATGCCATTATGTTCATCAGATGTGCACGTTTGAGGAATTGTAAAGTCGGGATCATATAACATAGAACCCAGATATAAAAGGTTATCCACATGTTCATGAGTTGAAAGGGTAGATCCACGTTTAATCTAGCGACATCAGAGTCATGCATCTGCTGCAAAATCACATTAACCGCATCTTCACATTCTTTAAATTCGTCGCTTAAATTATCTGCCATTTTGTTATGTCTTTAACGCACACTCAATCGGCGTTAATATAAAATGTTTTCAAAAAAATTATTCGCTTAAAATCTACACTCTAAACGTTTCTTTAAAAAAGAACAAATATCGACAGTGAACTAGACAGGCGAAGACGCACTCTGCTTAAATACGCGCAGAGAACAACGCCAGACAGAAACCAGCCGGCCGCCATAGTATTCCTCCTCAGCCTCCTACTCCTACTCCTCATCCTCCTCATATTCAGACCACCTCTTAAACTATTTTTTTTTAACTCCTATTATCAGACCACCTATTATTTTTACCTGCCATACCATGGTAGATAAACACGGAGGGGGGGGGGCCGTTAATTTAAAACGTAAAATACCCAACTTTTAGGGGTTAAGATTTTCAGCATCCAAAAGGGGTTTTACCATGAGTCACAGACATAAAAATAGTTTCTCAAGTGGGCGCGGATGGGCGTCATTGTTCTAAAAAATCTCTCAAATGGAGACGACGATCGCCATTGTTCTAACCCCCAGATCCGACGATCGCCATTGTTCTCCATGAATTCTTTTGTTCTAGAACAATAGCGACTATTGGCGCCCTAAAAAGAACAATAGCGACTGACGGGGACCTTTACTACTAACATTTGGAGTAGAAATATGCGTGGGATTCTCATTTGATGAGCTTGATCATAACAAACTTTACCATCAAAGTTGTCAAAACTTGTCAAAACAGTGTAATTCTTTGTGGCGAGCCGATATGAATCCTATTGGTTGGAATCGAGAATTGACCAATCGACGTCGTATCAGAACGCTGTTTGATGTTATGAGAGAATATCATATTTGGTCCAGAAACAGTATAAATGCAGGGCTCAAATGAGCGCTGGGTACGTGTACACGTGTACACGTCAAGGTAACGTGTACACCGTTACAAAACTCGCAAACGTGTACACGGGAAAATTATTTTTAAATATACATATTTATGTGAAATATGTAAGATAGCCCTCAGAGAAAATGATATAATTTTTGACAAATTAAGTCTCCGTATTTACCGCCACGCTCTCTATCTGTCAATGATGTCCGATTTCCAAAATAACCCTTTAACACTCAAGCCTGCCAAAACACGGCTCCTACACTGCCCTCCACTGACAAAAGGGGGGGGGGTAAGTAAAAAAAATTAAAAATTGAGATTTTGACACATCTTGCCTATTTTGGACTTGCTCTTTTCAATGGACCTATTGCCAATGTAAAATTTTTTTTAGATTTTTAGTTATAAAATAACAAAATGATGTATGTCTTCCCCATCACAGACAATTACAATGACAAAAGGAAGTAACCGCATTTCCTTTGACAGAAGGAAGTATATTACACATACTCCCTTTTGTCATTGTAAATGCTGAACATACTTCCTTTTGTCAATGAAATATCTTCAGTTAAAGATATCTAATTTGCATATCAAAAGGGCATATGTCTAGCTCAGGTGTCATGCATGGTACTCTCACTGCATGTAACAAGTGCATAAAAAGGTATGGATTTGCACTATTGAGTACAGTCTACTTGTAAACATATAATATGATTAGTTCAAAGTACATGATTTAATAATTTACAAGTCAGGTCTACAAACCAGATCCGCTATTAAATTTTAAAATTGGTCAGTTTTCCTAGAACTAGACTATAAGGCTACAGCTCCAGTTTACCATTAAAAATAAGATAATAAGCAAAGTCACTATTACTATTATTATTATTTTTATTATTATTATTATTATTATTATTATTATTATTATTATTATTATTATTATTATTATTATAGCGTAGAATGCAAAATATAAATAAATATCTTTGCAAATAGTTTAAAATAGTATATCCGATGCTATGCTCTTTTAAATATAGAGTTAATATATAAAAGTATGTAAACAAAATAAAATGTGTGAAATTTTTAGCTCACCTGACCATACCGCCACATTTTTATGCATGGCCTGATTGAGCCACGTTGGACTCAGAATTCTCAATAGCATCGATTCCGTAAATGGTTTGAAGTAGATTTTGCCATGAGCGCATGTCGAATCAATTATTATATGGCCTATAAGGCCTAATTTATAAGGTTAAAGATTTAGGGCTAATTGATTCCTAGATGTATTACCTAGACTGCCTACCTGTATTTGCTTTAGCTTGTTACTCGGTTTAACCCATCATTTGTTACCAGGTTCTAAAGATTTGATTCATAAATACCACGGCGATCATTTTTTATGCATAATCATGTTAGTTTAAGTATATTTCTCATTGTACGAAATATGGTTTACAAGTTGATATATGTAATAGCTAGTCTAAGACCTGGTTTAAAGATTAAGCCAAGTCTAGCTAAACCTCCTTATTGAATTCAGGCCATGATGTTTAAGTTTAGCCTACTCTAAATAATCATATTTGTATTTTCACCCAAATTGCCTAATGAAATGTTTTTTCTGTTAAAATTATGTAACTAAACTGTAAAATTAGTTGAGAATGTGACATTTTGTTTCTAAAAACACATTTACGTCAAAAAGGAACCAATTTTTATATGAAAATAATTTAATGAAACCAACATTTAAAACAAAATTGATCATTTGGTTTTGTTGTAGGAACACATTTACATATAGTTTTGTGTTTACTTGAAAACACATTTTTTGACTCGAACGATTTTTTGTATTTTCAAACCTAAAACAATGGTATATATAATATGGAAAATTTTGTTACCTCTCCGGGATGTAGAAATTGTTTGAGTGTAGCTTTCGTGACCATCTCGGTCACTTCTTCAGCACTAACTGACGGTCGCTGGCAACAAGTTTTCTGACGATGCTAAGAACTTCGCGTCCGTGTTAATGCTGAAGAAGTGCCCGAGATGGTCACGAAAGCTACACTCAAACAATTTCTACATCCCGGAGAGGTAACTAATTGTACCTTATTATGAATCATCCTGGGATCGGGACTAACTTTATCGGAAATGGTATATATGTTTATTGTAAGAAGAAACTGGATACAGAACCCTCTTTTCCGCTATCCCATTACGTTTCTTTAATTACAAAACGGAGTAAATGTGAATTTACACAGACAAAAGGATGTAGTGTGATTACTCTGGAATTTGAACACTAGAAACACAGATATACAATGGCAAAAGGAAGTATGTCACTATAATTTGTTTAAAAGGAACCAATTCTGATTTTCTTTTAAATAATGGTAATCTTTAACACATATGTGTCGCTCTGATATAATTTTGACAGAAATGTTCCGGAAATTGACACAGGGCTATCCATAAACGCATTTTATTTATTTTCTAAAAAAATGATTTCTTGGACATACTTCCTTTTGTCAATGTAGGGCAGTACAGTGGTCTTGAGAAACGTCAATGTGCAGACTAATAGGAGAGAGGTTTTGTTTCTAAATGTTACCACTGCCTGTCATTACTATGCTAAATTTTCAAAAGCAGTCATCTCTTGGTCTGCACATGGGGATTTTTGAGAACATTTAAACTTTCTTGAACAGCTTAGGAGAGTCAACGGGATCAACTAATTATCCTCTCGTAGCATCGACGGCAGCACGCAGGTATTCCTTTGACTAACCCCTTGTCAGAACACATAGGTGTGAATTACTGTTGAGTGTTCACGCGTGATCTTATCAACACAGAATGACGTGGCGGTGTGGCACTTACCTAAGCTAACAGTTGATTGATCGCCGCCAGCTTTTGGCCGACTCATTAATGATAAAGCCGGCCAAAACAGTCTCTATAGTGGTCTTCCGGAATATGTCATTATTGAAAGTCTATTTGCATGTCGAGACTATTTTTGTAAATTTATCGCTGCAATGACTGACTCACCGAGCGAACCTCTCATTCTAGTGGTACATTTTCAGAGTTATCGTGCTTTTGCCCACAATTGCCTTATGGACATTCAGTACCGTAATGACAAATTTCGATTTTTTTTCTTAGTCAATCTTGACTATCAAAGGGTGAATCACTGTTGCTTGATATTGATCTGTCCCAGATAGGGTCCAATCGGAACTTTGTAGAATAGTCGGTAAACAAGTTGTGCAATCTTGTGTCAAATTAACCCTAATATGGTGTGTTGGGTGCTTTGAGGCGCTGTTGCCACAAGGGGGGTGGGAGGGAGGGGGTTGAGGTTGTTAATAAATCGTTATTTTATTTTCCAACCCCACCATATTCCACCCTTCTACACTTAATAATGGATAATAAATATCATATTCCTACTACATTTTTGCAGCAGAATGACAAATACGTGTACACGTTCGTTAAAACTATAGCGTGACACGTGCACTGTTATCCCTCCAAATGCACACCCCTAGCTCAGATAATGCTCGTGTGAGTGGCCGATAAAACCAAACCAATAACAACAAATTGGGGAGAGAGAGAGAGAGAGAGAGAGAGAGAGAGAGAGAGGGAGGGAGTGATGGAGGGATGGTGGGGGGGGGGGGGTGTGTGGGAGAACACGATGACTGGACACTGGAATCATGACTGACGTATCTTTGCTCTTGATGTGGATGCTGTAGTCCTGCTTTGATCTCCCTTCTCCAGCGCTGGAGCAACATTTTAGTACAAAATATGAAAGGGTTTCTAGCGAATTGACGACAGGACCGTTAGGCCCCTTTAATTCTCAAACAGCGCCATCTGCATCAAACGTATTATTTCTAACAGCAACAGATTATGATTAGAAGTTTTAATTTGGAATATTAGCTTGCAAACATTAGATTTTAATTTCGGTTTTTCCGGTTTCTTGTTTATTCAATCACATGAAATTATCACAATTTCTTTACTTTTATTGGGCAGAATTATCTTTCAGTTTCATCTCTTAATATTTTTTTATTTTAAAATTCTTGCCTAATTTCCGTTCTTAGATTTAATTTGACAGACTGCCATCCACCCCTCAGCCCACCTACGAGAGCAATAAAGTAATTCCCCCTCCTGCACCTCCTTCACACGGCATGCAACACCTGCACCCGCCAACAACAGTTCAATAGTCAACAACAGGCAATGCATAAACCCCTAGCAACATCTACATTCTTTTTATTATTTCAGTTTTTACATTCATTCTGCAACCCTTCGGGGGAGCTACGCAACTCTTCGAGGAAGCACCTCTATTGCGAATGAAGTGGCCCAAATACATCTAGGTGTGAGTGGCCAATAAAACAAAAGCAGCCATCCACTTCCCAAACACTGATCAGCTTCGCGCCGATTCCTGCCGAATGGTTTTAGGTAGACATGGTAAGCGAAAGTCGATCCACACCATCATTATCATGCTGAATGACTTTAAGCAGTCATACTATCTTCAGACTGATCCGTGATCCGAGGGATGTAGTGCTGCAGTAGATTCCCAGATAGCATCGTAGAAGCTAGAAGCTATGGCCATAGGCCTGTCGAATAGCTATGTATTTACTTGCTAGAAATAGATAGAATATAAAGCGGATCACATTATCGTAGAAATAAGTCAATGCGTGAAAGCCTCTTTACATTTTGTATAAAGTTTGTTATCTAATAATTCTACTTCGAAATTCTATTGTGTTACTTTCATGAAGTTATATAACCAGTACAATTTGTCATAGTTGTTTCTAAGTGTTGAAGTGTTGTCAAAGAAGTGCAACACCTCTCTTACTTGAAAGATCGTCACATAGGCCCAGTAGCGATTATAAATAGTCTTCATCACCATCAGACTACGCATCATCGTTCATCACTAGAGACAAGCGTAGTCGCAGCTACGCAGTCAGTTTTCCTCCAGTAACGATCGACAGTAGAGATTTAGTTTCAAAAATCATGTTTTGGAATCTATCGTCCATGACCGACTGAAGACGAGATTCGAAATCTTCATTGGCCTGTGACCTCGACTGAAGGCAGTCAGAAAATCTTAACATGCATTTTCTCTCAATTGACAGGTTATGTGTGATATAAAATGATAGCCACCTTCATGCAATAAGTGTACTACCTGGAGCTACGGGTTAATGGGTCTTTAATGGAATACATAAAATTACTATAGTACTTCCTATCCGGCAAGCCAAATGTACTGTGACATTTATTTTAGAATGTCTTGGCTAAATTTTGAATCGGTTTATTCTAGGCTATTAGGAAATCAACTAGACTTATTCACCAGCGATCGAAGCGATGTCTTTTGATATGATAAAGATCAAACAATGGATGAATCCAGTTTTAGCTATGCCCCGCCTATCGCTAGTTAAGCTCCACCCACGCATCGCCCGTGCTGGGATCAATCGATGTCTGCACTCTGAATCTCAATTTACAGAAAACCATACGGTAATTGTATATCTTTACTATTTGATAAACATGATATTGAATAGTTTCAAACTAATTTGACAGCGCCCAGTCAAATTAGCTTCAAAATATTCAGCATTATGTTTATTAAGTAGTACAGATATACAATTCGTACAACAGCTTAATCCGTCATCAATTATGCATTCGTGACGAACGTACCTACGGGATTTATAGCGTAATTGGTTATGACGTCTGCCTACATGTCACGTAGTAGATTATGACGTCATATGATTGACTGAGAAACTGGAATTCTCAATTGGGAGCAGCTTAGGTATAAATGGGCGTGTCATGGCTATACATGGATTCCTTTAGTTGTCTTTCATATTCTGCCCTTCGCTGCTAAACATGCTGCTGTATGTTGCTGGATGTGTACAGGTATATCGCATGTTACCTTTGCAGGATCCTTCTATAGCTGCTATCCCCGTGACGAGGCGATCTGGACGTATCTGGATGGGAGCACGGACAATGGAGGCGGATGTGGTGACAATTATCATGCCACCCTTGATTTAGGAAAAATAGTCAATGCAGGTTAGATATCTGGAAATATATTGGTGGATGAGAAGGAGCAAGTCTGTCTTAATATCGTTTCTTTTAAAATAGTTAACATAATTAAACATGCAGAGGGCTTCCCTAACCCTGATAACGCAGCTTACTGGGCCGATGCTGGGCCGATACCGTGCCAGCATCGGCCCATTAAGCTGCATTATCTGGGAAGTTGACAGAATTTGTGCCCAATCCCATTGTGAATATATACCCCAATAAAATGTGTTAAAAAGGTAATTAAGCAATACATAATTTGTCTATGTGTGTATGATGATGAGGTCGTTTTTGTTATTGGTTAGTCATTCCAGTAATGACCGTGCCAGTCAGTGATTATTCAACTGTGGGAACATCGTTCCAATTATGGGAATGTTACTTCCTTTACAAAGCTCACTGAAATTGTTATCAGATTTCGCCTTTCTCCATGATCCTAATGTCCGATGTTGTCTTTGCGTACCATAGTACCGAGATCAGCAACCACGAGCGACCGTTCACTTACTAGTACATCCAAGATTGGTTTTCTGTCATAAAATATGCATTTTCTCTTGCACCTGTTCCGCTTCGTCTGTATGAGCATAGCAAGACACTGCTTCCTGGTGCGCGTAGTTGACATTTTGTTGAATTTTACACTTTAGAGGCTTACATTCCATTTGTTTCCATTCAAGAACTTCATTCTCCACACAATAGCAAATCCTTCAGAGTGGTAGTCGTCTATCCATTTTGAGCACAGTATCGTATTCTCGGTGTCATGCTCCTGCGTGCCCCTTAATGGATAGTTCTAGTTTATCCATCCAAAGGCGTCAAAATCAAATAAGTGACGTGTACGATGACGTCATAAATATTTATGGTATGAATGACTCGATTTAGTCCATCCCGCTTAATAGTCCGACACGTTGTACGAATTGCATGTATTTGCCATTAAATAAACATTCTGTTGAATATTTTTTAACTAATTTGGTTGGGCGCTGTTGCTGCCTGCCACAGGCAACAGCAGCAGCAAGTCAAATTAGTTTCAAAATATTCAACAGCATCCCTGTATAGTTTTCTGGAAGTTGATAGTCAGGGAGTTCAGGAATCGATCGAGCCCAACACGAGCGAGGTGTGGTAGGAGCTTAGCTAGAGATGTGCGGGGCATAGCTAAAACTGGAACTCTCCATTCTCATTAATGTTTCCAAGGAACATAATTTGTATCTATCCCTCACCTTTTGAGCCAGCTTTCTGTCCAGAGACATCATTGTCATTGCATCCCAACTCTTATCTTTGGCCAAGGTGTGTCTCGATATACATTGGCTCACCGTCAATGATTATTATACCATATTTACAATTTCGTTCTGGCATAGGCTCCTCACGATATATTAGTATCCGTATATCAGAGGACGTTTAAAATAGGGTCAGTGATCATCCGTGTGCATTTATACGCTGTTGCTGGTACTCTCACATTAATCACGTTCAGCTACACGTTTGAAAGCGAGTGCTGACTGCATCTCGCGGTATCTGTGCCGCAACATAATGGCAGATCCATTGACTAATTCAACTTGATCTCCCTATGGGCCCTAGAAAGAATTTTCTTGAAATTCACTTAATCATTGCAACAGCTTTAGAGAAAGATAGTTTGAAAACCGACAAAGAACAAATAGCTAACACAAACTGATTTGGAAATGCTATGGCGGAATTAACCACGCCTCCATATATTATATTTATTTCACTATTTTCTTGACAAAATTCATTATATCATAAACATGTAACACTTAAGCGGTTTTCTGACTAGTAACTTCCTTTGAACAATACTGAATTGCCTTATTGCCTAATTACCTATCCTACAGTTGTGTTTGATTGGCGTAGCAATGGAGGAATCCAGTTTTAGCCCATCTATCGCTAAACTAAAACCCACGCTTTGCCCTTGTTGGGATCGATCGATCCACGCACACACTGAATCTCAATTTCCATAAAGCTATACAGGTAAGCTATTGAATATTTTAGATCTAATTTGACTTGGTTCTGTGTACAACTTGACATGCTATTACGCATCTATGATGGACTAAATCGCGTTATTCATGACGTAATTGATTATGACGACTTCCTATATATAACGTAGTTGATTATAACGTCATATAATCGATACACTGAAATCATATAGTACTTATCTCCTAATTTGTGTTTGATTGCCTTAGCAACATCATTCAGGATGGCTACCAGACCAAGACAATCTAAAATATATTTTTATTACACCTTGCAAATATCCACAAGGATGAATTAATATGGCGCAATTATCTGTACAATTAACATTTAGTTAGCAGGACATGGTCCCATCACGCCTAATACATCTAATAATTTATTCTTATTATTATAATAATAATAATAATAATAATAATAATAATAATTTCCCCATTTTAGGTTTCCATATCTTTAACTTTGGCATGAGCTCGACCAACTGGATGATCGATATAGGAATAACAGCGCAGATGCCGGCCTCTGCGATAACGTCATCGGATTACTACATCAAGGTGGATGCTATAGTGGACGGCAGTCTTCTGGGTGGACATGAGATATTGTATGTCACTGCTAACCCAAGCAGTCTGGATGATCTGGTATGCGATCAAATAATGTTAATTAATCTATAAATAATATATATCGTGTGGCGTTAGACTGTAGTAATACTGTTTAGTAGTATAATAAGTCCATAGATTAAGTGATGATAATATAATCACATTATAAATGTCTGGATATATGGACATCATGAACACATATATTTTGTCATTCTGTTTTAAAGAATAATTAACTTAATCTCTCGATAGCTATGTAGGTGATATAATAGGTCACTCGTAAACTATGCATGTAATTATAAGCTTTTTATCATGGCGCTAAAGAAAGATATTCAGATTTTAGTACCTAAATGTTGGTACATTTATACAGCCTATGGTGGCTGTCATGATTTACTTTTCAACCAATCAGAAAAATCCTAACGTGCCCGCCTCGGTATAGACGTTCAACCATAGAGGCGCCAGCTATAGTTTGGCAATTTCGTATAAAAGCAAACATACAGGTAATCTGTTGAATATTTTGAAACTAATTTGACTTCCAGTCAAATTTGTTTCAAAATCTTCAACGGGATAAGTATTATATAATAAAGAATGTAATGCATTGGCACATGCATGACATCACACACTATCGCTTGAGGCGACAAAATGGTTGCGATCACTGATCAACAGTTACGTAATATTACAAAGCAGATAATTGTGATACAGATAAGGGAATATGACACGATATGAATGATATGGTATCTATAAACCATAATCTATCGGTACAATACAACATCTGAGATGAGATCAGCATCCCTTTAA
>CM067371.1:112823034-112850534 GCA_034401795.1 Chaetoderma sp. LZ-2023a | reverse complement strand
TTATCATTGTGTATTTGTTTAGCAGGATGGCAGTGGGTTATCATTGCGTGTTTGTTTAGCAGGATGGCAGTGGGTTATGCATTGCGTTTTTTGTTTAGCAGGATGGCAGTGGGTTATCATTGCGTGTTTGCTTACCAGGATGGCAGTGGGTTACCATTGCGTGTTTGTTTAACAGAGTGGCAGTGGGTTATCATTGCGTGTTTGTTTAGCAGGATGACAGTGGGTTATCATTGCGTGTTTTTTTAGCATTGTGGCAGTGCGTTATCATTGCATTTTTGTTTAGCAGGATGGCAGTGGGTTATCATTGCGTGTTTGTTTAGCAGGATGGCAGTGGGTTATCATTGCGTTTTTGTTTAGCAGGATGGCAGTGGGTTATCATTGCGTCTTTGTTTAGAAGGATAGCAGTGGGTTATCATTGCGTTTTTTGTTTAGCAGGATGGCAGTTTGTTACCATTGCGTGTTTGCTTAGCAGGATGGCAGTGGGTTATCATTGCGTGTTTGTTTAGCAGGATGGCAGTGGGTTATCATTGCATGTTTGTTTTGCAGTATGGCGGTGGGATTATCATTGCGTCTTTGCTTTGCCGGATGGCCTGGGTTATCATTGCATGTTTGTTTAGCAGGATGGCAGTGGGTTATCATTGGGTGCTTGCTTAGCTGGATGGCAGTTTGTTATCATTGCGTGTTTATTTTGCCGGATGGCAGTGGGTTATCATTGCATGTTTGTTTAGCAGGATGGCAGTGGGTTATTATTGCGTTTTTTGTTTAGCAGGATGGCAGTTTGTTACCATTGCGTGTTTGTTAAGCAGGATGGCAGTGGGTTGTCATTGCGTGTTTGTTAAGCAGGATGGCAGTGGGTTGTCATTGCGTGTTTGTTTAGCAGGACGGCAGTTTGTTATCATTGCTTCTTTGCTTAGCATTGTGGCAGTGGGTTATCATTGCGTTTTTTGCTTAGCAGGATGGCAGTGGGTTATCATTGCGTGTTTGTTTTGCAGGATAGCCGTGGGATTATCATTGCTTATCATTGCGTCTTTGTTTAGCAGGATGGCAGTGGGTTATCATTGCGTGTTTGTTTTGCAGGATGGCAGTGGGTTACCATTGCGTGTTTGTTTAGCAGGAAGGCAGTGGGTTATCATTGCATGTTTGTTTTGCAGGATGGCGTGGGATTATCATTGCGTCTTTGTTTAGCAGGATGGCAGTGGGTTATCATTGCGTGTTTGTTTTGCAGGATGGCAGTGTATTATCATTGCGTTTGGCACTCACCCTGACCGAGTATAGTGGCGGGATATTAAATGATGGTGATGCATTATGGGTGAACCTTTACATAAGATATGGTCCTAACAAAGAGTGGATCGTGCAAAAAGCCATGACGTACTCCACGGTCACGCCAAATATACAGGTACGTATCATACATGATTTTGTTGTGTATGTTCAACTATGAAGGCTATAAGGCTGACCTCTGTAATAACTGTTAAAGATGGTTTCGCCTACAGCATATTTCCAAAAGACATTTCCCAGTCTGAACACTTGGTAGGATATCAGCATTTAATTCTGTCCCACCTTATTTCTTACAGGACGGAGAGAACGTTCAATTCAGCTTAGCACGAATAATCTCATCTGGAGCATTACGTGAGGGTGGAGCTCTGATCTACGAGACCACACTTGAACTTACACCAGGGTCTGTCAGCTCATATGAAATATCAACGCAGGTGTACAGCGAATCGCTCAAGGTCAGTTAAAGCTATCAAGGTGGGTTGTATCATGTGACGTCGACTGCTATGTCTATAAGGGGAAAATGTAAATCTTAAAGAAATGTCATATTGAATGTCACTGAGACGGATATACAAGAGCGAAGATGTCGAGTAGCCGTAGATACGTACATAGATCTGACAGTCGATTGTATTTAATGATATTTATACATATTTGCCAACGAAACCCAACTGTTTCAACAAAAGTACATATGTGTTTTTAATTTATACTGATTTGTATTATAGTCCGGAGGCAATTGTCATCTACTTTAGAAAATTTGCCAACTCTGTTTTCTCGCTGGTGTACTTTATTCACATTATAATAGATAAAATATAACTTGTTGCCGCGCTTCTAGAGGCGATTTTCATTATTTAATCAGTTTTGGTTTTTGGGTCTAAAATGTCCAATAATTCACCAAGCGCACCGCATATTACTATCGTATTGTTTATGACAGTAGTTAACACACTACAAATGAATTAAAACAAGCTATATCTTTTTCATTTACCTTGCTAATATTTACATATTTTTGAAAACAAGCTCCTTGTGTTCGAAAACAAGATTTATCACATAGTTAACCCTGTTTTTATTGGGCACGTGCAATTGGGACCAAAAGACTATTTTCAAAAACTGGAGATCTCACATATTAGAAAACTGACATCCTTTGTCCCTAAAACCATTTTTCATAATAAATGAATTTTATAGACTTTTAGTGACCATTCTAATACGACTTCCCGCTATAGACAGGTTTTGCTGTACATAATACGGTCAATTACACAACATTAGGCACCAGCTATTCCAATTTAAGTCCATGTCTTTGTGAACCTTCCAAGCCATAAACAAAATAAAATTATGTTTTAGGGACCACGGTTCTCCACTATAAAGTCAAATATAGATTGCCCAAATAGCTTACATATTACAGTCAAATCTGCCTATAATGTACACCTGCTCATCGGGAGAAAGGATATCATTCCTTTAAGACTACCTGTTGCGAGACCACCAATATTATAGAACCAACATCTGTCTTTGAAATACGTTTCTTACAGCAAAGTAAGTGTGGTATGCAACCAGTTGTCTTTGGTGACAGGTTGTTGATGGACCATACAGTTTCCGTTACACTCAGATGTGACCAAATTCTGACATACATCTTCACACCAACACATGCCTGTACGTGGTAGCTGGTTCGTGCTTAACGCATCCACATACCGTACTCTTACAGCCAGTCTTACGGTTACATTTCCTAATATCTAACAATGCATCGAGAGCTGGAGCATCATCATAGTAGAGCCTCTTAGGTCTGTTATCCACCGACTCTCAGTAGTATGGTGTGGGGGTTGTGGAAATTCTGGACATGGCTTTTGTGATGACTTCCAAACTAGAGCCATATTGTACGACCTGAATATATGCGGAATTAACGTTCACAAAGTTGGAAGCAATTGTTGGCCTTCCTTGCCGTTTTGTGCATATAATTTCCATCTTAGCCCTCTAACACCACATTCACTGATGTCAGCTGTTCTGTCATGCAAATAGAGATACCGCTCTATGTGATCGAGGATCCAATCTGCTCCTTCAATATTAAGTCCAAATAGAGCACATGCTTTCAGGATCTCATCATCAGTCTGGATAAATGTGTTTACCAGTGATCCAGTGTTATCCGTTTCCTTGAAAACATACCACCTAATGAATAACTCTGCCCTCTCGAGCCCCAGCCTCCTGTAGCTTTCTTGAATTGAGAGTCTCTCGCCAGCCTTCTGAATGAGAGTAGTTGACCTTGGAAGCATGGGATCGTGTTCTGTTAGTAGAATGAATACGTCTGTATCAACTGAGAATATATCAAGGATGGATTGTAGATTTTAGTGCACTACATCAAAAGCATCTAGAAGAACAAGTTTATCTCCCTCCTCAAGACTGTGTTGACCTGCTGTCATCTCTGACATACTGACGATCTCATCTAATGAGTAATATCTGATGAGGTTTTTCTCATATATATATTTAGTGAGTTCTGTCTTAGTACCGATATGTGAAACAAATGCCTTAATGTTCTTGATTTCAGTATTAGCATTGGCATGATAATTGAGTTGTGTTGTCATAGCAGTTCGCTTATCACAAGTTGTTTCTTTGACAGAACTTGTGATATACTGCTCAAAACAACTCTGATATCATCATAAGATGTACCAATTCCAACCACAATATCAACAGATCACTGTGCAAAGTGCATAGCATTTGACTGTAGACATGTCTGGGGTGTTAGATACCATGTCAACAATGCACATTGCGTCAATGATTAGTACTAAAGGAACACCACTGTCCGGTTCAGATTTGGCTATGAGGCAGAACTGATGATACCACATGTCCTTTCCCAGAGAAGATGATCATTGACCCATCTGGATGAAAGTTGAAAGGTGGGCCTACATTAAATTCAAACTCGCAGAGAAAAACAGACTCGTTCCATGCAAAGTAAATGCAACATCCTTCATTGTACTTACCAAGGCACACCAATGCAGCCATAGTGCTATGCATGGCCCCTAGTTGAATGCACCAGCTGTCTTTGTCATATGTTAGCCTTACTGTCCGGTAGTATAAATCACCATCTAAGATTATGTTTTGTCGGTTCCCTTCCCCATCAGTAATCCAGTTTACCTTTTTGCCTGCCTTGGAGTACTGGCTATTCCTTTGGAATTCGCTTATGCATCAGCTATGATGCCAACATTCAATATTGGTGTTTTGTCACTTATCAATTAATTGAATGTGGACAACGTATGGGGCGTTTTCCTTGTTGATTCCGGAGGTGGCACATGTATCATACTCCTTGCCTTAGCAGAACCATCTTGGGAGGTATCCTGAATCAATATCTATTACTGCACCATCACATAACCATGCTACTAGTGCTATTACACAACTAGTAATAAGTAACCATATGATAGTGTATTGTTCATAATTAGTAAATATCTCTTTCACGATGTCAAGTTTGTATGCTATGTGAGATACGGTAGGATCAGCTGGCGTATCACAGTCATAATAATTCACACCTAATGATATCTTCAGGGTTTTGTCCTGAATAGGCAAGTAAAGCTTCAAAACACTACTAAACAAGAGAATACAATCTTGTTCTTTCTGTGCAATTAACAGGTCAGCACCATGACAAGAATGCGAACCACTAGCCAAGGAAATGTTAGCAATTGTATATAGTGGCATAATTCTGCGCTTATGAATGGTGGAACATGTCTTCATTCTGAATTATATGTATTGTCTTCCGCGATGGTCATTGACATTATTGTTGCTGGCTGTTAAAGCCTGTCATATATCTCTAGAATTTGTAAATTATTAAATGGTTGTATCTCAGTCCCTGCCTATTTGCATGGCATGATGGTAGTGTTAGGTAAACAGTTAATGGTGTTCGCTTGGCCTTCTGAAATTTACCATCTGTCTGTGCCTGGTACGTGAATTGGTACCTTGATCTAAAAGAAGAAATGATATACTGTGCAAGATTTTCTGAAGATGTGTCAATGTGTAGTTCTCGTGATATGTTTGTGCTAGTTTGTTGACCGATGTTCATTCATTTTATCAGCTTCTGTACATTCATTGACGTGCTGAAGTCACTGAATGGTCCACTAAGCTGCCAGTCCCTCATGTTTGACATCTCTGTATGAATAATATGTGATGCATTGGATAAGCTCTCCATCTCATCTCTCACCTCGGCACGTTCATAAAACTGAGCCATTATTCCTTCTTTGATTAGAGTTGAGGATATGTCTGGTTTGGACCCACGCTTCGCAAAGTCTGGTTTATAAGATTCAAAGATGGAGCTCTTGTCAATACTTGAGAATTCCAATTCACTGCTATCTGTAATTACAGAGTGAACATTATTAGCTATTTCAATGTCACAAATAACTCGTTCGGAAATGTTAGCTTTGACAGATGTAGATACGTCGCCAGTGCGTGTTTCCTCCCTTAAACAGTTGATATGATATTTCCTATTTTGCGCAAATGCATCTTTGTCAATATAAATGATTGCAAGAAAATCTCCTCAATTACAGTGCATGTCCTAATGGTTAGGAAGCTCTACCCCTTGCCACTTATGTACAGCTGTTTTGCCATTGATAAAATACACACAGGCTCTGATCGAATGTTGTTCTTGATTTTGAGGACAAGCCCGCTACACGTGTCCACCATCGTTTCTTAGATGTTGCTGAAAAATATAATTCCTCCTCATACGTCTGTCGAGGATGACTTAAGTGAGACTGAGGGTATATGGAGCCGCATGTTTACAGAGTTTATCCCAGTCTGTGGAAAGTACTTTGATAGAGTCCAATGACAGCACACTTTTCAGTGAAAAGAGGTCATCCCCATGTCCCTTCGCAGATAATACACTAACAATCCATCATCACTTTAGTTAGAAAGCTTGGAGTAAGTTGGTATTTGGACAGTTCCATTCTAAAAATGCAGTATGATCCATGTATTAGTTGATGAATATATTTTAAAAGCAATACATATATTTTAAGTTATGTTAAAGATAAATGCGCATGGCTATGCTCTATGCCATGTAATTGCTATATCTATGAATGTCGTATTAATATTATTAAAATCTTCTTCTTCTTTTCGATCGCTGGTATCACACTTGGAGAGCCGTTCTCAACATGAAATCTGTGGTTTTCTGCAGTTCTTCCACAGGCCCATACAGCTTTTCAAGAAAAGAGGTTGACAAAGGCCAGATCTCTTCTCTCAGCAGCTGATACGTACTGCAACATTGAAGTATGTGCACTGTGGTCTGTTCTGCTTCTCCACAAGGACAAGCGGGCGATGTCGTAAGGTGGAACCGCCTGTACATGTGTTGGTTTAGTCTGTTATGTCCAGTTCTGAGACGAAAAATGGTCACTTGCTCTGGCCTCGAGAGATGATGGTAGGCATCTTCTGATTGAGGTGTTCTATAGAGTAACTTGATGATAGTCTTCATCTCTGTATGTGTAACCATGTTTTCTGTCTGATTCTCTTCTGCATCCACCTTTGCCATCTTGTCTGCTTCCTCATTTCCTTGGACTCCACAGTGTGAGGGGATCCACTGCAATGCTATCCGAAAGCATTTGATGGTTTGTAGTGCTTCTTCAAGTTGTGGCAGCTTACCTTTGGTGATAGCCACAAGGTCGAAGCGGGCATCAGATAAAAAGACAATCTGTGCAATAGGGTCTGCTGTTCTGCTGATGGTATTAGCTGCATGGACCAGTGCTTCGACTTCAGCTCTGTAGTTTGTGCAGTGTTTGCCTGTCGGTATTGCAGCTGACTCATGTTGTCGTTTGGATACTGTATGTGCAGTCCGGCACCTCCGCTCCTAATTGCATCTTTGGCTGATCCAACTGTGTAGATCCTTATCCATGTCCCCTGATATTATTAAAGTGATATGAGCCGTCTGTGCGTATTTTAAAGGAATATATTTTAGAAATTATCCACGTATTATAAATTGTTTATATAATTTGGCGATTTCCACCTGTCAAACCAGACGCAGTCTTTATGATCTAACAAATATATCTATTATAATTTAATTAAAAACTAATTTGACTGGAAGTTGTGATTGCCTTAGGCACTACCAGCTTTGATTCAAATTAGGTTTAACTATCCTTGAAGCAGTTTGCCTGTATTTTACCTTGAATTATAGCCATTGGAACATTAGGGTTAAAGCTTTTAATGGTTAAATATATATTTATAACACTATTACCTTCAAAATCATGACATACACAGAGTGAGATTACATTGAATACATTTTGTTAAAATTAATAAACCCGTCACAAAAATACTAAATATATCATGGTGTTGATAATTTTTATGTACGTAATTTTGATAATTTTTGCCACCATTATAGTGCGTAAAATTAATCGGATCAATATATGATGAAAATCAATATGCAAACGTGGCAACAAGTTGGATCTGATTTCTTAATGTATAAACCCCCAAAATAAATATAAAAACTAAAGTTGGCACATTTTCTAAAGTAGTCTCATAATATGGCCAAATGCCGCCTGACTATTAGGCGTCTCTCCCTCAATGAGTAGCGACACAATTGTAATAGCCTTGTCTGTGCGCCTCGCGAGATATGCCGTGCCCTCCTGGAGGGATCTTCAACATTACAATCTTTGATGTGAGGTGTCTTATAGCGTAACGTTATCAAGGCGTCATATAGCATCGAGTTATCAAGGCGTCATATAGCGTAGAGTTATCAAGGCGTCATATAGCATGATGGAGTTATCAAGGCGTCATATAGCATGGAGTTATCAAGACGTCATATAGCATCAAGTTATCAAGGCGTCATATAGCATGGAGATATCAAGGCGTCATATAGCATGGAGTTATCAAGGCGTCATATAGCATGGACTTATCAAGGCGTCATAAAGCATGGCGTTATCAAGGCGTCATATAGCATCGAGGTATCAAGGCATCATATAGCGTAGAGTTATCAAGGCGTCATATAGCATGGAGTTATGAAGGCGTCATATAGCATGGAGTTACCAAGGCGTCATATAGCATGGAGTTATCACGGCGTCATATAGCATCGAGTTATCAAGGCGTCCTAAAGCATGGCATTATCAAGACGTCATATATCATGGCGTTATCAAGACGTCATAAAACATGGCGTTATCAAGGCGTCATATAGCATGGCGTTATCAATACGACATCAACCATAGAGTTAGTAAGGCGTCATATAGCATGGCGTTATCAATACGACATCAACCATAGAGTTATCAAGGCGTCATATAGCATGGAGTTATCAAGGCGTCATAAACATGGCATTATCAAGGCGTCATAAAACATGGCGTTTTCAAGACGCCATATAGCATCGAGTTATCAAGGCGTCATATAGCATCGAGTTATAAAAGTGTCATATAGCATGGCGTTGTCAAGGCGTCATAAAGCATGGCGTTATCAAGGCATCATATAGCATCGAGTTATCAAGGCCCCCATATAGCATCGAGTTATCAAGGCGTCATAAAGCATGGCATTATCAAGACGTCATAAAACATGGCGGTATCAAGGCGTCATATAGCATGGCGTTATCAAGACGTCATATAGCATTGAGTTATCAAGGCGTCATAAAACATGGCGTTATCAAGACGTCATAAAACATGGCGTTATCAAGACGTCATAAAACATGGCGTTATCAAGGCATCATCTAGCATGGCGTTATCAAGACGTCATATAGCATGGAGTTATCAAGGCGTCATAAAGCATGGCGTTATCAAGGCGTCATATAGCATCGGGTTATCAAGGCACCATATAGCATCGAGTTATCAAGGCGTCATATAGCATGGAGTTGTCAAGGCGTCATAAAACATGGTGTTATCAAGACGTCATAAAACATGGCGTTATCAAGGCGTCATATAGCATCGGGTTATCAAGGCGTCATATAGCATGGCGTTATCAAGGCGTCATATAGCATCGAATTTAGTTTGAACTTTACTTACTGGAAATGAGTTGTCATAAGCGGGTGCACCGATATCATGAAAGCTATTGTAAGCAATAGGCAAAGGTCTGCTTACATGTTTCCCCAATGCAATCTACTTGTCCCATATTCGGAATTTTTCATATGGGTAAAAATCTCGCATAATTGATAGCGCCTTAGCAGATGAAGCATGTGTACATTGTACTTACCTGTTTGTAATACGTGTTGTTTCGTGTTAGGTATGCAAGATCACTGTGGAGTCCCGTGGTCCGAATATGCAATGTATGTCTGGAACTCCGATCCCGGAGTACACGTCGGATCTGACATCGACAGATTGGATTCATAAAGGAAAGCTTAATCTGAATGCGCTCTCTGATATCCGTAGGTTTCCACGTACTGATGAATGCTAGAGATATATTCTGTTACAATAGCTGTCATAATTCACGTTCTGATAAATAAGATGGTGCAGCAGCTGACACATATTAATAAGCTATGTAGAAAATGCCAAAATGGATCATTTGGTCGATGTGTAGTTAATGTACGTCAGGGACCACATGAGTGGTGTTGGTCATGTTTATGACTAAGTGGCACCATAACGCTATATTATTTGCAGTCATTTGAAGAACTCACTTCAAGGTGAGTTTGATAGTAATCCTATGTATGCTATTTCTTACCAATGTTACTACGAACGTGATTGTAGCCTGATGGCTGATATTGGCCATGTTCAACATAGCTTTCATAAATAAATGATTTGTTGAGGTCGAAGTCTGCCATCTCACTTAGGCCTTTCCGGCGCTAGGGAACTGACTTGTACTCATTCACATCGAGATACTATCGGCTTTAGAACGTCTCTTTTGTTGGACCTACTAGAATAGCCTCTGTTTTCTACTAGCATAGCCTCCCGATAACACTAGTCTGTGGACTGGAAGCGCCCACGTGGATACACACACCCCTACTAATTGACGAAAATAGATGTTACAATGATTGCATTTTTCATCGATTCTCAAAAATTGGCTACGATGTCAGTTGTCATAGTAACAATATTCTATTACATAAGTCAACTTTTACTCATTAAATTTGTCAAATGGTGCCTTTTAATCAGTCTTAAGCAGCTAAGACTAGAATGTTCCTTTACCGGTGCTTGTTCAGTGACAGCAACATACAGTTGCTAGATTTTAAGCTGTGGCGAAGATTTGTGACCTTTTGACCTCTGCCGACTTCATTATGAAACTGAATTGCATGTAAACCATATTCAATCGTGGACGATACTATAAGCTATATTTTGAGTGGTCGATTACGAATCTACAACGATTCTATCAAAGAATATCTCAGTTTTTTATATCACTAGCCCTTAATATGGTCTGCTTCACTGTGGGTATTAACTCTAATATAACCCATCAAAACTCATATTGAGTCCCAGTTTGTCACATGTTAACATACATAATCTTAACGAGATTGGTGGCGGTGTATCCAGGTGGGCCCCTCCATCCCACGGACTGCATAGCTTACTGTACGATGCTGGACCGATACCGTTATCGGTGGTGTCGATATCGGCCCAGCATCGGCCCAGTAAGCCGTGTTATCAGGGTCTGTTTTCTCATAGCTGAACTTTAACATGTGTGTTGACATTCATGTTTTAATGACTTAAGGTAATGAAGGAATCCAGTTTTAGATACGCCAGTCCATCTGAGCTCCCAGACTATCAATGTCCAGGAGAATATACGGGTAAGCTGTTAAATACTTTGAAACTAATTGACTGGATGCTGTTGCAGCTTATAGCGCCCTGTCAAATTAGTTTTAAAATATTCAACAGCAGTAGATGCATACAATTAATACAACAACGCTTAGTCCCTCATCAATTAAGCGTCCGCGACGTCATGGATCATGACGTCTTCCCACACATCATGTAGTGTGTTTATGACGTCATATGATTGATGGATGAATAAGGTCCGTTCTCATTACCAGATCATAGGGTAAAAATTGAGGAGGTGGTGAAGTTGCCCACCCACCGACCACACCCCAGCCTTTGGACCTTGCGGCAAAGCTATGAATTTACCCCCTTACCTTTTGTATGTCTAACCCTTAAATTCCATATTTATCTCCCAAAATACAGGCGATTCCATTTCAGATCATCTAACTTTCGAAATATTTCTGGAGGACAACCCACTGACACCCCGACTGGAGCTGGCTTTGCACCACCCTCCATACAGGTTTGGACCCCTTCGTCCGCCTATGCCGACCTCTAGCTGATAGCACCGGACCCTCACCAGTATTGTAGACTTACCTAATGAAGATTGACCTGCAGTAGTCACACCATATTTGATCAGAATGTGTGTCTATGGTGCATCCACCATTATGTATAATGCCATTACGATGTCGTAATAAATGTTTTCTTGTCTTGCTGGTATTTTAGCCTTCCTCGGCGATGATACTGCTGCTAATAGTGTCAAGATTCGTTTTGCAATCGGAGCTCGGGGAACCTTGTTGACATCACAAACACTCGTCTATTTCGGCCTCCGAACTGGGTCATCTGAAACTTACCATTCCACTCCACTCTCCAGTCTGATACAGTTATCTAGTGAAGAGAGGGCCTCGGTAAGTACAACAGATATGCTCTTAAAATGTATGTGTGTACATACGTGTGTGTAGTTGGTGTATTCGAGCATATGCACGCATCTATGTGCGCGTGCATGTACGTACGTACGCGTGTGTGTGTTTGTGTCCGGAAAACTAACTTATGTTCCACTGGAGGCATTTTGAACATGCTTGACTGTGAGATTGATTGTCGCACCATAATGAAGCATCTTGATTTTGGTATCCGCCTCTAAAATGCTGGTTGGTTGAGAATTTGAATTATCCGTAATACGTGTTCCCTGACCAACCGGACTCGCATACTAGGTCCTATGTTGAAATGATGATACATCAAAACAAATATAACGAGATAACATCCAACCAATGTCAGACACCCCATTTTGACAATGCTCTAAGTGACCCCATGACCTAGATATTTAAGCTTTTGACCTTAAACTCAAAGTAGATCTAGCCCATCAGAATCTGAATAGGTCTGCCAAATGTGGTCATTTTACCTTCTTGCACTCCCGATGTTTCGATGTACATTTATTGGCTCCGTGACATAGATACTGTACCATTTCACATTAAACTCGAATTGTTCATAGCCAGACGAAATATGGACGAATGTGCCAAATTTGGCGCTGCTACCATGTTGCATTCCTATTTGGATGTGCTCTTAAACTCGAAGTCCCTCTAGCCAGCCACAATATAACTATATAGCCTATATATATATATATATATATATATATATATATATATATATATATATATATATATATATATATATATATATATATATATATATATATATATATATATATATTTGGAGCTTCTATCGTCTAGCGTTCCGAAGATATTCGACTAAAGACATGGTGAGACGATCAGAAGGGTGGACGATAGACGATAGAAGGGCGGACGGATGGGTGACAGATGGACGGATGGATGGATGGGCGGGCTGAAGGTTGGGTCGGTGGGTGGGTGAGAGGGTGTACGAGTGGGTCGGGCCAGGTGGGCGAGCAGGCAGACAGACAGGTAGAGAGGCAGACAGACTGATAGAGAGGCAGGCATGCAGACAACACCAACCGCCTTCGGCGGCGTTGGTAATAAGTATGGTCGGTATTTTAAATGGAAGCCAGGTTGAAAACATTAAGCCCAAACTCAGGACTATATAAGAACACTGCGTTTGTCAGTATATTAAACAGGTAATCAATATTGGCCAGAATTCTTAGTACTGAGAGAGATGACAAAGATATTGTGAAAGCAAGCCGAATACAGTAATGAAATGACATCAATATCTAAACGTGTTAATGTGGAATATTGATTTTTGTAATATGAAATAATATCAAACTGATCGCTACTCACTGATACTTGATTCAGCTCAACTGTGTCACATTGGATTAGCAATGGACCTTTTATTAGTTATGCCCCAGTGGCGTAGCGTGGATGTGACCTGAGGGGCGACTGCCCCACCTGGTAGAAATTGTATCCACCAGTCGGAAATGTGAGATAATTTGTAAAACATTTCTTAGCTTCCAATTATTCTTTGTTCTGTTGAATTTCCTACTTTCGGACTCAGAAGATTCCGACCGGCAAAGCGACGAATAGCCATGTTTCAGTTATGCGGGCCTACTTCTTACCAAATCCGAAGTTTTAATATAAAATGCACAGGCAATTTCTATGTTTACAAAGCAACCAGACTAATTCAGTAAGTTATATCTCTATATGGCAAAATTTGGCAAAGACCTGTAGCCTGGCGCTATCTTTCATGTTACATTTTAAGTTAATCTGATCATATTGAAAAAGTGAAATCATGCCAATGAAAGTGCTGGCTGGACAAGCGTCTGTAGTAGATCGCTACAGTCGTGTGTTTTATGATTCACGTTCTGCTGTTGTCCATCCTATTAATAACCACGAGCAATCGGAGATTGCCGATCCTAACCCTCCCTTTTTTGTCACATTGTAAAAGGTTTAGGATTTCCCGTTCTTTCCCGAATTTTTTCGGATCACGCCGATCACGCAATCAAAGTGCATGGTCACATCCTTTCCTTTTTTAAAACGTGCGCTTGATCACAGTCAAAATTTAAGAATCGTCTTGCACCACAACCTCCTTCGCTGTGTTAATATTTGAGCCATACCAGATCAGTATTATTTTTAGATACATCTCCGAATAGACAGCCAGACGAGTGGGTGGGCATGTATGCTTGCACGCATGCATGACGGCAGGCAGGCAGGCAGGCAGGCAGGCAGGCAGGCAGGCAGGCAGGCAGGCAGGCAGGCAGGCAGGCAGGCAGGCAGGCAGGCAGGCAGGCAGGCAGGCAGGCAGGCAGGCAGGCAGGCAGGCAGGCAGGCAGGCAGGCAGGTAATCAAACAAGTCGTCGTCGTCGCGGTGGCGTCTATGCAGATACAGGGGTTTTCGCAGCAATTCGCAGAAAGTAGGGCCAAACCTCTGAACTCTCAGGTCTGGTCATCACCAGCCTACTGAATAGGTGGACGAGCCCGAGTGCTGAAAATTCAAACGTTTCTAGACTGTAATGTATTCCTTTTTCAAGATAATAAGACACGTAACATTTACAACCAACTGAAGGTCCATATTTCCATCTAGAAACGTATGAGATGCTCTCTGAGACAATCTAGATTTAAGAAAAATTTCCGGTGAGAACCTCCTCCCCACACACCCATCTTAGAAAGGGAGGGTGGTGGATACTGCTCTCTAACCCTCGCCCAAAGTCTTCCATTGCACACCAGTTCGCCCCACCTGGAAAAATATCACGCTACGCCACTGTTATGCCCCGCCCATCTCTGAGATCTCTGAACTCCCTGACTCTCAATTTCCAGAAATCTATACATGTAAGCTGTTGAAGATTTTGAAACTAATTGCCTACATATCAGCAACAGCGCCAGTCAAAATAGTTTCAAACTACTAAACAGCATGTTTATTAAATAGTAAAGACACAATTCGTGCGTGGCGGACTATTAAGCGTTTAAAACGAAGTCATTCATGTTGTAATTGTTTATGACGTCATCCTACACATCACTGTGTTGATTATGACGTCATTTGACATCAGATGACGCATGGATAAAATGGAAAGGTCTAGTGGGGTTAATCTGAGATGGCAATTTGATACCATATATAATCTTAGCACCGAAAACAGCATTGATAATTAGCTATGCAACGATAGTCATTGGGTTTTTTCTTTTCCTTTGTAGACCGGTGAGGCCCTGGTAGAGGTTCTGAAATTGGCACCACCAAATTTGGTCACATGTCATGGGTCTGCTGTGTTTGTGGTTGATATATACATTCCACCTGGCGCGTATGCAGACTACAATCTGTACATATACGCCCCGACCAGCAGCAGCAATAAAGGCAAAGCAACTATCTGTGACATTCGCGAATCATCACATGGATGGAACGTACCCTGTGTAGATGACAAGGAAATGACAAGGTCATACAACACTTTAGACGAGGGTATCACCAATTGGAGTGGCGTCCTTAACCTGGGCAAAATTAGCAATATCGAGTCTACTGGCGAGACGGTGATTGAGGATAACAAGGTATGATTCATGGGTTATTTATACAAGTTAACATTAACCGAGACATCTGAGATAATGTTACAGTTATCAAGCGTTTCGGGGCTAAGCTGACTAAAACCGGCCTCTGCCGGAATTTCCATTTACAGGCTAAGATAATACTAGTGTTGGAAATTTACCACTGGAATAACTGGCTCGATAATCTTCGAAAATAGTGTTCTCTTCGTCTATTGATGGGCACTCAGTAAGCAAGCACGTTTCTTGACGACATATAGCCATTAAGCATATTAGACACACTCTTGTTTTCAGGGCTCATCAAATGTGTGTCAACCATTTGTGATCTGTCTATCACATATTCCCCAATCACCCATATGAAACCATTTAAAGGTGCATATTCAAACCAAAATGCTTGAAATAAAATTCCTTAAAATTGTATTCTTTTATAGGCTCAAATTATGTGTGTATATATGTAATGAAACGAAATCAATCATAGCATATGATGATTTCATTATGTATAAATTAATATAATTTTTTAATTGGCGAAATTGCAATAGAAGCTCGTGCCTCTATTTCAATTTCGCAACTTAAATAATTTAATTAATTTTTATCATATAAACAAGCCTTCTAGCCCGTTCCATATTTTTCGATATAAGCACACGTGCAATATTCAATTAAGTATTTTCATTGGCTGTTGGGTGCGCAAACCATTTAAATCGACCAATTAAAACATCGGTTGATGTGAGCGTGACGCATAGGGATTACTACGCGGTACTGTTTTACTACGATTTGTTTACTACGATTTGTCATTCATGAAACGTTTGACAGTTTATCAGTCGGCAGCGAAGTAACGATTGATGGCCATGGCTCTGCGATAGTCTTAGAAGAAAAGTGTAGTTTACGACTGACATCGCCAGTTTTTGTGTTTGTCACTATATTTTGCTGTGCATTCAGTATCTGTTATCAAGTAGTGTTGCGTCACAGCGGCGGTATCGATTTCACGAAAATCAACAATGAGAAATCAGATAAAAGTCACATCAGCAACTATTGGCAGATATTTCAAAATTACAGTTTATATGACAAATAAAATCTCAAACGCGGTCACTTTTCATATCACTATTATGAACCTCGTTGAAAATTATCAATTTTGCACTCGCTAAGGCTCGTGCAAATTGATAATTTTCAACTTTGTCCATAATAATGATATGAAAAGTGACCTCGTTCCAGATTCTCTATATATGGCATAAAATCATCATATGTTAAGATTTATTTCGTTTCATTACACATAGGCTCACAGTTTAAGCCTCTAAATGTATATAATTTAAACAATTTTATTTTCTGTAATTTTGCTGTGAATATATACCTTTAAATGTTCATCGTCTGTTTGTGAATATCTAAGTGAGTACCGCACCTACATGAATTGGATACCCTCCTCAGCTGTATTGAAGGAAAAAATCCTTAGAAATCTATTAATCTAATATAAATTATGAGATAACTATGAAAGAATTTGCATATATCCAAGGCCAGAGCAAACATACATGTCAAAATATAAAGCAATTTATACCCTTGAGTGGTCGGTTTGTCTAGGCCAGACCCGCATAATTTGACTGAGAAAGAAAATCATGTAATAGTGCTTATGCTTATCACAACGCCACATAGTATGCTCGCATTGTAGCTGTATGAACCCATTACAGGTGTCTATGCTGGAAATGTTATCAATTCAGTGATAAAGGCGTCTGATAGACTCTTAAACAGACTATGCGTCATAGAGATGGTGTGCCTGGACCCAGTCTATCTCTCAGTAGTGAAAGTGTAAACGGTCGTTATCTTTTTGTCAAAAAATTGACATCTTGATTCGCAGGTGGGCGTGGAACATAGTATGGACGTGCTAATAGTCGTACATTGCGTGACGCCATATTATCGTCGTAAGGAATTTAATTGTTGTAAAAAGGCGGCCAATCACAGTAGGCATACAGCCATGCGGAAGAATTATCTTGTCAATACGGTTCAACCAATCACAGGCATTTACGCAGCATGAGTTTACAGATTCTCAACGGGAGAGAGGCTGTGTTGGAAACTAAGCGTTTGATAGAGAAATACTCTTCCTTTACATCTAGGTCCACATCGAAGTTGTTGTGATGTTGCCAATTTATCTTGAATCTCCGGAGACAATGCGGTTTCGAGCTATCCTAGTGGCTGGGGGATCAATTACTGAAGATAAATATGTAGAATTCACGTCCACTACAGAGCTCATACCAGAAGAGGTACCGATATAAAATAACATTCAAAATATATCCAACGCTTGGGAGTATAGGGAGGAGTAAAAGTAGACATATGTTTTGCTAACTATTACGAACTGGTTCACTCCAGAGCAATGTCCTAACCATTTAACACTCATATCAGCCAAAACTGGCTTCTGCGGCGGTTTTAAGAAATGTCCATTTGCAGATCAAAAGAAGACTATTTTTGACGATTTACCACTGGAATGACTGGCTCGATAACCGAACTAGTCATTCCTGTAGTAAATTTTCAAAAATAGTCTTCATTTGGTCTGCAAATGGACATTTTCTATGAGAAAATTGAAATTTTCTGCAACAAATTCGAGGGTTAAAGGGTTAATGGTATTAAATGCTGTCATAATAGTAATAACTATCTCTCGTTTGTAGGAGACGTAACCCATACAACATATACCCATGCTAGTTTGTTTGGGTAAGATACTTCCTGGTCAAAACAGTGTAGCCCACGGCTATTCTCAGTCAATGATAGAAATAAAATGGCTATCTTCGCAGCTCACTGACATCTCAGGAGAAAACAGCTTGATAGTCTTGTAATCATGTGTATATCTCACAGAGAGTTGTGGCATACTGCGTTACTCAGTATTTAATCTAAGCTAACATTCAGACCAATTCATCTTTCCAGTTTATCTATCTATTATATGACGTCATAATCAACTATGTGATGTGTAAGATGACATCATAATCATTACGTCATGACTGACTAGATTTAGGTTTTCTTGAAATTGATAGTCAGAGCGTTCAGGAATCGATCGATCCCAACACGAGTGAGATGTGTGTGTAGCTTACCTAGCGATGGGCGGGCCATAGCTAAAACAAGAACGGCCCATTATCAATAGCGCCATAGAAGATAGGCCTCGGGAATTGTCATCTTGTCACAATGTGTGATGTAATGATTTGCTTAACTGGAATAAGCATGATGACTTCTACATAACAACATGGAAATTGGCCAATCCCATTTTAACCTAGTGTTACATTATGAGATAGTAGATTTTGTGATTTTTTATTTATTGCGTACCTCGCAGATTCATTTGTTTCGTTCACTCAAATCAGATTGACTGGTTGTGTTTTTTAAACGTTTATAAAATCTAAAGTAATGTAGTCAGAAGAATGTATGATCAGACTAAATCGGATTGTCAAATCTATCATCGCATAGACCAGTGTAACTAAAATGCATTACATGCTCATAGTGTAATATATCACGATATGCTGGCTTAGCCAGAGTAATGATGCATTACACGCTCATAGAGTAATATGCCAGGATATGCTGGCTTAGCCAGGGTGATGATGCATTACACGTGCATAGAGTAATATGTCACGATATGCTAGCTTAGCCAGAGCAATGATGCATTACACGCGCATAGAGTAATATGCCAGGATATGCTGGCCTAGCCAGAGTGATGATGCATTACACGCGCATAGAGTAATATATCTCGATATGCTGGTTTAGCCAGAGTAATGATGCATTACACACGCATAGTGTAATATATCAGGATATGCTGGCCTAGCCAGAGTGATGATACATTACACGCGTATAGTGTAATATATCAGGATATGCTGGCCTAGCCAGGGTGATGATACATTACACGCGCATAGGGTAATATGCCAGGATATGCTGGCTTAGCCAGAGTGATGATGCTTTACACGGGCATAGAGTAATATATCACGATATGCTGGCTTAGCCAGAATGATATAAATTGACGTTTTTATTTCCAGGAAACAGGCGAAGCTGGTTTATACCTGGAAGCGCCTGAGTACAATGTTACCATGACAATAGGAAGTAAACTCGTTTGGAATGTCAGTGTCGTCATACCTAAGATGACGTCACGTTTTACTCTCACAGCTCAGATGCCAACAGACGGTACCGAAGCATTTCTCACCATCGTTGATATGCGGTACAGTTTTACAGGGGCAAACTTTCATTGTCCACAAATGTTGCTGCAGCAGTTGGACATTGTATACTCATCAACCCTTGGTACCACACAGAATGACGTGGCCACTGCTAATCTCGGAATTATATCTAATGTCGGTACGTATGTATCAACATTTTTGAATAATCAAGCTTTAGTATCTTTTTCTTAGACTCACGCATCTGTGCTTGCGCATGCTGGTTTGTCCATGTCAATGGTGTAATACAAATCTGTATATTATGTGTGTGCGTGTGTGCGTGCGTGCGTGCGTGCGTGCGTGCGTGCGTGCGTGCGTGCGTGCGTGCGTGCGTGCGTGCGTGCGTGCGTGCGTGCGTATGTGCGTGGATGCGTGACTACTATGCACCGATTTATGCATGACTTTAGGTACATACGATCGCTATGAGTACAGATCACCGGAGCATGAAGACAATGTACTGAAACTTGAGTTGGAGCTACAACTGACTGATCATCCGGAGAACTACAACGGCAGGGTGCATTCATTCCAGGTAGGGCCCTATATGTCTTGCTGGCTTTATTATAAATTATACATTAGCATCTAGAGACTGCAAAAGCATAAACATACGAACTACGACGTCAGTTCGGTTTTGCATGCCGAGTGGTCGATTTTAGGTGTCTATTGATTCATTCTCTATTATCTCAATTAAGTATGTATGATTATTGAATTTGAATATTTAAAATTGAGTTTGTATTTATTTGAGTGAATGGGATCTAAAATATACATTATATGTCAATACTGTATTCTCATCAAGGTTCCTTGTATTACCACATTACATCTTATTGTAACAATTAAATATAGCTATTATTTGAGGCATATTTTAAAGGGATATTCCACTGGGGGATTGTGTGCATCTGGCGTAAAGTACTAATTCTCCGTATTAATTTGAGACCAAGAGCACAATTTTATGCCACAAATAAAAAAGATATCCTCAATTTAAATTGCTAAAGTAACCAGTAGAGAGAGGCGCCATTTTGGACAAACGGACACACCAACTCTCTTCGTCCGATCGAGGATAGCCGTAACCAGGGGAGGTAAATCCAGCATCTCGTGGATAATTAGCGTAATGGCTAAACAACTGACAGTTTGCCACAGTGTTTGGAGGAAATTAAAGTTCAATTGGTGTCCCGATGATCGCGCCAGTCATTGCAGTGCTAAATTGTCAAAAAGTGTCTTCTTGGTCGGCAAATGGGCATATTCTTTTCTTTTTTTTAAACATTGAAGGATTATGCCAGGAGCATGTTTGCAATCAACCAGTTACAACAAATTCTTGAAAGCGTAAAAATATGTTAGTTGAATAAATGTTGAAAGTCATTTCTCTGAAAGCTGTTGCTGCCTATTACAACTTCTGCTTCCAGTCAAATTCCAGTTTCAAAATATTCAACAGGAAGTAAATATGGGTAAACATTAAAAAATGTGGGTCAATTAGTTAACTCTTTCAAGGACAGAAAAGCAGAAAGCTTACAATTTTACCGTGAATATTGTGTGAAACTAATTAGTTTGGAAGCTATTGCAACATAATTCCAGGCAAATTTAATTCAGAATATTAAGCACTTTGCATAGTTATTTTAAAATTGGGAGTAAACATTGTAAATGATTAATAACGCTGGATTTCAATAGTGTGAAAGCATTAAATTACTAATTATGTCTAGCGTGCACTTGTCATTCTTTAATAGCTGTCACTTACTATCGTCTATGAAGTAAGCCGCTAAACGATTGCCTATAATTGACCGACCGGACAATCAGCGAAATCGTTTCATTTTGGTTTGCAAATTCCGTTTTACAATTGATGCAATACTGACGTTAATTTTCGAGCTTGATTCTGTTATATTAAAATTAAGTGCCGTGCCTTTTCTTTTGAAATGCATGACACATTATTTTAAAATTATACAGACTATATGTTCCAAACTTGTGTCTTCCAAATTTAAATGTGGAAGATATCCATCAAGTGCCGATGTTATGAAGCCATCTTACAGTTAGCCCCTTTTTATGCGGATGCTTCTGTGGATCCGGTATCTGAAAATGTGAATTCCCGTACCCTTTCCATGATCGTTTCTATTACTGCAAGCCCATGCTTGACATGCTGACATGTTGCGATTTAACCATCTCATGCCAGCACTGGCGTCTGCAATCGTCAAGTTGAGGATGCAGGTCAAGAGAAGACTATTTTTGAGAATTTACAACTAAAACGACTGTCTCAGTAACCGAACCAACCATTCCAGTGGTCAATTTTCAAAAATAGCCTTCGCTTGGCCTGCAAATGGACATACAATAAGGAAATATTCTGATTTTCCTGACAGAATTTGGTCATTAAATGGTTAATTAATATTCGGCCTTCATAACGCGAAGTAAACAGGTAAATCTAAAGAACTGGTGATATTTTGCTGGTGTGTCGTTGACGTCATAATCTCGCGGTTTCTTGCTCTCGTTACGAGAAAATGGATGCGCCCGAGGAGTCACGTTTTCGACCGTTTTGGGCATATTCATTTTATTATTTCTCGGCAATGGAACAATGTATTTTATATTTTTTTGCATCAACTATTTCAGATTATAATTATATTTTTAATTGACTTATTCCCGATTTTCACTGGAATTTCCCTTTAATGAAAATAATATGGATTCATATGCATTAATTAAGTTACTACGCACGCGTCTACCGCCGTTGATGTCAGCATTCCGGATCATGTAGTACACGTTACGAACGCTATGTGTCCGAATTACGCATTCGCAGTGACGGTTTATAACACATTATTGTCAACCGTGTCTGAAGAGGCCTATCATGTGACTCCACGCGCTATTTCCCATAGCAAGCGAGTCGCATTAAGCAGTTTCGTGGCCCATGCACTCATGTGGTGTCAGTTATAGACAGGTTTGATTATATATATTGAAAAGATCGCAGATTTCTTGTCGATATCGACGATCACTGTACTGGCGATATACAAGCCACTAAAATATACGTCAGAAAGTATTTATTTAGCTAAGTTTCTAAAGGTTTGCATCAGTTTCAATTTCCGTTCCAGGTGAACTTAACATACAGTCAAGAAAGAAAGGCCATTACCTCGGATGAGGTTATGGTCAGTGCAGATGATCAAGCGAGTCCAGATCTACAGCTCTCTATCTGGACAATGACGCCTCAAGACATCCCATCCAGAGAGTGAGTAACAGATACAGTCTACTGGTCCGTTAGCTCAATACTGATGTGTGGTTGGGTGACGGGAGGGACTAACCAATCTGGAACCGGTAACCCACCCCTGGAACAGACCACGCCCGCCCTATGGATGACTATACCATATAGCACGTATGATGGTGAAACATATCCAAGACACAGTATGCACTCTCTGCGCACGGGCCAATGGGAGTAACCCAGTAATATACAGTTTTTTTCTTCATATAACGGGATGAGACTGATGACTGGGTAGACATTTTAGGTTTTGATATACATAATCTTTGCACGGTTTCTTCCTCGTATCGGTCATGATCACAAAGGACTCCGGGGATGTTTGGTAACTCTGGAATATCTGTAGATTCAACTTCCTCACCATGATAATAACAGGTCGAGACAAAGAAGAAGCCGTTTATAAAAATGTAAAATACTAAAAGGCCTTGGAAGAAAACAACCAAGATGCAGACGTAGTCATTTAACCTGCTGCTACAGTTTCAGTTTCAGTTGCACG
The DNA here is from genome assembly GCA_034401795.1 of Chaetoderma sp. LZ-2023a. Taxonomy (NCBI): domain Eukaryota; kingdom Metazoa; phylum Mollusca; class Caudofoveata; order Chaetodermatida; family Chaetodermatidae; genus Chaetoderma; species Chaetoderma sp. LZ-2023a. The sequence continues at coordinate 112,827,372 of CM067371.1, read as the reverse complement.
TTTATTACACTCAGGCTACCGAGGCAGCACATGAGGGTTATACCACCGAGACATATACACACGACAAGGTGAATACCGATTGGCTGAAGGATTCTTAAGGAAAGCCAGCCATTCGCTGAAAGCTAATGAAATGCAGAACAGACAGTATAAAAGCCGATCACTGGGTGATCCCATGACCAAGCTGCTGAAAGGTTGCTCTGTTGATGCCTCGTCAACGATCCCAGTCAAGGTTATATGTGCCACTTCCTGGTTAAGTAAAATAATGGGGAAATTGCACTGCGGGACTGCTGGGGGGGGGGAGGGCTCAACCACTCGCAGCGGGTCTGTCATCTGCACAGGCAGTGGGGCAACCTTACATTTTCGAAGGACCAAAATAACAGCTTAAATTCCACCACTTCCACATTGTTCTGAAAACCTCGCTGATCTGAGACCTCCGTTCCGTCTTCTGATTCTGGAAGAAAGAAGGCCTGCCTACATACCAGCCACACTGCTGCCTCGCAGTGATCCACCTGTCACAAAGAAGAACTCAGCAGACACTGCTCGGCTTCAACCTCTGAGCGATTCCGACTTCCGGCGTCTACAATCTCCGTTTTACAAAACATTATGCCTTTATTCTTTTTTCTCTAGAAGAATAAGAGACTTTCTGCGGCCTCCTAGAACAACTGCTTACGCATATTCGATTCTAGCTGTGCCGTTCGCCAGATTATGCCACACCACGGTATGAGCTTACTCTTCCCACGCCCTTTCCTCACGACGACTTATTACGTGAGGAAGCTGTTGAACTTTCATCCATTCCAGCAAGTTCCATCCGTCTGATTTATTGTGATCTTTGACCATCGAGGATTAAACCACCGCGTGACGTTGTGCCTTGGGAATAGACCTACCAAAGCTCTTTAAAAGCCAACAATGCCCACAGTAGCAAAACCTAGACCCCGTGTCTGCGGAATTCTTTTCTGGCATGACTGTGCCTGTTTTCAAGGCACTTAAGAATAGAACTGTGCATGATTAAGATCTTAAATAAATGTACTAATCCAGTTCTTATCTTTCCTCGCTTATAGAATCTTCAGAAACACCACCTTAAGTGCCCTTTGATTGATTCTTTTCACTACTTTCAAGCTTTCTTTCCATTTCGCCTCAGGGAACATCTAGATAGGAGATCATCCGTCTTAACCGTAAATTGCAGATAACTGTCTAGCGCACTGCCCAATGTGAAGACAAATTTGAGACGGCGTCGCCTTCACTGTGTATTTTTACCAGTAATGACGTCCACCAATTTTCGCAACTCTTCTGAGCAGGTGATGTCCTGTGCACTTAATACAGAAATATTCCCCTACCTTCATTTACTTACTTCTATAGGACCCGCGCATCTCTCTTGGACCACTCCTAACTAGATAATAATCGTCACAAGCAGCCGAGCCACTGTTTTCTCATGGTTAGCTCCTACTTTCCCCAAAACTCCCGCAATCAATGCATGCCTTCGATCTGCACTCTAAAAGTAAGAAATACTGAGGTCCTAGGTCCGGCATGCCTCTCCGCTCACCTTAACCCCTCTCGACTACACCATCAACAAGTTCCGTAACAAACGTTTTGGACGTCGTGATACTGATTTGTGCTAAGTTAGACCACTCCCCACAGACGGCCTCGTCTCTGGCTTCGGATAATCCCCCACCCTTTTTTTTTCTTTTGACCCAGACCAACATTTTGTAGGCAAAAGTGTTCCATCTTAAAAGCTTGCACCGGCCAGAAGGACACATTGAGCACATCTCCCTCACTAAACAAAGAACCTGACGGCGTAACTATTTCCCCTTTTCCACCGCTGATTAGCAAACTTTTTCATTTCAACCACTTGGCCAGTGGCCTATTCAAACGTAGGTTGAATTATACGACCCTTGGCTTAACACCAGTTCCTGCAACTGAACCAGATAACTACTGTTTCTCTGGAAATCATCTCCAGTTCGTCACGTCTTCTTAGTGCTCAAACTCTTCAGTGGTTCCGCTAAATACTCTCTTCTTTAATTACATGCACATGTTGTGCGTATGCAACCCGGGAAGATCTCCCCTTGGACCGCATCAAGCTCTTTTTGATGCTGCTCAAGGCAGTCTTATACCCCTGAGCCAAAGATTCACCCAACCCTGTGAAGGAAGAGATTCTCGCATAATCTAACTGATCGCATCCTTCTGCAGCCACCCGAGTCCTTAACACACAAAACATTCTAGCTAGCCTATACCACCACTTCGCGCAGGAGCCACTCAAAAAGTGTTAGAGTTAGGTACACACCGAAGGCGCACCTCTAGATGCCCGCTGAGAACTTCGGATCAACTGGGCGGCAGAGATAAAAGAAACTTCTCCCCCTCCCCCACCCCCACCCCCAACTTGCATGTTCCTCCAAACTCTAAGGTACAACTCCCTCCCCCATCTCTCTTTGAGTGGATCATTTGATAGGCTATTAGCTTTTAGCGCCAAATGACATTTTCGACCAATTAACCATAACTATATACTTAGACTGACGAGATGAATGGCGACTGCTAGCGACCGACCGACTGCCTGTAATAGGTAGGAAAATTCTCCTCGCACTTAGGACCTTCCCCACGAAAGACAGCTGTTTCTCCAGTCGCCTTATAGGCCTTGCTGCCTCAGGAGCAACGGTGACTTGGATAGGACTACCGACGACTAGGATGCACCACTTTCTTTCGGCCCACGATCAAAATATCATACAAGGAGTTCTTGGAAAACAAGCATGCTAGCCAAGATGCCGCCACCTCCCATGCCATCTCTCTCGCTCCCAACCCTCCTTCGACACACTAGCACCCGAGAGAGAGAGAGAGAGAGAGAGAGAGAGAGAGAGAGAGAGAGAGAGAGAGAGAGAGAGAGAGAGATTGAGAGAGAGAGAGAGAGAGAGCGAGATATGCCTAGCAAGAACTTAGCTCGAATGCAGGGCAGGAAAGAGAGGAAGCAACATGCAGCCACATTCTCCTCCTGCACCCGCACCCACCTACATTCACACACACACCGTCCATTCCTTTTGGATTAACCCGATCGGATCTCTCTCCCATGAAGGGCCTGCCGGTCAACCTTGGGATGCCTTTTCGACTTACTCCCTTGCCGCCAGCAGAGCTCTCGCCAATGCCTCTGTCATGGCCACCGAAGCACCCGCTGACATGACCACCATTACCGCCGATGCCAACACTGCGACTCCTACAGCCATCTACCCCACCGCAAGAACCCTTTCAGCTACGCGTCGATCGACCGCCTCTTCTAATTTATTTCCCTGCATCGTTCAGACCACCTCTGCAGGAATGAACATGCTCATCGACGTACCCACGTATCCGCCGCCGCGGATGAAGCTCCCCAATCGCATGTGAATGAAACAGCATCACAAGCCCTGAGACCAGAACCATGGACCGACGGACACCCGGGAGGGCTGATGAGTGCGAGAACCCTCTGCATCCTTCACGGAGCGGGCCCCTTGCCACTCAACTGGCATTTCTGCCTGGGACCCGCTGAGAGAGGAGGAATGTTTGCGTGTCATCTGACCCGGATGCTGGGGATCTAGCGCAGGATGCCGGCTGCCTGGCCAGACTAAATAGTTCATTTAACACTGATAAGTTACTTGAATACTGGCCATCTATGGACCTGTTAGGCTATTGCTAACTAGTTGTATGCGGACTGCTAAGTTCTTTCGTGTGGTGAATTCATTTACAGTGGCATATAACGAATGCCACAACATTATTTTAAGCAACATAATGGTTCAGTGCCAGATTGAAATTTCTTCGCTTGGTTCTTATGTCTCGCTTATCCGAATGTCAAGGTATTAACCACAAAGGCACCAACGCATTGGGACAAATGTCATATGGTTGCGGTGTGCATATGAGCTGCCATCAAATAGTTTTTGCGTCACATGACTGACAAGATGGCGGCTCTTTGTTAAGGTGATCATTCATTCAATCAATCAATCAATCAATCAATCAGCATATAGGAGCGTAATCTATTTAGCCCCATCCCCGTGTTTGCATGATCTGGGTCGTTATTTAGTTGTGCTGTGTAGTAGTGTTGGCACGCTGTTGCTGTTACTACTCAGTAGTGATTCAAATAATTACATCATTGCTGTTGCAAGTACTGGACGGAGAGTATTACATTGGGGTGGATAAGTGTGTTTGTTTCTTCTTTCTGTCTATAGCTGGTGCTTGGACTCTATTAACCCGATGAAGCTATGTTCCCGAAAACTTGAGGTTTGATGTTCGAGCATTTTGCGTACGTCTCCAGGACTCCTTCACTAGCGACATAAAATATTCGTATCGTCTATATATTACTGTCGTGTTTCTTTCAGTGACCGTTTC
>CM067371.1:112683663-112822534 GCA_034401795.1 Chaetoderma sp. LZ-2023a | reverse complement strand
CAAACTTGTGTCTTCCAAATATAATGTGGAAGATATCCATCAAGTGCCGATGTTATGAAGCCATCTTACAGTTAGCCCCTTTTTATGCGGATGCTTCTGTGGATCCGGTATCTGAAAATGTGAATTCCCGTACCCTTTCCATGATCGTTTCTATTACTGCAAGCCCATGCTTGACATGCTGACATGTTGCGATTTAACCATCTCATGCCAGCACTGGTGTCTGCAATCGTCAAGTTGAGGATGCAGGTCAAGAGAAGACTATTTTTGAGAATTTACAACTAAAACGACTGTCTCAGTAACCGAACCAACCATTCCAGTGGTCAATTTTCAAAAATAGCCTTCGCTTGGCCTGCAAATGGACATACAATAAGGAAATATTCTGATTTTCCTGACAGAATTTGGTCATTAAATGGTTAATTAATATTCGGCCTTCATAACGCGAAGTAAACAGGTAAATCTAAAGAACTGGCGATATTTTGCTGGTGTGTCGTTGACGTCATAATCTCGCGGTTTCTTGCTCTCGTTACGAGAAAATGGATGCGCCCGAGGAGTCACGTTTTCGACCGTTTTGGGCATATTCATTTTATTATTTCTCGGCAATGGAACAATGTATTTTATATTTTTTTGCATCAACTATTTCAGATTATAATTATATTTTTAATTGACTTATTCCCGATTTTCACTGGAATTTCCCTTTAATGAAAATAATATGGATTCATATGCATTAATTAAGTTACTACGCACGCGTCTACCGCCGTTGATGTCAGCATTCCGGATCATGTAGTACACGTTACGAACGCTATGTGTCCGAATTACGCATTCGCAGTGACGGTTTATAACACATTATTGTCAACCGTGTCTGAAGAGGCCTATCATGTGACTCCACACGCTATTTCCCATAGCAAGCGAGTCGCATTAAGCAGTTTCGTGGCCCATGCACTCATGTGGTGTCAGTTATAGACAGGTTTGATTATATATATTGAAAAGATCGCAGATTTCTTGTCGATATCGACGATCACTGTACTGGCGATATACAAGCCACTAAAATATACGTCAGAAAGTATTTATTTAGCTAAGTTTCTAAAGGTTTGCATCAGTTTCAATTTCCGTTCCAGGTGAACTTAACATACAGTCAAGAAAGAAAGGCCATTACCTCGGATGAGGTTATGGTCAGTGCAGATGATCAAGCGAGTCCAGATCTACAGCTCTCTATCTGGACAATGACGCCTCAAGACATCCCATCCAGAGAGTGAGTAACAGATACAGTCTACTGGTCCGTTAGCTCAATACTGATGTGTGGTTGGGTGACGGGAGGGACTAACCAATCTGGAACCGGTAACCCACCCCTGGAACAGACCACGCCCGCCCTATGGATGACTATACCATATAGCACGTATGATGGTGAAACATATCCAAGACACAGTATGCACTCTCTGCGCACGGGCCAATGGGAGTAACCCAGTAATATACAGTTTTTTTCTTCATATAACGGGATGAGACTGATGACTGGGTAGACATTTTAGGTTTTGATATACATAATCTTTGCACGGTTTCTTCCTCGTATCGGTCATGATCACAAAGGACTCCGGGGATGTTTGGTAACTCTGGAATATCTGTAGATTCAACTTCCTCACCATGATAATAACAGGTCGAGACAAAGAAGAAGCCGTTTATAAAAATGTAAAATACTAAAAGGCCTTGGAAGAAAACAACCAAGATGCAGACGTAGTCATTTAACCTGCTGCTACAGTTTCAGTTTCAGTTGCACGTTTATTACACTCAGGCTACCGAGGCAGCACATGAGGGTTATACCACCGAGACATATACACACGACAAGGTGAATACCGATTGGCTGAAGGATTCTTAAGGAAAGCCAGCCATTCGCTGAAAGCTAATGAAATGCAGAACAGACAGTATAAAAGCCGATCACTGGGTGATCCCATGACCAAGCTGCTGAAAGGTTGCTCTGTTGATGCCTCGTCAACGATCCCAGTCAAGGTTATATGTGCCACTTCCTGGTTAAGTAAAATAATGGGGAAATTGCACTGCGGGACTGCTGGGGGGAGGGCTCAACCACTCGCAGCGGGTCTGTCATCTGCACAGGCAGTGGGGCAACCTTACATTTTCGAAGGACCAAAATAACAGCTTAAATTCCACCACTTCCACATTGTTCTGAAAACCTCGCTGATCTGAGACCTCCGTTCCGTCTTCTGATTCTGGAAGAAAGAAGGCCTGCCTACATACCAGCCACACTGCTGCCTCGCAGTGATCCACCTGTCACAAAGAAGAACTCAGCAGACACTGCTCGGCTTCAACCTCTGAGCGATTCCGACTTCCGGCGTCTACAATCTCCGTTTTACAAAACATTATGCCTTTATTCTTTTTCTCTAGAAGAATAAGAGACTTTCTGCGGCCTCCTAGAACAACTGCTTACGCATATTCGATTCTAGCTGTGCCGTTCGCCAGATTATGCCACACCACGGTATGAGCTTACTCTTCCCACGCCCTTTCCTCACGACGACTTATTACGTGAGGAAGCTGTTGAACTTTCATCCATTCCAGCAAGTTCCATCCGTCTGATTTATTGTGATCTTTGACCATCGAGGATTAAACCACCGCGTGACGTTGTGCCTTGGGAATAGACCTACCAAAGCTCTTTAAAAGCCAACAATGCCCACAGTAGCAAAACCTAGACCCCGTGTCTGCGGAATTCTTTTCTGGCATGACTGTGCCTGTTTTCAAGGCACTTAAGAATAGAACTGTGCATGATTAAGATCTTAAATAAATGTACTAATCCAGTTCTTATCTTTCCTCGCTTATAGAATCTTCAGAAACACCACCTTAAGTGCCCTTTGATTGATTCTTTTCACTACTTTCAAGCTTTCTTTCCATTTCGCCTCAGGGAACATCTAGATAGGAGATCATCCGTCTTAACCGTAAATTGCAGATAACTGTCTAGCGCACTGCCCAATGTGAAGACAAATTTGAGACGGCGTCGCCTTCACTGTGTATTTTTACCAGTAATGACGTCCACCAATTTTCGCAACTCTTCTGAGCAGGTGATGTCCTGTGCACTTAATACAGAAATATTCCCCTACCTTCATTTACTTACTTCTATAGGACCCGCGCATCTCTCTTGGACCACTCCTAACTAGATAATAATCGTCACAAGCAGCCGAGCCACTGTTTTCTCATGGTTAGCTCCTACTTTCCCCAAAACTCCCGCAATCAATGCATGCCTTCGATCTGCACTCTAAAAGTAAGAAATACTGAGGTCCTAGGTCCGGCATGCCTCTCCGCTCACCTTAACCCCTCTCGACTACACCATCAACAAGTTCCGTAACAAACGTTTTGGACGTCGTGATACTGATTTGTGCTAAGTTAGACCACTCCCCACAGACGGCCTCGTCTCTGGCTTCGGATAATCCCCCACCCTTTTTTTTTCTTTTGACCCAGACCAACATTTTGTAGGCAAAAGTGTTCCATCTTAAAAGCTTGCACCGGCCAGAAGGACACATTGAGCACATCTCCCTCACTAAACAAAGAACCTGACGGCGTAACTATTTCCCCTTTTCCACCGCTGATTAGCAAACTTTTTCATTTCAACCACTTGGCCAGTGGCCTATTCAAACGTAGGTTGAATTATACGACCCTTGGCTTAACACCAGTTCCTGCAACTGAACCAGATAACTACTGTTTCTCTGGAAATCATCTCCAGTTCGTCACGTCTTCTTAGTGCTCAAACTCTTCAGTGGTTCCGCTAAATACTCTCTTCTTTAATTACATGCACATGTTGTGCGTATGCAACCCGGGAAGATCTCCCCTTGGACCGCATCAAGCTCTTTTTTATGCTGCTCAAGGCAGTCTTATACCCCTGAGCCAAAGATTCACCCAACCCTGTGAAGGAAGAGATTCTCGCATAATCTAACTGATCGCATCCTTCTGCAGCCACCCGAGTCCTTAACACACAAAACATTCTAGCTAGCCTATACCACCACTTCGCGCAGGAGCCACTCAAAAAGTGTTAGAGTTAGGTACACACCGAAGGCGCACCTCTAGATGCCCGCTGAGAACTTCGGATCAACTGGGCGGCAGAGATAAAAGAAACTTCTCCCCCTCCCCCACCCCCACCCCCAACTTGCATGTTCCTCCAAACTCTAAGGTACAACTCCCTCCCCCATCTCTCTTTGAGTGGATCATTTGATAGGCTATTAGCTTTTAGCGCCAAATGACATTTTCGACCAATTAACCATAACTATATACTTAGACTGACGAGATGAATGGCGACTGCTAGCGACCGACCGACTGCCTGTAATAGGTAGGAAAATTCTCCTCGCACTTAGGACCTTCCCCACGAAAGACAGCTGTTTCTCCAGTCGCCTTATAGGCCTTGCTGCCTCAGGAGCAACGGTGACTTGGATAGGACTACCGACGACTAGGATGCACCACTTTCTTTCGGCCCACGATCAAAATATCATACAAGGAGTTCTTGGAAAACAAGCATGCTAGCCAAGATGCCGCCACCTCCCATGCCATCTCTCTCGCTCCCAACCCTCCTTCGACACACTAGCACCCGAGAGAGAGAGAGAGAGAGAGAGAGAGAGAGAGAGAGAGAGAGAGAGAGAGAGAGAGAGAGAGAGATTGAGAGAGAGAGAGAGAGAGAGCGAGATATGCCTAGCAAGAACTTAGCTCGAATGCAGGGCAGGAAAGAGAGGAAGCAACATGCAGCCACATTCTCCTCCTGCACCCGCACCCACCTACATTCACACACACCGTCCATTCCTTTTGGATTAACCCGATCGGATCTCTCTCCCATGAAGGGCCTGCCGGTCAACCTTGGGATGCCTTTTCGACTTACTCCCTTGCCGCCAGCAGAGCTCTCGCCAATGCCTCTGTCATGGCCACCGAAGCACCCGCTGACATGACCACCATTACCGCCGATGCCAACACTGCGACTCCTACAGCCATCTACCCCACCGCAAGAACCCTTTCAGCTACGCGTCGATCGACCGCCTCTTCTAATTTATTTCCCTGCATCGTTCAGACCACCTCTGCAGGAATGAACATGCTCATCGACGTACCCACGTATCCGCCGCCGCGGATGAAGCTCCCCAATCGCATGTGAATGAAACAGCATCACAAGCCCTGAGACCAGAACCATGGACCGACGGACACCCGGGAGGGCTGATGAGTGCGAGAACCCTCTGCATCCTTCACGGAGCGGGCCCCTTGCCACTCAACTGGCATTTCTGCCTGGGACCCGCTGAGAGAGGAGGAATGTTTGCGTGTCATCTGACCCGGATGCTGGGGATCTAGCGCAGGATGCCGGCTGCCTGGCCAGACTAAATAGTTCATTTAACACTGATAAGTTACTTGAATACTGGCCATCTATGGACCTGTTAGGCTATTGCTAACTAGTTGTATGCGGACTGCTAAGTTCTTTCGTGTGGTGAATTCATTTACAGTGGCATATAACGAATGCCACAACATTATTTTAAGCAACATAATGGTTCAGTGCCAGATTGAAATTTCTTCGCTTGGTTCTTATGTCTCGCTTATCCGAATGTCAAGGTATTAACCACAAAGGCACCAACGCATTGGGACAAATGTCATATGGTTGCGGTGTGCATATGAGCTGCCATCAAATACTTTTTGCGTCACATGACTGACAAGATGGCGGCTCTTTGTTAAGGTGATCATTCATTCAATCAATCAATCAATCAATCAATCAGCATATAGGAGCGTAATCTATTTAGCCCCATCCCCGTGTTTGCATGATCTGGGTCGTTATTTAGTTGTGCTGTGTAGTGTTGGCACGCTGTTGCTGTTACTACTCAGTAGTGATTCAAATAATTACATCATTGCTGTTGCAAGTACTGGACGGAGAGTATTACATTGGGGTGGGTAAGTGTGTTTGTTTCTTCTTTCTGTCTATAGCTGGTGCTTGGACTCTATTAACCCGATGAAGCTATGTTCCCGAAAACTTGAGGTTTGATGTTCGAGCATTTTGCGTACGTCTCCAGGACTCCTTCACTAGCGACATAAAATATTCGTATCGTCTATATATTACTGTCGTGTTTCTTTCAGTGACCGTTTCACGTTGTTTGTTAAACTGGAGCATACAGCCATATCTACTGCCCACGCCTATAACGTGAAGCTGCGATATATTATCCCGAGGTTCGTGAGCTTCAACTCTTTAGACCAGACTGATTCCGTCACTCCCGGCACCTCTCTATTAACAGAAGGAAAGGGTGTGGTTTTTACGGTCAGTATCCTCAACCACGTCACTACCCAAGAAATTGTATTATAATGACGCATAATTCTATAAATGCGTATTGATTTATATTGGTATATTTATATACCAATACTGAAGGCGATTATCCATGCTGATGTAATACGACTGACACTTTGAATCCGACAAAACTGTCGGGAAAATTATCTTCGAAATGGTCAACTGAATAACTAATTATGTTGGCTAATTTGGGTACCAATCTTTGTCGGTCATATTGGTTGATCAGTTTCAAAATACTCAGGATGTTGCCTGTATTATCGGATTGAAACCAAGATTATGTGGCGTGTGGTTGAAAGCGTTAATAGATACTACTCAGTAATGACGTACATATTATAGTAATAGTAACACTATTGTAATAAAAGGTCCTATCTGTTACTCAAATATACGGTCATAATTAGTTACGTCGCATTTAGGCTGACGTCACAATATATAGTGACGTATCTAGCTTCGTCATGAACACTGAACGGGTCCATCAAGTATAAGAATTATCTGTCTAATATTTAATAAACAGTCTGTTGAATATTTTGAAAATAATTTGACAGGAAGCTGCTATTGCTATAGGCAATATTTCCACTCGAAGAGGGACTGACACTCAAATGAACCATGTTAGTGCCATAGGCAGTAACAGTCCACAGTTAGATTAGTTTTAAAATATTCAACAGCTTACGTGTATGGCTACCTTGAAATGGGGAGTCTGGGAATTGAGGATTCAAAGAATAAAAATCGATCCCAATACGCGTAAGGTATGGGCGGAGCTTATCTATAAATGGGCGTGGCATATCTAGTAAGGGGTCCGTTTATTAAAGGCAGTATTCTGATGTCTAGACACAAAATCTTTCTACTGACATTACCTGAAATTTTCTGTTCACCATTTTGAAGCCAATTTTACAGGAAGCTTGTATTGCCTATGGCAGAAGGAGGTCCCATTCGAATACGCATCAAAATACTCAACAGATTACAGGTATACTTTTCCTGAGATTGAAATTCCTGGAATACATTGCCTATAAGGTTAGAGCTGGCGTGCTACAATGAAGGCAAAAATTTAACACACGCCAAAGACACTACAAGATAAGCTTGCAAATATGAAGAGTAAGTCGAACAACATTAACCATTACGTTTTCACTAAACTCTCTGTTTTAGTTTAACAAGTTGTTCTTCACGGATGTTCCAGTGTTTTCATTTAACGTCACCCTCGATCCGAAGCACGTGATACCGATTGGGATCAGTTTGGCTCATGTTGTAATCCCAGCGGATGTGACGTACCAAAGACCAAATAAGCTCTATGACGGTAGTGAGCCCATTCCTGTCGGATATTACGTCACACACTTGCAGCTGGTTGAATTTTCTTTCAATATACCGGGTAAATGATTTAGAAATCAAATATTAATGGACCTGTCCTGTTTTAGTTATGCCCTGCACATCCCAAGTTAAGTTCCACCTACGCTGTGCACGTGTTGAGATCGATCAATTCCCGAACATCCTGTCTGTCAATTTCCAGAAAACTATACGGATAAGCTGTTGAATATTTTGAAACTAATTGGACTGGTTGCTGCCTATAGAAGCAACAGCGCCCAGTCAAATTAGTTTCAAAATATTCAACGGAATGTTTATTAAATAGTAAAGATATACAATTCGTACAACCACCCTTATTCCGTATTCAGTTATGCGTTCGTGCCGTTTATGCGTTCGTGACGCACATAGCTACGTCATTCATGACGTAATTGATTATGACGTCATCCTAGACGTCACGTAGTTAATTATGACGTCATATGATGGATGGATAAAGTGGAAAGGTTCATTGACACTGAGATGGTATTCTTCATTATCTCTTAGCATATTGTAACGTACATACACATTTGTCATGTATATTGATATTGTAGCAGAGTAGGGCATGCAACGCAGAGCGATGATTCGGGTTTAATCCATCTTCTAATGGAAAACGTAATGGCTGAGTTCCATTAGGTGTAGGGACTGTGGTGGCTGTGTTCCACTTGGGGTAAGAGGTGTTATGACAACCTGCACCTCACAGATTTGGTATGTGACAGGCTACTGTTTCTATGGATTGCTGGATCATATGCAAGATTTCTCCTCGGAACGCCATTGGTTTCCCGAGACAATATTCAGGACTAAGGAGTACAGATAGGTTCCCAGTACACAACACTGCATGCCGTGAGTGACATCATGCCGAATGATCTGCTTTATCTGATCCAGCAAGCCACAGAAGCGGAAGTCCATCATGAGACTATCACGATCAGTGCAGATAGTAATCATATTCCTTACTCTGAGGGAAACGCATCCATCAATATTTCCGTCGAAAGACGGACTGAACATCGAATGAAACTTGGTGGTCGCCCCATGGTGCCCTCACGCCAGACTGCTACAATACGCTCAACTCAATGTGTATCTGCATGTCGAAGCGAAAGCAATAATGGTCATTCAGGACATAGACCTAAACTGTACAAACATAGATCATAGGTTCAACTTAGATTCACAATCTAAGAATAGATCTGTGAGTAGATGACAGCCTGAATGGAAAATGCAGGTCAAGCACTGAGGTCCATGTAGAAGAGCAAATATCGATTAGTGAGTAACGAGTTCTGTAATGATGCATCTGTAGAGGATACCTGCCAGGGAACACCAAAGAGACTTCATAGTACGCAAAACAAGCAAAACCCCTAATTCGGGATACTCGTTCCTGTAGAAACACAGATGTAAATTCTATCCATAAGCCAGTTGTTACACACCTTCAGATGAACCATCTCTACCTAACATATAAACGCCATATCATCAGCGATACAGACACTCAAATGTCAAACAAAAAGGCTCTCAGGGGCAGATAGCTAACATTGACGCCAGCTCGGACCCAAGCGAAACCATAACCAAAATAATGAAATGCATGGAATGATCAGCTACTAGCACCATAGGAGTTCTAAAAGACAACAGAACTAGGGATACTGATGTCCCTGTAGTAGTAAAACGATCGGCAGACCAGAAAGGAATACGGCTGTGCATCTATCAAAGTGGTCAAAGTGAAGACTGCACCAAACTACGCAGGGAACACAATAGCAGAAGAAATCAATGCGACGGATGACTGTCACAAAATGTTTCGGGCAGCCCAAGGCCTGGGAGTTACTGAATACACACGACCACTCATTGTACACAACTCTGAAGGACACTTTCTCGGGACTGACCAGGTAAAACCTAAGACAATTCGAGAATGGTTCAAGGTAGGGCTGCACGGTTTGGCTTACATCCATATCGGTTTCAATATGACTTTTCATATCGGTTTTAACCGAATATCGGTTTTATGGGTGACTTCTATCAAGAAAAAGTTGAAATCCACTCTCTAAAATGCTTTTAAATCGATCGTCAATAACACGAAAATAGAGCAATATTTCCCGTGGAAAAGTTTTGGCGCCTTACACATATGCTTAATATACGTCATGCTCATCGTTGCGGGAGTGAACTTATTATCTGGGACTACCTAAATATTAGGTATGCTCTAATAACCATCGTTTATTACATCAAAATTAGTATATAATTTGACATTTCATGTGGTCGTAAAAAAAATACAAATCACGTGATATTAGAAAGATGTATTTTCGGTATTCAGAGTAAGTACTCGTCTGCGACTCACAGGCAACGATTTGGACTCGGAACTTGGAAATTACTATATACGCAATATGGACCGAGTACTTTAGATCTGATCAGAGTTTCATCCAAGGATGTTGGGATCACCCAGTTATCTCGCATTGTCTTATGAAATCTCGCGAGAATATGAATGTGTGTCTTCAAGCAAACTCGTCCGTGAATAGTTCAACCAATTATTTACAAATATATATCAGAATTATTTTCTAAATATGTATGTATGTATGTATGTAAATATTTCTAGAGCGCCAATTCCGAAATTAATCGCTCAAAGGCGCTTTACAAATTTTAAAGATGAAAAAGATACGTTTTTAGGCTAGATTTAAAAGGCTCAATTTTGTGACAGTTTCGGATATGGGCAGGTAGATTATTCCAAAGTCTTGGACCGGAATTCGAAAATGCACGCTGTCCAACAACTAAATTAGTAGACGGGACCACACATAATGTCTGATCACTTGATCTTAGGGACCGAGGTGCAATTCTCTTTGTAATTAAAGTAGATAGATACTGTGGGGCCAGTCCATGTAAACATTTGTAAACGAGATCGATCGTGTGACCCAACTGTTATTATTAGACTGTGAAATTCACATGCTAGTCGAAAAGAGTTTGCTTTAGAAACAATGGGGCGAAAAAAGATATTCAGCTTTCAAGCGTGTGTTAGATATTTATGGTTATGCGTGTATAACCATTCATTGGGGCAAATATCATAAAGTGTCATCCATAGCGTGATTAGATAAGCAATGTTCATAAGTAGGAAGAACAATTATTCTTCATATAGTGATTGGATAATTGTAGCCAATGAGAAAACGGGAATGGAATGATCAGCAGAAGGGGGCTTAATCAATATAGATATTTCCCGGAAAAACATGTCTTAGGCATGAATCATTACTCATTGCGCTTTTCATAAGTGCCGCTGTTTAGTATCCTTTATCACAGGCATTTTATTATATATATATATATATATATATATATATATATATATATATATATATATATATATATATATATATATATATATAGATATATATATAGATAGATAGATAGATAGATAGATAGATAGATAGATAGATAGATATATATATATAAAGACCTCTGCTTTCATTATTAGCAATGCTGACACTAATATATATAAAGACCTCTGCTTTCATTATTAGCAATGCTGACACTAAAAACCGAAAACATGTTCATAATCGGTCTTCGATACTTATATTTTACAAAGCGGTTTTGAAACCGTCAGTGCGTATTATCAGTTTTAAATGTGGTATCGGTATATCGCGCACCCCTAGTTCAAGCGATGATGAGCCA
Source organism: Chaetoderma sp. LZ-2023a (assembly GCA_034401795.1). Classification (NCBI taxonomy): domain Eukaryota; kingdom Metazoa; phylum Mollusca; class Caudofoveata; order Chaetodermatida; family Chaetodermatidae; genus Chaetoderma; species Chaetoderma sp. LZ-2023a. The sequence goes on along the minus strand of CM067371.1, from coordinate 112,811,289 downwards.
TCGCATCCGTTCTCAGGAGACCCCAGGCCATTAGTAACACCAATTAAAAGAGCAGAAGTTGAGAAGACCTCGAAAAATGAACGTGCATCCGGACCTGATGGCATGAGCAATGAACTATTCAAATACTCAAGTGCTATTATCTCAGAATCGATCACGCACCTAATTAATTCAGCTTTGATGAGCCACCTTCCCATCAATGCTGTAGGCTAAGGCAGCTGTATCTCGCTACTGAAGCCCAAGAAGCCACCTACCATCCAGTCCACCAGAAACTCCTATCCAATGTTACTCTATACCGCATCCGGGACAAGATCGATGACTTCACCGGATCATGTTAAATTAGCTTTAAACGTGGACGCAGCTGCGCAAACATTGTATGTGGTCAATGTATGCTTGAATTAGTAGTCCAAGCACTGGGATTTCCACAAAATATGCATTGACATATCAGGAGCTTTCAATACAGTTATACACTCAAAGATCCGAGGTGTACTATGCGAGGCCAGTTGCAATGAAGATGAGCTGCGACTGCTGACACCACTGCTTGCTGACACCGAGCGTATGAGTCAAGGCAATCAAATCTGCATAGTTTGAGAGATCAATCGGGTCCCCTCATGGAGATGGTTGATCCCCTGTGCTTTTCACCTGTTACCTTGCAGCTGCATTGAAATCCGTGCGGTAAACTTCCACAACACCAAATCCCAGTGTCCATACTTGGCATGCCGCTAATGATGGACTAGCCTGATGACATGGACTTCATAGATAAGGAATGAACTTTACCCAATAGCTGCAAGCAAACTAAAAATTGATAATCTCTTTACGCCAGATTTTCCGATATTTGTGGTGTTCCGTTTTGTCACGTGTTGATTTTTTTATGTAACTAATCTGGGGATGGTTCATATTTTATTATTTTATATCGGTAGTACATTGAGAGTATGCGAATATGAATTTCGTTCGTTCGATGTTCTATAATACCTTTGCACAAGAATAGAGAGTGTGTAGGACATCGATGCATTTATCACTCCCTTCTATTATAAAAGAGCGAGGGAGCGCATTTTGTGAAGAATTTATCTCTTTGCATCGGTGTGTCAGCTGGTGGCTTATTCACTTCCTGATTGCTATTAATAGCAATTTTCAGATGCTTTCGGGCCTCCAAAAATAAAATACCTCTTTCAAGGAAACAGCTGCTTTTCTCACCACGCATTCCCCCATCTAATTTCTCTTACGAATTCTGGATATATCAAGAGTGTTCGCGATGGTAATTATACTCTTGAAGTGAAATGATGAAAATTTTAGATTGATAATTTTCACGAGCGATAGTTACTATCACGAAATGACCCGGCCTCTCCTCCACACAAAGGGACGGTCCTATACCGAAGTTGCTAATTGTGAGCCAACGAATTATTATCTTCGTGATTTGCCAGTCGGCGCATGCGCCGAGCATGCGCAGGCGGGATTCCGTATGCTCCGATCTGTCATATGAGTAACATGCTTAATAGGGGCAGGATTTAATGTAAATTCTGCGTATACTTGAGCCAGGTACATATATTATGATATATTAAGAAGAGTATTTGTGGTGGTGACTAAACTCTCTCTCTCTCTCTCTCTCTCTCTCTCTCTCTCTCTCTCTTTCTTGCTCGTGAAAATCCTAGATCTCTTTTATTTGCGAAGACATCTTTTAATCTCCTTTGTTTCGTGATCAGGTTGTGCCAGTAATCTGATGGATGAGGCCGCTGGAGATGTACGTGATTGTCAGATTACATCCTCAGGATGGTCTAATGTTGACGGACCAGAGAAAGCACGTCCAGCCTCCACTTCAGCATGGGTCAGCACCAAACGGGGTGTGCCTTTTTATGGACACGAATACATACAGGTTATAATATAATGTTATACAAATAAAGTAAAGTACTCGTTCTAGGTGGCTATGTAATCTAGTTACCTTTCACACGATCTTTTATAGGCTATTGCCTTTGTTGCCTCCTCACAAACAATATCTTAAGACTCAGTGTGGAGAGAATATAACCCCAAAAGTAGGTGATTGGAAGTCATGATTCATCCAATTATGATTGTTCATATCATATTCTGGCAGTGCTTAAATCAATTCTCTCTCTTTCTCTCTCTCTCAGTCTCTCTCTCTCTCTATCTCGCTCTCTCTCTCTCTGTCTTTTCTCCCTTCGCTCTCTCTCTCACTCTTTATTTTAATCTTGTGTGCTAGGTCACTTTCAATGGACTAACCAAAATAATCGGAATTTCCATCTACTCCGATGCGCGTGACAATCTGAACTACATCACCAGCTGCAAAATACAAACCAGTCCTAATGCGGTGATATGGACGGATGTCCGGGACCCGGTTACCTCGCAGACTGCAGTAAGTAAAGTAACGGATGAATCCACTCTTAGCTATTCCGCGCCCATCTAAAGACATAACATTTGTAAGTACCAACATTGTAAGATCGATATTACATGCGTTCAAGAGACTAAAGTAGCTACCGACTTATAGCAGCAACTTCAGACAGGCCAGATTCTAGTACTCATGGAGCAAAGATTCTGCCACATACCGGGGTGTAGGCTTCATAATCTGGCCAAGGCTCTTGGAACATGTCATTAGTTTTGGATACGTCAGTACTCGCAATGCATTCATTGACCTGGCTATGTCAACAAGAAAATACACCATCACTAAGTGTCGCATAGTCAAATCATATGGCCCAACTACTGAAAAGGTCAAAGATAGTATATCACTATTATATTCTTTCCTGCCATTCCTTAGTTCCAATGGCCTATTTGCCACAAATACAGCTTTCACACATCCGTGCCGCCACCGCACATCATGATCAGGACACATTGCTGATCGGAAATCCCCAAACGGCTCTAAGGCTACAACATCAGTCTTCAACCAAATAGACTTCATACTATGGAAAGCAGAAGCAAAACCCCTACTTCACGATGCTCGTCCCTATGGAGATGTAGACCTCAATTCTGACAATAAGCCAGTCGGTACACGCCTTCAGATGAACCATATCTAACTAATGTATAAACAACATTCCAGGCAAGAAGGTAGAGTCAGCTGCAACATACCCAAGCTCATCAGCGACCCTAACACTCAAATGTCATATAAAAAGGCCCTCGTCGAGGAGATAGCTAACATCGACGTCAGGGCCAATCCAAACGAAGCCCTAACTAATATACTGAAATGTCTGGATTCATCAGCTACCAACACCATATGTGTTCTCAGAAACATCTGAACTAGAGATATTGATGACCCTGTAGCAGTAAAACTATCAGCAGAGCGGAAAGCGTTATGGCTGTACATCTATCAAAATAGCCAAAGTGAAGACCGCACCAAACTACGCAGGGAACGCAGTAACATTGGGCGCTTCATCAGCGAATGCTTAAAAGATTTAAGCCATTCAACAAGCAGATTCCCTGGCAGATGAAATCACTGGCATGGATGACTGTCATAAAATGTTTCGGGCAGCCCGAGCCGGGGAGTTGCTGACTACACACCACCACTCACTGTACACAAATCTGAATGACACTCTGAGGGCATCTGGATTTCAGAATTTACCGAGGGAGGACACCAGACCCCACCCCTCTGGTTTGTCTTCCGGTTGGGCCTTTTACATACGTCTTTGGAGGGCATCGTTACGCTTGCTACTTCACTGACCAAATCCCACAGTCCTTTGACATCAGTGGCATTATGGTGGAAACGAGACTCTAGCGTTCTCGTGATCGTAACCGCAGTTCCGAAGACCCTCGGGTAAGAACCTTGCACAGCACACAAAACCCACCCACCCACCCCACCCACCCAACCACCGACACGCACGTACGTACGCACGCACGCACGCACGCACGCACGCACGCACGCACGCACGGACACACACGCAGTTCTAAGTTCGGCCCTGCCGCTCGGCTGATTACCAGACGACAACGCTAGCACTACGACCAATCATCTCCTCACTAACTAACAATGTACTCGGTTTGATTGGAAGGTATTGTTTATGGTATCTCTGATTGATACAGCAAAACTGCTGCAGAAATCAATCAGAGTAAACGCAGCGGCCCGAGCCACGTGTACAGCCTCTTAAATCTGCACCTGGGGATGATTACTGGGACGGAACCCTACTCAATCTCAATGCATACTAGAAATGTTACTCAATACATTCTAGTATTCTGTTTTATTGCCAGGTATTTGCTATATCATTCGGGAGCAAAGCAATACAGGATTCTTACACGATAGACCTAAGCGTGTATGACGTCAACACAAAGTGCATACGTATTATCCCTTTAAGTAATAATCAGGCTAAGAAGTCACATGCTCTTCGTTTGGACATACATGGTTGCCAGATTGGATTAACCGATCGAACAGGTACGAAATAGACTCATAGACTATTCTATAGGTTCATAGATCCAGAGCGATCATTTTGTCATGCATTTTTGTCAGAAAAAGAGTTTGGGACAGCACACGGTTTGCCTTTTTCAGACACAGCGCGCAAGCGCGTGAGTTGTTTTTTCCATTGTTTGCATATGTGAGTATGCAGAAATGCGTAGAAATAAACAATTCAAACTATGACTTGTCTAGTACAAATTGCGAAGTCATAGTCCTAAACATAATTCAACAGATATATTTATTAACACTAAGCAGTTAATATTAGTAGCTATTTTGGTAAATAGAAATTTATAATAAGTGAATGAAATAAAAACTGAATATTTCACAACTCCCGATGTTCGGAAATCCGGCGGCCTGTTAAAAAGATTTTCGGATAAATCCGTTGAGAAGATCGCCCTGAAATTTAAAAAGATCTAGTAGTCACCTATCTTAGATAAGAATTGTTATCCTCGCCCACACTGACACGCGTATCTACAAGCTAGTACGCCTATGCATTTTGAATATTCCCCTTTAAGGAGACAAAATGGTGGCGCACACAAACAAACATTACCGTGATATTAAAATGCAAATTATTGAAAGAGAAATATAGAGTGACATTTGAACGTGACTAATATGGCAGCTCTGTGGAATAATCCTTCAATAAAACGAGACAATTGCGATTAGATTAGTTTTGCTTTAAGGCGCAGTACAGCTCAGAAATAACGCGAGTTGTTTCAAAATCTAAATAAAACCTGCTGTTGAATATTTTCAAATAATTGGATTGGAAGACATTCCAAATATTCAAAAGAATATTTCTTAGGTCGTGTTCAAAATTGTACTAACTAAATTTTGCATGTTTCTGTTTATTGTTTTGGAAATATTCTAAGTTATTTCTGCTCGTTGCTGTATCAGACACCCCCCCCCCCCCCGCCCCACCCTGCCCCCCAACCCCACCCTGCCCCCCCAACCCCACCACCACCACCACCATCACACCTACTTGTGTTGGCACTTAGTTCACTGTAAGTTTTAAATGTTGTTTCGGTTTTATTTATTTCACAGATGTGTGTCAAAGTTCGGACATTAAGCCAGGTGTCTACAACGAACGTCAGTATTTGGTGGTTCCGGACACGGACCAGATATTTGTGTGCATGCTTACTGACAAAGAGTAAGGCTGGATCCCGAAAGTCTTTAAGGGGGTGACCTTCGTTTGGGTCCTAGAATACTCATCCTGTCCCCATTTTAGTCCCCACTTTAAGATAAAATTTACATTTTTTAAGGTGTAGAGAAGCTATTCCATGTCCTATTAATAGCAGAAGAGAATGTTTACTCTGCTTTTCAAATTAGTTTTATTTAGCCTGTTAACGTTGTACTACCAGGTAGTAGCTTAATGGACCTTTTCAGTTTATCCAACAATTATATGACGTCATAATCAACCATGTGGCGTGTAGGGTGACGTCATAATCATTACATCATGAATGACTCGATTTAGTCCGTCTTAAACGCTTAATAATCCGTCAAGTTGTATGAATTGTAGGTCTTTACCATTTAATAAACATGCTGTTAAATATTTTGAAACTAATTTGACTGGGCGCTGTTGCTGCCAAAGGCAAATTAATTTCAAAATATAACAGCTTACCTGTATAGGTTTCTGGAAATTGATAGTCAGTCAGTTCGGGGATGGATCGATCCCAACACGATGAAGTGCGGGTGTAGCTTAGCTAAAGATAGGCGGGGCATGGGTAAAACTTGATTCCTTAATTTCACTGTAATCATGCAGGTAAGCTGTTGAATATTTTGAAACTAATTTGACTGGAAGTTGTTGTTACCTTAAGCAAGAGCAGTTACCACTGAAATCAATTTCAAAATATTCAAAAGAATAAATATTATATCCCGTCTGCCTGTTTGAAATGGCAAAAATGACCACGAGCTATGCCTACAAAAATTCATTGGACCAAAGGTCTGGGTGGCGGGCTGGGGTGGGGGCTCATGTCACGTAGACAAGTAACATATCGTCCGATAACCTTGACACTAGTTCTGGCAATGAGCAAGGTGTGTCACTAACCTATATTACTGCTTCGTATTTCGTATTTTCTTTATTACACTCAGGCTTCAGGAGGTCGATGTGATCAGCTTAGAAATCACATTAGACCTTTCATAACGAAACCGACGAAATTTGACCTCTGCAGGTTTCGTGAGAAATGTCCATTTGCAGGTCAAGAGAACACTGTCTTTGAGGATTTATCGCTGGAATGACAGGCCTGATAACAGAGTCAGTCATTGCAGTGGTAATTTTTCAATAAAACATCTTCACTTGGCCTGCAAATGGTCATTCAATAAGCAAATATCTTTATATTCTTGACCAAATTTAGCCATATAAGTAGTAATGTGTGCAGTGCATGTCAGTCTGTGATATTAGCTCATTCTACAGGCGCGAGGTATGAGCAAGGAAAACGTGGGCCCCTATTTTGAGATTCTGCCATTAACCCTTTGAACACGACTGTCCAAATTTGAAAACTCATGTAAAATTTAGTAAAATATGACGTTCAACATGTTGAAACTAATTTGTCTTGGAGCTGTTAAATTAGTCTCAACATATTAAACAATATTCAACAGCGTAAGTGGACAATTACCTTGAAATTATGATTCTGGGAATTCAGGATCCAAATGTTTAATAAAGGCTTCGTCCTGGTTCATATAATGGAGCGATCCGAATCTGTCACTCAAGTATCTGACGGCATAGTCAATTACGTCACGTCTAGACTGACCTCACGATCATAATAACGTATTATAACTCTGGCGTGATGCTTGAGACGTCCGTCAACGGTACGAATTGCAATGCATGTTTTTGATGGATTTACAATTCAACAAACATAGGCAGCAACAGTCCCTTTCAAATTAGTTGCAAAATATTCCCCAAGTTTCCTGCATAATCCCCTAAATGTGGATAATTCGCGGTACAAAGTATACTATATACATTGATTCCAACAGACACATACATAATGGGCGGAACTTAGCTAGAAATGGGCGGGGCATGGCTAATAGTGGATCCCTCCATTAGCGCAATTGACAAGACTACTGTAAAAGATTGTTTCTGCAATATGCTATAGGAATTAGCTATAATAGCTTGGCTTCAAGCTGCTGCATACTCTAATCAATCATAAGTTCATTGCAGCTAAACACCTAATCGTCATTACTCTGCAATGACCTATTATCTAAGTCAATGTAACCTCACTTTGCAGGGACTATGTGGCGTGTTCATCCACAGCTGATTATGGCAAATCATGGAGAGGTAAGCAATGGATTAATACAGTATTAGCTCTGCCCCGCCCATTGCTAGCTAAGCTCCGCCCATGCTTTGTCCGGGTTAAGATCGATAGATCTCTGCACTCCCTGACAAACAATTTCCCGAAAACTATACAGGTAAGCTGTTGAATATTTTGAAACAAATTTGACTAGCAACAGCGCCAAGTTAGATTAGTTCCAAAATATTCAACAGACTGTTTATTAAATAGTAAAGACATATAATTCGTACAGCTTGACGGACTATTAAACTACGTACGGTCAAAAGTGTCTATTTTGCAAACTTTGTTGCTGAAAGCTGATGCTGTTGCGGGTTTTTTGACAGTAAAATAGGCATACGTATTTGGGACCCCACAGACACCCAACCCAAGTTCGGAAAAGATCGCTCCATTAGAGTTATTGAAAAATGCTTTAAAAATGTCTATTTTGAAAACAATGTTGTTGAAAGCTGTTGCCGTTGTGTTTTAGCCTTTAGCCGCAAATTTGGCATAGGCCCTACGCGTTCGGGGCCATAAGTTTCCACCCAAGTTTAGAGACGCTTGCCCTAGCAGAGCCAGAGTTATTGAAGAATGCGGCAAATGCCTATTGTTTCTAAAAGCTGTTGCTGTTGGCACATGTGCTTGGGACCACATGGACAAACTTCCACCAAGTTTGGAGACGCTTGCACTATCAGAGCCAGAGTTACTGAAGAATGCGGCAAATGCCTATTGTTGCTAAAAGCTGTTGCTGTTGGCACATGTGCTCGGGACCACATGGACAAACTTCCACCCAAGTTTGGAGACGCTTGCACTAGCAGATCCAGAGTTATTGAAGAATGCGGCAAATGCCTATTGTTGCTAAAAGCTGTTACTGTTGGCACATGTGCTTGGGACCACATGGACAAACTTCCACCCAAGTTTGGAGACGCTTGCACTAGCAGAGCCAGAGTTATTGAAGGATGCGGCAAATGCCTATTGTTTCTAAAAGCTGTTGCTGTTGGCACATGTGCTTGAGACCACATGGACAAACTTCCACCCAAGTTTGGAGACGCTTGCACTAGCAGAGCCAGAGTTAGTGACGAATGCGGCAAATGCCTATTGTTTCTAAAAGCTGTTGCTGTTGGCACATGTGCTTGGGACCACATGGACAAACTTCCACCCAAGTTTGGAGACGCTTGCACTAGCAGAGCCAGAGTTATTGAAGAATGCGGCAAATGCCTATTGTTTCTAAAAGCTGTTGCTGTTGGCACATGTGCTTGGGACCACATGGACAAACTTCCACCCAAGTTTGGAGACGCTTGCACTAGCAGAGCCAGAGTTATTGAAGAATGCGGCAAATGCCTATTGTTTCTAAAAGCTGTTGCCGTTGGCACATGTGCTTGGGACCACATGGACAAACTTCCACCCAAGTTTGGAGACGCTTGCACTAGCAGAGCCAGAGTTATTGAAGAATGCGGCAAATGCCTATTGTTTCTAAAAGCTGTTGCTGTTGGCACATCTGCTCGGGACCACATGGACAAACTTCCACCCAAGTTTGGAGACGCTTGCACTAGCAGAGCCAGAGTTATTGAAGAATGCGGCACATGCCCATTGTTTCTAAAAGCTGTTGCTGTTGGCACATCTGCTTGGGACCACATGGACAAACTTCCACCCAAGTTTGCAGACGCTTGCCCTAGCAGAGCCAGAGTTATTGAAGAATGCGGCAAATGCCTATTGTTTCTAAAAGCTGTTGCTGTTGGCACATCTGCTTGGGACCACATGGACAAACTTCCACCCAAGTTTGGAGACGCATGCCCTAGCAGAGCCAGAGTTATTGAAGAATGCGGCAAATGCCTATTGTTTCTAAAAGCTGTTGCTGTTGGCACATGTGCTTGGGACCACATGGACAAACTTCCACCGGAGTTTGGAGACGCTTGCCCTAGCAGAGCCAGAGTTATTGAAGAATGCGGCAAATGCCTATTGTTTCTAAAAGCTGTTGCTGTTGGCACATCTGCTTGGGACCACATGGACAAACTTCCACCCAAGTTTGGAGACCCTTGCCCTAGCAGAGCCAGAGTTATTGAAGAATGCGGCAAATGCATATTGTTTCTAAAAGCTGTTGCTGGTGGCACATGTGCTTGGGACCACATGGACAAACTTCCACCCAAGTTTGGAGACGCTTGCACTAGCAGAGCCAGAGTTATTGAAGAATGCGGCAAATGCATATTGTTACTAAAAGCTGTTGCTGTTGGCACATGTGCTTGGGACCACATGGACAAACTTCCACCCAAGTTTGGAGACGCTTACCCTAGCAGAGCCAGAGTTATTGAAGAATGCGGCAAATGCCTATTGTTTCTAAAAGCTGTTGCTCTTGGCACATGTGCTTGGGACCACATGGACAAACTTCCACCAAGTTTGGAGACGCTTGCACTATCAGAGCCAGAGTTACTGAAGAATGCGGCAAATGCCTATTGTTGCTAAAAGCTGTTGCTGTTGGCACATGTGCTTGGGACCACATGGACAAACTTCCACCAAGTTTGGAGACGCTTGCACTATCAGAGCCAGAGTTACTGAAGAATGCGGCAAATGCCTATTGTTGCTAAAAGCTGTTGCTGTTGGCACATGTGCTTGGGACCACATGGACAAACTTCCACCAAGTTTGGAGACGCTTGCACTATCAGAGCCAGAGTTACTGAAGAATGCGGCAAATGCCTATTGTTGCTAAAAGCTGTTGCTGTTGGCACATGTGCTCGGGACCACATGGACAAACTTCCACCCAAGTTTGGAGACGCTTGCACTAGCAGATCCAGAGTTATTGAAGAATGCGGCAAATGCCTATTGTTGCTAAAAGCTGTTACTGTTGGCACATGTGCTTGGGACCACATGGACAAACTTCCACCCAAGTTTGGAGACGCTTGCACTAGCAGAGCCAGAGTTATTGAAGAATGCGGCAAATGCCTATTGTTTCTAAAAGCTGTTGCTGTTGGCACATGTGCTTGAGACCACATGGACAAACTTCCACCCAAGTTTGGAGACGCTTGCACTAGCAGAGCCAGAGTTATTGACGAATGCGGCAAATGCCTATTGTTTCTAAAAGCTGTTGCTGTTGGCACATGTGCTTGGGACCACATGGACAAACTTCCACCCAAGTTTGGAGACGCTTGCACTAGCAGAGCCAGAGTTATTGAAGAATGCGGCAAATGCCTATTGTTGCTAAAAGCTGTTACTGTTGGCACATGTGCTTGGGACCACATGGACAAACTTCCACCCAAGTTTGGAGACGCTTGCACTAGCAGAGCCAGAGTTATTGAAGAATGCGGCAAATGCCTATTGTTTCTAAAAGCTGTTGCTGTTGGCACATGTGCTTGAGACCACATGGACAAACTTCCACCCAAGTTTGGAGACGCTTGCACTAGCAGAGCCAGAGTTATTGACGAATGCGGCAAATGCCTATTGTTTCTAAAAGCTGTTGCTGTTGGCACATGTGCTTGGGACCACATGGACAAACTTCCACCCAAGTTTGGAGACGCTTGCACTAGCAGAGCCAGAGTTATTGAAGAATGCGGCAAATGCCTATTGTTTCTAAAAGCTGTTGCTGTTGGCACATGTGCTTGGGACCACATGGACAAACTTCCACCCAAGTTTGGAGACGCTTGCACTAGCAGAGCCAGAGTTATTGAAGAATGCGGCAAATGCCTATTGTTTCTAAAAGCTGTTGCTGTTGGCACATGTGCTTGGGACCACATGGACAAACTTCCACCCAAGTTTGGAGACGCTTGCACTAGCAGAGCCAGAGTTATTGAAGAATGCGGCAAATGCCTATTGTTGCTAAAAGCTGTTGCTGCTGGCACATGTGCTTGGGACCACATGGACAAACTTCCACCCAGGTTTGGAGACGCTAGCCCTAGCAGAGCCAGAGTTATTGAAGATTGCGGCAAATGCCTATTGTTTCTAAAAGCTGTTGCTGTTGGCACATGTGCTTGGGACCACATGGACAAACTTCCACCCAAGTTTGGAGACGCTTGCACTAGCAGAGCCAGAGTTATTGAAGAATGCGGCAAATGCCTATTGTTTCTAAAAGCTGTTGCTGTTGGCACATCTGCTTGGGACCACATGGACAAACTTCCACCCAAGTTTGGAGACGCTTGCACTAGCAGAGCCAGAGTTATTGAAGAATGCGGCAAATGCCCATTGTTTCTAAAAGCTGTTGCTGTTGGCACATGTGCTTGGGACCACATGGACAAACTTCCACCGGAGTTTGGAGACGCTTGCCCTAGCAGAGCCAGAGTTATTGAAGAATGCGGCAAATGCCTATTGTTTCTAAAAGCTGTTGCTGTTGGCACATCTGCTTGGGACCACATGGACAAACTTCCACCCAAGTTTGGAGACGCTTGCCCTAGCAGAGCCAGAGTTATTGAAGAATGCGGCAAATGCCTATTGTTTCTAAAAGCTGTTGCTGTTGGCACATGTGCTTGGGACCACATGGACAAACTTCCACCCAAGTTTGGAGACGCTTGCACTAGCAGAGCCAGAATTATTGAAGAATGCGGCAAATGCCTATTGTTTCTAAAAGCTGTTGCTGTTGGCACATCTGCTTGGGACCACATGGACAAACTTCCACCCAAGTTTGGAGACGCTTGCACTAGCAGAGCCAGAGTTATTGAAGAATGCGGCAAATGCCTATTGTTTCTAAAAGCTGTTGCTGTTGGCACATCTGCTTGGGACCACATGGACAAACGTCCACCCAAGTTTGGAGACGCTTGCACTAGCAGAGCCAGAGTTATTGAAGAATGCGGCAAATGCCTATTGTTGCTAAAACTGTTGCTGTTGGCACATGTGCTCGGGACCATATGGACAAACTTCCACCCAAGTTTGGAGACGCTTGCACTAGCAGAGCCAGAGTTATTGAAGAATGCGGCAAATGCCTATTGTTGCTAAAAGCTGTTGCTGTTGGCACATGTGCTCGGGACCACATGGACAATCTTCCACCCAAGTTTGGCGAAGATTGCGCCAATAGAACCAGCGTTACTGAAGAATGCGTAAAATGTGTATTTTGAAAACTGTTGTGAAAGGTTGAGTTTTAGACGCCAAAATTTGTAGATCTGCTCGGGACCCGGGCTTGCATCCCTCCAAATCTAGAGATGATCCCTTCAGAGTTTTTTCAAAAGTGTCTTAACCACAATGTCTTAACAACAACAACAACAACAACAACAACAACAACAACAACAACAACAACAACAACAACAACAACAACAATTGCCATATCGCGACGCCATAACTCTGTGCCATTTCAGAACATTAAGTCACCAACTAGACATCGAGGCCAAGAGAATTGATCGAAATGAGCGCATCTGTAATGCATGTAATTGCATAGGTGACAAATTACACGTTCTTTTTCATTGCACAAAATTTAGTGTTGAACGACAAAGTCTAATCCCTTCTTACTACCTAACCAGTAACTCGATAGAAAATGCTAAAGGACTTCTTTCAATATGCAACAGGTCAGTTCTCCAAACTATGTGTAAATACCTTTTATATGCCAAGAAAAAATAAGTCAACAAGTCTATTATCACTGATATTAAAGTAATTAGTATTCATTCATTTATTTATTAGCCTCGTGATAATCACTGTATATTTTGTCACTTTACTCGCCATAATAATTGTTATAAATATGTACCCTCATATGCTGCCTCGGTAGCCTGAGTGTAAGAAACGTGAAACTGAAACTGAAACTGGCGGTGCTTCTAGCAGGCACATTTATTTGTTTATTTGTGGAAACGTCGGGCAGGCTTATTTGTTTGTTTGTTTGTTTGCTTCCTTGTTTCTATGTTTGTTTCTGTGTTTGCGTGCGTGTGTGCGCGCGCGCGTGCGTGTGTGCGCGCGCGCGTTCGTTCGCGCGTCCGTGCGTGCGTGTATGCGTGCGAGCGGTGAATTATGCGCCTGGAAATGAAATAAATAGATATAATTTTGGATAAAGATCAAATATTGTCTTGTTTTTAAAAGATTCATTTTCATTTATGTTTCTCAGCGCTTGACGATGACGTCACGAATATCTACCTGTACCACAAAAGCAAGAAACGTCTGTATGGTCTCGCACGGAACAGGAAAGCATATATCCGTAGTGATGACCATGGTATCACGTGGGCTTCAGTCCTGGAAGCAGAATATCAAAGAATTGCCAGTTTACCATCCACTGATGTCGTGTTGGCTAAAGCACTGCCGTTTGAAGACTCAGATTACCTCAATGATCATCCACAATGGCTATCGTTCACGTACGGATTCGACATTCTAGGCGGCAAAATGAGTGGTGAGTATGGCAAAATGTCATTTTCACTGTAATCCTTTCGTGACGAAACCGGCCAAAACCGGCCTCTGTTGTGGTCCTACGTGGTCCTGAGGAGTGTACATTTACAGCCCAAGAGAAGACTGTTTTTGAAAATTGACCACTGTAATGAGCTACTGGAATGGCCGAGCCATTCATTCCAGTGGTAAATTTTCAGAAATAGTCTTCTCTTGGGCTGTAAATGGACATTCTATAAACAACTATTTAGATATTCTTGACGAAACTTAGCCATTAAAAGGTTTAAAGTAGACTCGTGTTGTGTTCTGGGTAAAAATGCTCTCGTGTTTCAACACGACTGTTGCCTCATTCACCTCCTGGAGAGTGCCGGTGTTCTATCACACAATCTCTCTAATTTAATGTAAATACAATATTTCATATCCACGAATAATATCTTAATGTCTCTAGTCCAAAACAGAGCGATTTTAAAGCTGTTTAACATATATTCTATGTAAAAAGATCTCTTATTTTGTGATTTCAGTTGACATATCTGGAATTCATGTAAGGACAGCTAACGCCGAATATTACAGCCCTGTTGGTTTGTGGGGTACGCAAACCTGGAACTAGAAGCACCAGACGCCAGCAGACACAAACAAGAAAACTGTTACACTGATGATATATTATCGAAAGCTTAGGCATTTTTACATTCTTTGACATTTTGACATTATGAACGCTCAGAGTACTTGTCTGTCACAATCCGATGAACCAATCGGGAGAGCTAGTATGATATGTTGATCTAAACCGAAAACTTAACCTAAAAAGCGTTTTATTACAAGTTTCCACTTCACAGTGACCTTGACATCATGACCTCCATAAGACTATGCTCGATCTCATCGATATAGGGAAGCATGTATCCAAGTCTGGTCCCAATCATATGAACTAATCTGGAGCTCTAGGATAATATGTTGAGCTAAACAAAAAACTTAAATGAAAGAGTTTTATACCATGTTCCCACTTCACAGTGACCTTGACCTCATGACCTCCATCACACTATGTCGATATATGGAAGCATGCATCCAAGTGTGGTTCCAATCGGATGAACCAATAGGGAGATTTCGGATGATATGTTGAGCTAAGCTAAAATCCTAACCTAAAAACAGAGTTTCGAAGTTCCCACTTCACAGTGACCTTGACCTTTGACCTCATATCTTCAAATTCGGTGTGCAGCATCCCTTCAATATAGGGAAGCATGTAGATAAGTGTGGTTCCAATCGAGTGAACCAATCCTGGAATATAAGACCCTAAGTTGAGCTAAACAAAAACCTTAACCAGAATTGGACGCCGACAGACAAACAGACAAACGGACAAACAGACAACCAGACAAACGGAACCAATTCATATATTGGCGAAAATTTTAATTTTCGCAAATAACAACAAACCGCGGAAACAATCACTCGCATAAGTATTTAAATATAAATACTGTGTAACTGTTTAAATACAAGCTGACGTTATCAGCAAACATATGTCGAGTGTTATGTGTTGTTGTCATTTAAATGAGCAATAATAAAGCGCATTTGAGTATAAAAGATTAATAGACGGATACATTTCTAACTATGCCCGCATATTTTTAGCTATGCCCACCCAGTTCTAGCTATGACCACCCATTCCTAGCTATACCTGCTTATTTATAGCTATGCCCACCCAGTTCTAGCTATGATCGCCCATTCCTAGCTATATCTGCTTATTTATAGCTATGCCCACCCAGTTCTAGCTATGACCACCCATTCCTAGCTATATCTGCTTATTTATAGCTATGCCCTCACATTTCTAGCTATGATCGCCCATTTCTAAGTATGCATGCCCATTGCTATCTACGCCCGCCAATTTCTAGCCATACCCGCCCAGTTCGAAACATGCCTCGTCCATTTCTAGCTATGCCAATCCATTGCTATTTATGCCCGCCCATTTCTAGCTATGCCCACCCATATCTAGCTATGTCCACCCCATTCCGAGCTATACCATCCCATTTCTAGCTATGCCCACCCATTTCTAGCTATGTCCACCCCATTCCGAGCTATACCATCCCATTTCTAGCTATGCCCACCCGTTCATAGCTATGCCGACACATGTCTAGCTATGACCCGCCCAATTCTAGCTATGCCAGCCTATTTCTAGCTATACTGGCACATGTCTAGCTATGTCCGCCCATTTCTAGCAATGCCCGCCCATTTCTAGCTATGCCGACTCATTTCTAGCTATGCCCGCCCATACCTAGCTATGCTTGCCCAATTCTATCTATGCCCGCCCCATTTCGAGCTATACTCGCCCATTTCTAGCTATGTCGGCACATGTCTAGCTATGACCCGCCCAATTCCAGCTATGTCAGCCTACTTCTAGCTATGCCGACACATTTCTAGCTATGTCAGCCTATTTCTAGCTATACTGGCACATTTCTAGCTATGCTCGCCTATTTCTAGCTATACTGGGACATTTCTAGCTATGTCACCACGTATTATGTCTAGCTATGCCCGCCCATTTCTAGCTATGCTCGCTAATCTCTAGCTATGCCAGCTCATCTCTAGCTATGCCGACCCATTTCTAGCTAGGTCTACGTATTTCTGGCTATACTGGCACATTTTTAGCCATGCGCACCTATTTCGAGATACCCTTCGCCCAATTTGTACACGCATTTGAAATTTGAATTTCCAGAATCTCGGGATTTTTTCCGATTTTCCAGATATTTTAGATTTCCAGGATTTTTCGGATCAGAGTCAAAGTTGTGGAATTCTAGTGTGTGGTGAACCTTTCTTTTGATAGGGTTTGACATATCCACAGATCCAGAATTTTCTCTTTATCCAGATGATGGCTGGAAATCATCTTGCACAGCAAGTTCCTTTGTTTTGAGTTTGAGTCAAATTTGTTCAGTAGTATATTAGATACAGCCCTGACCACACCTTTTGTGACTGGATAACTGACTAACTACCAAAGAGACATGGCGGTTTGTTGAACTGCTAAATGCCATCAAGTCAAAATTATTTCAAAATATTCAACATAATGTTTATAAATTGTAAATTAATCAACTGCATATAATTAAACACTTTCTGGGTGGGACCTTCAACTTTCGTGACAAGGATACGCCATTCTTATTGTAACGTATGCTAACAAGTGTCGTATTTTATTATGACGTCAGATACGTGAGTGATAGATGGATGCCTCCATTCGTGTTGCGTTCAGTCATACCAGCTGCAGGCTGAATGAGCTCGACAGCGAGTCACAGCGGCAGATATGCCGATTGACCTGCCTTTGTCAAATGTGTATCTTAAGTGAACATTATCTGGCCCAGGCCAGACACAGCTGAACATGAAGTAATTTTGAAAACATTTTACCTGAATACGCATCTCGAGTAGTACATCTATCTTGACCACGTGTTGCTTCACGTGTGCCTTTCCATACAGCGTGTGTCTTGTGCACCAGCTGAAGTCAAGCATATACCCCTAGACCATAGCTAACTATATGGGGCATAGGAAATACGAAACTGCGGTACATATTAGGCCTTCCTACACGACACTTACCCCACCCACCCCCATGTAAATCTATCAATTATTAGTTCTGCTTCATAGACAATACTATGCTGAATTGAGTAGGCCTGTGCACTTTGATATACAAGTATTCGTGGCATTGCGGTATATTGGCATTGGCATAAACATTGAACCGAACCTACAACCAGCGACAGCGCCAAGCATCATAGTCCACAAACGCTTCCACCAGACCAACGCTGCAAGCTTCGGTGTTGGTCTGGTAGAAGCGTTTATAGGGTATGAAGCTTGGCGCTGTCGTCGATAGTGGGTTCGATTCCCTATCAATGTGCACTTTGTGGCACCCATTATTATCAGGTCATTTGGATGAAGTGTATTCGTAACCTGTCAGGAATGTGATGTCATCGATGAAAATTATGAATGGGATTGGCGAGATCACTCCTCCTTGCGGTACACCCTCAAATAGATTGCTGTTATAACTGAGACAACCGGCCAGCTTCACTCCTGCTACTTTACCTGTGTCAAAATTCTTTATAAACAGTCCTTCTTCCAGAATCCGCTGAGTGCATTGGAAAGATCAAACAAAACAGCAAGCGCCATCATTGTATCCTCAAATTGCATTTTCACCTCCTGTTATCGATAGTGTGGCGTCACTTGTGAATCGGTATGATGAGGAGTGATAATTTTCAGTTGAAAATCGAATAGTACGTACGAAAATGATCGGTTATCATTTTCTCCCTCTCCACCCCATCCTATATGTGTGTATTTCCTCGATAGTGTCATAGTGACTTACGGGTTGTGTATGCTTGATTAGATGACGTCATGTTTTCTTATTTAGATGGACAACAATCCTAGTACAAGTCATATACATATGAAGAGTTACTATCGAGATATCTTGGCCATGCAGCAAATGCATGTTAATTTCAGAAATATTTCGCCATTTGGGAATTCATGCTCTTATATTAATGATCAGCCACCCCTCCAATAATTTCAATAAAATTTATATTTTATTTAATCTTCTGTAATTTACTTCAAATATGAATAATATTAAATCACATAAATCTCTTGGGCATTGGAAGATACCCGTTGGGGTTCGTGGTGACTAAATAGTGCAAATTTTGTCACGGTTTTATTCGGCTCTTCCAATGGCCAGGTGGTTAATCTCCCACAGAGCCACTCTTCATATGAGAACCAGGATTAAACGGTACTTTTGACCTACCAGCAAACAAGCACACAGCAAACGTCCTTGGATATCAGCCAGGGTGGTGGCGCAATGTTGCTTACCAGACAACATTCCTAGAAGTCAAATGTGGGCATAACTTCATCACTTCATGTACACGGCTGTACATGTCCATGCTGTCTAATCTTCGCTTCCATAATATTCTTCAGTAGAAACATTGAGTCATCCCGGCTCTAGTAATACCACGGCAATGTCTCTTTCCAGTTTATTCGTCCATCATATGCCATCATAATCAACTACGTGACGTGTAGGATGGCGTCATAATCAAATAGAACATCGATGACTCGATTTAGTCTGTCTTAAACGCTTAATAGCCCGACACGTTGTATGAATTGCATGTCTTGATTATGTTAAAGCTAATTTCACTGCGCGCTGTTGCTGCCACTGTCAGAAACAGCAGCCTGTCAAATTAGTTTTTAAATATTTAACAGCTTAACTGTATAATTTTCTGGAAATTGATAGTCAGTGAATTCAGGGATCGATCGATCACAATGCGAGCGAGATGTGCGTAGAGCGTAGCTAGAGATGAGCGGAGGATAGCTAAAACAAGACAGGTCAATTGCATCAGTTATAACTTAGTAGACTGCATCAGTTATAACTTAGTAGACTGCATCAGTTATAACTTAGTAGACTGCATCAGTTATAACTTAGTAGACTGCATCAGTTATAACTTAGTAGACTGCATCAGTTATAACTTAGTAGACTGCATCAGTTATAACTTAGTAGACTGCATCAGTTATAACTTAGTAGGCTGCATCAGTTATAACTTAGTAGACTGCATCAGTTATAACTTAGTAGACTGCATCAGTTATAACTTAGTAGACTGCATCAGTTATAACTTAGTAGACTGCATCAGTTATAACTTAGTAGGCTGCATCAGTTATAACTTAGTAGACTGCATCAGTTATAACTTAGTAGACTGCATCAGTTATAACTTAGTAGACTGCATCAGT
Organism: Chaetoderma sp. LZ-2023a; assembly: GCA_034401795.1. NCBI lineage: Eukaryota > Metazoa > Mollusca > Caudofoveata > Chaetodermatida > Chaetodermatidae > Chaetoderma > Chaetoderma sp. LZ-2023a. Next base: position 112,791,663 of record CM067371.1, on the reverse strand, counting down.
TATAACTTAGTAGACTGCATCAGTTATAACTTAGTAGACTGCCTCAGTCATAACTTAGTAGACTGCATCAGTTATAACTTAGTAGACTGCATCAGTTATAACTTAGTAGACTGCCAGACGTGTTAGTAATGACAAATAATGTGTACAAAGCGTCGGACTAGACTAACGTTTATGACGGACTAAACTGAGTCAGTCATGAGGTAATGATTTAGACGTCACCCTATCAGTCTTCTCGGATGGGACTTTAAACTGAGGTCCCGTCATACAGTGCTCATCACTGTGGGAACGTGAGCTAGGGCTAGGTAGGCAAGAAAGTTTGGCTAATCAAAGTAAACCGGATGCTGAATGGATTCGTCCTCGGATGGAATCACGCAACATACGGATTACAAAATCAAAACAAAATTGCTAGAATTAGAATCTTTCGGACTTTTCAATGGGTCTATGGAGGGATGCAACCCGGATGACTGATCGAGTTCGTCCTCGGACGTACGCAGTCACTATACGGGCTGCCTAATCAATCAAAATCAAACAAGTGCGCGCTGGTACCTGGTGCCTGCTCGGGTGGTGGCCAGAAGAGCAAATGGGTCGCAGGACCCTAAAGACCCCACACCCCAACCCCCCCCCCCCCGCAGCCCACCCCAAAGGGGCCGAGAAGTCTCTGACGTAAAGGCCCCCCCCCTGTGGTACATCAGGTCACAAGACCGCACGCACCCACACACACACCCCACCCCACCCAGCACCTACCCCATCCCTTCCCCACCCACGTTAGGCCCTCCCTATCCCCCACGCCCAAGCTTAAGGAGCAACAGAAAAGCCATGGTCAAGAACAGCACATGCCATCTTCAACATGAGACAAAATCGACAGACAACGATCAACACGCACGCACGCACGCACGCACGCACGCACTCACTCACGCACGCACGCACGCACGCACGCACGCACGCACGCACGCACACACACAAGCTAATGCACAAACCGACGTCACAAGAATTCATAAGAATTCAACAGAAACCACAAAGGCCAGGCGTGAGTCTAGACCCTAGCATTGGGAACTAGCAAATAAACGCCTTAAATATTACAACACACACCAAGACATCGCCCTACACGCCACTTAGTTAATCATGACATCATATGAGGATGGATAAATTGGGAAGGTACAATAACAATAAATAATGTATGCTGATAGAATAATGTATATATGTATAGATGTATAATATTATAATATTATGTATCTCCACAACTGTGTACAGTTTAGATAATAAACCATGTATATCTAGATAATCCATTGCTCAGAGATGGGTCCATATGGTGTTAAGCAAAGGGTTTGATGCGCCAAGTCGATGTCCGATCAGAAAGACGTTCGATAACATCTAGGACCATTGTATAGATACCAATCGGCATCATCTAGCAGAAGCGTATTACATCATGATTTGTAAGACATCTACCAGCTCAACTAATAGACATTTCAGTTTTCGTCAGTGATGCGCACCCTCACTCCAGTCGTCGGGCATTCGTAAGTTGGTCATAATACGAACATTATCATCATTCAAACCAACTACAACAGCATAGTGATAAGTTAGCCATCACGTCATTCAGTTTGCACTCACTTTGATTACATGTCACGTGGCACACAGGGTTTATGAGTTACTTAGTTATATTTCAGCAATTTTAGACAACACCCACACACACAAACACACACCCACACACACACCCAACCCCACCCCACCCCACCATTACTGCTATAGACAGACATATATTACTGCTATATTATTTATGCTACCTATCTTCCTGTCGTGTTTATTCGTAGTGTTGACAACAACGACCACGACTAGGAGGAGGACCATGGCGACGACGACGAAAATGACGACTACGACATCGACGACGACGACGACGACGACGACGACGACGACCATGATGACAATAGCAGCAGCAGCATCTGCAACTACTACTGTTACCTCTACTGCTTAGGTACTTATATTGTGTAGTAATAATAATACATGTAGTAATAATAATAATAATAATAATAATAATAATAATAATAATAATAATAATAATAACAATAATAATAATAATAATAATAATTATTATTATTATTATTATTATCAACATTCCATGTAATCGCCATTGAACGTGTAAGTGTATGTACTAATGGACCCCATATGCCACATTGTGGCCTGGGTGTAAATAAATTGAATTGAAAATTGAATTGTTAAGAAATGAAAACGGTATGAATGGAGGAGTCCAGCTTTAGCTATTCCCCGCCCATCTATGGCTAAGCTCCACCCCCACTGCGCCCGTGTTGCGATCGACCGATCACTGAACTCCCTGACCATCAATTTTCCGAAAACTATACAGGTAACCTGTTGAATATTTTGAAAGTTATTTGACTGGATGGTGGGCGCCTAGCCAAATTAATTTCAAAATATTCAACAGCATGTTTATTAAATAGTAAAGACATACAATTCGTACAACAACGCTTTAGTCTGTCAATAATTATGCGTTCGTGACGAACTTAATTACGTGATTCATGACGTCATTGATTATGATGTCATCCTACACGTCACGTAGTTGATTGTGACGTCATATGATGAATAGATGAACTGGAAAGGTCCATTGACATATGAAGAAGATCTGTTAAATGTGAAACAACTCCGATTTTTTATATAGTTATAATACATGTAGATTATCTCCCCTGTTCAGTGTATGTAAGTGACTGGACAGTTTAGTTGAATACATTGGTTATTTTATAATATTCTAATCTATACGCCTATTTTGAAGGTCTATCGTTATCAATGGGGTTACATCGCCTGCTCAGTTAAATGATCAAGTTATGATGGACCCGATTTGATAGCGATCGAGCGAGTGACTTTAGGATCAGAGAAGACAAGCCCTACCCTCTATGATTCCTCACACCCAACTAGTGGCTATCAACTATCAGGCAAATGGTGATACACTCAGAAAAGGTGTCAGGAACATGGCAGCCAGTCAAGTATATTAACGATAACATAGATAAGTTGAAATTAGGTTTGACATAGTATTTCTGTCGTATAGTCGGACGATCGTCATTCAACGACGTTCTGTGGTCGACATATTACGATTTCGTTTTCTAATCAATTTAGCACCTGTAAAAAAAAAAATTTCGATATCAGGTCGTGAAATTTATTGAACATCAAAACTTTAGATTACTCTAAGATTGACTGTTTGATCCAGTTACATATAACTGCCTGCCCGCCCGCCCGCCCACCTGCCCGCCCACCTGCCCGCCCACATCCTCACCCGCCCACATGCCTGCCAGCCCGGCCACCCACCCGCCAGCCCGGCCAGCCGGCTATCTCATCTGAAACTGTTTGGATGGATTCAAGCAAATTTGTTATGTGAATTACCCGCATGACTGTGGCCAGCAAGACAACATATTCATTAGCCCACCACCTGGACGGAGGCGTGGTGGAGGTGAGGCAGAAAGTCCAAGTTGGCGGAATTCAACCAAATTTGGTATCCTAGTTACCCATATGATTGCTGATTGCAAGGCAATCGTTACATTAAGCTCCAACTCCGGCGTGGGCAGGGTGGGGTGGTGGTGGTCGTGTAGCACGGCAAGGTTAGCAAAAGAGTGAGGGTTTTGCCATGGCGTTCCCTCGACCGTGCATTCTAGTTATCGATGTAGTGATTTTATTCCTCCGCTTTCTTTCAATCAAGTAGTTGCTCGTTCGTTCGCAAATGGTATAAATCTATGATGTCAGTTTGTTTGTCAGTCTGTTTTTCGATCTCTCCTTCGGTATTTTTTTAGATTTCTGACAAAAACCGCCATTCACAGCCATGCGTCGCACTTGTTTACTTATCAACTGATTCATTCGCTCGTTCTTTCGCCCGCATTCATTTATTCTTTCTTTCATTCCCTCTTTGATTTGCTATATACAGAGGAAAATAGATATTATAACGGTAATACTAGCATTTGGCACATCTTACAAAGCAAAGAATTTAGCCCGCAAATAAACGTCTAGTAACTAGAAGGAAATAAGATAACCAAGTGATGCGATAGTGAGTCGCTTCAAACACAGACATTTTGCCCTATTCAATTGCTCAGTTAACGCATGTTATTTGCATTTATAAATTAAAACATATTTAGAAAATAATCACAATCGTAACCTGAATTAACTAATTTTCCTTTCAATTCATAAACCTTTTACTGCTTGCCGCGTTTTTAGATACTGTATAAGTGTACATTTTCTTGGAGAATATAATATTGTTTATTTCTAAATGACTGTTATTGAAAGCTGTTGCTGATGCTGTCCGCGATAGCGTTTCACATCATTTTGATAAATATGGACATCAAATAGCATGTTAACCATTCCACCGATAAATTCCTACTATCTCAATCTCAGGGCAAACAGACAGGAAAGCTGCTAAATATTATGAAATTAATATAATTGGAAGCCATTGCTGCCTACGACATCAACGGCTTCCAGTCATATTAATTTCAAAATATTCAACAGAATATACAAAACATCGTACATAATTAGCTTCATTATCCGAGATTTGTTTTTGATAGTGTTAATTAGACCTGAGAACTAATAGTTAGCCCTGGTGATTTAGCGAGGAAAGTGTTTGAATCGATACAACCTGTCTTAAGCGACCACCTCATGTAACTTGAACGCTTTGCTACTGCGGACATGTGGTCACGTAACGCTCAATACATGTAAATCATTATAGAGCACACCTTTCACAGTCACGCATAGGTGGTTCCTTAAGAAATGTGGTCATTAGTCCCTCGATCACCACTCTTAAAGCCCTTCGTCACTGGATCGTCGCTCTTTAAGACGCACCACTATGTGATTGCAAAAGTCAGGGCGGTTTTTTGAGCCACTTTGACTGTAATAACTGGATATGTCTGGTGTGTATGTACTAATGTGGTTATTGTTACGCCATTAATTCGGTATGTATAGACGGCTACCCAATACCTGTCCATTCACGTATGTATAATTAATACAGGAGGACAATAGCTGTAGGAATAAGCAGGAATAACGGGCAGGGGTGGGGACAAGCGGTCTTTATGGGTGGTGCTGTCGTGCTGCGTACCAACATGACATGACCAGAGGGTGGGGAGGAGGCTTTGTGAAATGTCAATAGGTGTTGAGTGGTGGTGGTGCTGTGGGGTGGGTCCATGAATCGACGAGCATGATTTTACACATCCATAGCATAACTCAATCAGACCCATTAGCGTGGCTTTGCAATGACTTGAATCTCCTAGTAATAGGGCTAGGGATTATATATTTGGCAGCATATATTAGAAACGGTCAGTTCAGTCCTATGCATTGCAAGTGACCACAGGTCAGTCTTTCGTTTCTCTGTATTAGAACGTGAAATAACTTCAAGATGTCTTTCGAAGGTCCAGATATGATCAACCGCGATCCTAATGACATCAACGCACACATACAGGTACGAATCTTAGCTTTCCAATGGAGAAAATTGCTCAAGAAAAAACAAAACATTAGCTGATCTTAGATTTGCCACAGGAATGTCCTCCATTTACAGCTTTTCTAAGTTTTCAACAGGTGATGTATCTTTGAAGATGGGGAAAATGCAATGTTATTTTGTATTAACTAAATGAACGTAATATTTTTCAAAGTTCGAACCTCAAAGATCGAATTCGAGAACTCATTAACAATTTAATTAATATTTTGGTGAATATGTTGAAACTAATTTTCCTGAAAGATAGTTTTGCTCATGTTTTGCAAGCATGGTGCCCTGATTAAGGAACCCGCTACGACAATCTATCAAGAATTCTCGCAGATATTTTCTAATAACTGTCTCAAATAGCTTTCAGCACATTGCTGCATACTGACCATTGTCCAGCACCGTCATTGCCAGTATTAACGTCTCCTATAGTTGTATCCTATCTATTCTGGCACCTTATTGGGAACTGTCAAAGAGTAACGACATGTAGTCAACGTATTTTCTCACGAATGTAAAAAATAATCTCGTCGATAATAAGATATAACAATAATTTATAGTCCGAGTTCTCCGACTCCACCATATGCCGATTCTGATATGCCGGGTGAGTATCAGAATCGGCCTAGGATGCAGTCAGAGAAGTCGGACTAATTTACAGCAATTGTCCGATTAGGCACACGTGATCATGATGCGTCATCGTGCAGCTCTTAGGCCAAACAGAAAGAGCGTTGGTGATCATGTGATGACTTCCATTCTGTTTTTGGAACACGTTTTATACCATTGAGACGAGTAATTGATGAATCCAGTTTCTCACTCAATCATATGAAGTCATAAGCCACTACGTCACATGTAGGCTGGCGTCATAATCGATTACGCCATGAATGACGCCATTTAGTCCGTCGTAAACGGTTAACAGTTCGTCAATGTGCAACAGCGCCCAGGCAAATTAGTTTCAAAATATTCAACAGGTTTTCTGTATATTTTTCTTGAAATTGAGATTCAGATTGGTCCCAACACGGCTAAAGCGTTGGTGTGGCTTAGTTACAGATGGGCCGGGCATAGATAAAACTGGCTTCCTCCATTATTCACTTCTGCAGCATATGCTCTCCAGGGGGTCATAAATTTAACAGTCGGTATGGAGCGCTCATTTTGTTAGTACTACCTTGGGTTCCGTAGAAAAGCGTTTCAAAACGTTTTGCCAATCTGCAAACTATTGACAATCTGCTAATTTCGCATTAATCACATCAAATAATACACAAATCCGAAAGAAAAGGCGATTTTGCAGGCGTAGAGCGCTCTGGAAAGTTTTCCCTGCGGAACGCAAGGCTGGACGAGGCGAGGTCTTGGTGATAAAACACGTTCACTTTTGAGCCTGCGAACAATTTTAGAACATCTTCTTTCAGAGAAGGTTTCTAAACACTTTTTCTGAATGCCTAATAATCAGCATTAGTTTGCGCTTTCTGATTATTGAATCTAAGACTGATCTAAGAACTCGCTCTTGTCCATACCATGAATTCAGGGCACATCCGTCACGTCTAGCAAACTTCAAATTATCCTTTGCTAACAAAGCAGGCTATCCCTCATAAATTATGCCATCGCAAGAATGGCCTGAGTGTAAAAAAGAAAACTCAAACTGAAACTGGTTCTCCTAGCTCCCACCCAGATCAAACATAGCCATTTGTTACTCGGCATCGTGAAAATATTCGTATCTAAGTCAGTATGCATGAATTTGTACCTACAGTACAGCTCAGAAATAACTTAAACATTTCCAAAAAGCCAAAGTAAAACGTGCAGTTGATTATATTGAACATAAATGGCTTGGGAGTCATTGCTGCTTACGTTACCAATGTCTTCCAATCTGATCCCGAGATGGAGGAATCCAATTCTAGCTATGCCCCGCCCTTCTCTAGCTAAGCTCCACCCACACTTCGCCTATGTTGGGATCGATCGATCCCTTAACTCACTGACTATCAATTTCCAGAAAACTATACGGGTAAGGTGTTGAATATTTTGAAACTAAATTGACTTGGCCTATAGTGGACATACAACTCGTACAACAACGCTTTAGTCCGTCAGCAACTATGCGTTCGTGACGAACTTAATTACGTTATTCATGGCGTCATTGATTATGACATCATCACACACGTTAATTAATTGACTATGACATCATATGATTGATAGATAAGCTGGAATCCTCCATTGTGCTCAGAATACTCAACAGAACATGTATTACCACCTAACATGTTTGTGTTTCTGTTTTGGAAACATTTTGACTTATTTCTGAGCTGAACTGTAATGTGTTTTATGTCTGGTTTATTGCACAATGATTGCGTCATAGCGCGTCTAATTGCATTTATTGATAATTAATCAAGATTACAATAATGACTCTAACGGAATTCATTTCATAATGCAATGTTGCCTGTCCTATAGCCAGCCTATGTATTCAAGCTGACATCACCATGCCAAGTCTAACGTAACATATGTTCTATTCTAAAGCACACACTGTTCGACTGTTGTATATATTCTGATCAACGAGTTGCTTAGAAGCCATTACTACCCTGCAAGCAACGACTTCCTATCAAAATTTCTAAATATTCAGTGACTGTTTCGACATTATGTATATTTGCCGTAAGAAGGGTATAAAGCGCGATGTTTCCGATACCATACCTTTTCTTTCAAAACTGCACAATGCACGAATAAAAGTAAGCCGTGTTGTGGAACGATGTTAGGCAATCCTTGCAATGAATCCATCTGTCACTCTCGTATATGACGTCATAATCAATTACGTCAAGCGTAGGATGATGTAACTAAATGCAAATAGACACCTGCTATGACGCAATTATTTTTCAATAAACCGGACACAATCAAAATGCATAACGAATTACACATCTAGCAACGTCAGGAACGTTGAAAAAGTACATCAAGGTTACTATGTGTATGTCTTTGATGCAAATTGATGGATTTACTATTTAATAAGGATTATGTTAACATTTTGAGACTAATATGACTGTGCGCTGAGCTGCCATAGGCAGCAACAACGCCCAGTCAAATTAGTTTCGAAATATTCAACAGCTTAGTCGTACGGTTATCTTGAAAATGGGATTCTGAGAATTCGGTGGTTAAAGTGTATAAATCCATCCCAAAACGCGTAATACATGGGCTGGAAATGGGCGTGTCGTAGCTAGAAATGGATGGAGCGTAGCTAGAAATCGGCGCAGCGTAGCTAGAAATCGGCGGAGCGTAGCTAGAAATGGGCAGAGCGTAGTTAGAAATGGGCTGGCTATATCTAGAAAGTGATACTAAATGTTTCTGGAGCAAAGTTGCAGAGACGTAACTTTTGAGACAGTTGAGTATTCCTTTCAATGGAGAATTCCAATTTCTCACTCAATCATATGACGTCATAATCAACTACATGATATGTTGGGCTGACGTCAGAACCAATTGCGCCATGCATGACGTAGCTAAATTCTTGTTGTATGAATTGTATCTCTTTACTATTTAATAAACATGCTGTTGCATATTTTGAAACTAATTTGACTGGGTGCTATTGCTGCCATAGACCAAATATAGTTTCAAAATATTCCACAGAATGCTTAGTAAATAGTAAATCTAACAAAAACATACGATTCGTAAACTTGCCGCCCTCTTCCAACTTTATGGCGGAGCTTTGTCAGTCAGTTATTGTGACGTCAACCTATATAAGACGTAATTGGCTATCACGTATTATACTTGAGTGGCAGATCGGATATATCCATTACGAGACTAGCATAACAACCACATTTTTAGATGTAAATTTCTGCATCTTATTTTTGCCATTGCGTCATAGAATCGTCTACGCGTGGTCAGTTCTATGATACGTGTTTCTGTTCGTTGTTGCTGTCTCTGCGATATATGTCAACCACCCGGAATTCAAAATGAGCACATGGCACTCGTGATGTGAGCGATATAACAAGCGTGATTAGTGGAAATACTGAATATTTAACACTTAATCTTAAAGGAAACCTCACCTTAAATTATACTAACCATTCAGGTGATAGAATTTTCGCTTTTTATCATACCAACAACGAAATATATTCAGGTTTTCTGCAGCCTATGCCGGCTGTCATGATTTACTTTTCAACCAATCAGAAAATGCCTATCGTGCCCACCTGGATATACGCTCAGCCATAGAGGTGCCAGCTATAGTTTCGCCACGTGATATAAAGGCAATCGTACATGTAAGCGGTTGATTATTTTGAAATTAATTTTAAAGGAAGTCGCTGCTACCATAAGCAGCAACGACTTCCTGTCAAATTGGTTTCAAAACATTCAACGAGGTGAGTATTACACAATAAAGAATGTAATGCTTTGGCACTTACATGACATCACACAATATCGCTTGAGGAGATAAAAGGGCGGCGATCACTGTTCAACATTTATGTGATATTACAAAGCAGATAATTGTGATACAGAAACGGGAATGTGACAGGATATGAATGATATGGCATGTATAAAACCTAATCTATCGGCGTAATATAACATTTGAGCTGAGATTAGCATGATAGCATCCCTTTAATAATCAAATTATTGTTTTACTCTCTTTCTCAGATTGCGTTTGAGGACTTGTTGGCTGAACCAGAAAGCGTGAGAAGTATTGACTGTGTCTGGAAAATGTCCTATCTATGCTTTAACTTCTGGAAGGGATGTTGCTACAAGTTGATGACGCTTCTATGTGGGTGCTGTATCGCTATGGAATGGGGATGTGAGTTCGCCAACCTCGCCTTCACACATATCTGGTTTGTGACTCCGTGTATGAAGATGTTGGAGATCAACTGTGGATTCCTGCAGAGATGTTGGGGAATGTGTGTCCGATGCTGTCTCGGTACAATCTGTGAAAACTGTGGACTTATCTTCACCGCGTTCAGGAAAAGTTAAAGATAGCGTTATAGCACCAAAATGTGAACAATTGTATATTACACTATTCCGAATTTCGTCAGAGATCATAATTATTATTATTGGAGAACTTTCCCTCAGCTGTACACCTTTCCGCACGTGCATTCAAACTATCAGCAGGGATCTTTAAATAACATTCTGAACTTCCTTTTTTCAATCTTTCAATCTTACCCTTAAGAACTTGTATATACTAATTCTTTACTATTCTATAAATAATGTGTATTTCATAAATAATAAATCAAATTCTATTCCAATAACATCGCGCTGGAGTTTTTATTTCCAAGCGAAACATGTAGAGTAAAGCTCAGAAATAAGTTAATACTTCCAAGAGAACCCCCCCCCCCCACCATCCCCCCCCCTCCACCCCCACCCACCCCACCCCCACACACACCCCAACCCCGGAAACACGCCAGTTAGTACAATTTTGAAAACTTCGTAAGAAATTTTTTGTTCGGCATTTTGAACTTAATAGACCTTTCCACTTTATCAATCCATCATGACGTCATAATTAACTACGTGGTGTGTAGAATGACATCATAACCCATGACGTCATGTATGATGTAGATAAGTACGTTACGAACGCATAATTGAAGACGGACTATGCGTTGCTGTACGAATTGTCTTTTTTTCTTTTGAATAAAGAATATGTTGAATATTTTGAAACGAATTTGACTGGACGCCGTTGCTGACAAAGGTAGCAACAGCACCCAGTTAAATTAGTTTCAAAATATTTAACAGCTTGTCTGTGTAGATTTCCGGAAATTGATAGTCGGGGAGTTCATGGATCGATCGATTCCAACACGAGCGAGGTGTGGGTTGAGCTTAGCTATAGGTGGGCGGGACATAGCTAAAACTGGAAAGATCCATTGAGATTGGAAGACATTGTGGCGTTAGGCAGCAATGTCGCCCAGTCCAATTATGTTCAAAATCTACAACAGTACGTTTTATTTCATTTTGGAAACATTCGAAGTTAAATCTGATCTGAATTTTACTATTGAATTAGGTTTTTGATTAATAACACAAATATGGCCCTATTTGAGGATGATGTCTAAAGACAGGTGCCCCTAAGCTAACATGTTTATGTCAATACACACCAGTCAACAAGGTGTACGCAACACTTTCTCTCGTGTGCATCGTAATAAACAAATTGTTGACCACAAATCAGAACAGGATAGCATTTGCATGTACGATTTGCGACCAGCGGAGGCATAGCTATCTAGAAATGGATTCCTCTATTAACCTCACGTGACTTGCGTAACATGCGCATTGCTTGTTGCCTGCTACTAGATATCAAAAGTGTACTAACACCCATATTTTAGAACAAACCGGTTAGTTTAATATATTTCCAACTTTTACAAGCATTGCGGATGATTCTGAGCTTCGCCGTGTGGTTGACCTTGACATCTGACCTCACAATCAATACACCTCCGCGGGTAAGTTAAAGATTGCTTGAGAGCCATTTAGTACAACTTGAGTTAACGCAGTGGACATTTTGCACCTTTGTCACGACAATGACCTTTTATTTTTTTAGGCCACGGTTAATACACTTCTTCTGGACCCAAAGTCCAACATCGCGCAAAAGCAATGTGAAGATCCGATCAGTGCGCACGCACCCACACACGTCATGCGCACGCTCCGTATACAAGCGCATACTCACCCACACATGTATGTACGTACACACGCACGTGCGCGGCGCACACGAACACATACGTGTTTGTTTAACAGAGTGGCTGTGGGTTATCATTGCGTGTTTGTTTAGCAGGATGACAGTGGGTTATCATTGCGTGTTTTTTTTAGCATTGTGGCAGTGGGTTATCATTGCATTTTTGTTTAGCAGGATGGCAGTGGTTATCATTGCGTTTTTGTTTAGCAGGATGGCAGTGGGTTATCATTGCGTGTTTGTTTAGAAGGATAGCAGTGGGTTATCATTTCGTGTTTGCTTAGCAGGATGGCAGTTTGTTATCATTGCATGTTTGTTTTGCCGGATGGCAGCGGGTTATCATTGCGTGTTTGTTCAGCAGGATGGCAGTGGGTTATCATTGCGTTTTTCGTTTAGCAGGACGGCAGTTTGTTATCATTGCATGTTTGTTTAGCAGGATGGCAGTGGGTTATCATTGCGTTTTTTGCTTAGCAGGATGGCAGTGGGTTATCATTGCGTATTTGTTTTACCGGATGGCAGTGGGTTATCATTGCGTATTTGTTTTGCCGGATGGCAGTGGGTTATCATTGCGTGTTTGTTTAGCAGGATGGCAGTTGATTATCATTGCGTTTTTTTGCTTGCTTAATAGGATGGCAGTTGGTTATCATTGCGTTTTTTGTTTAATAGGATGGTAGGCGGTTATCATTGCATTTTTGTTTAACAGGATGGCAGTGGGTTATTATTGCGTTTTTATGTTTAGTAGGATGGCAGCGGGTTATCATTGCATTTTTGTTTAGCAGGATAGCAGTCGGTTATCATTGCGCCTTTGTTTAGCATTGTGGCAGTGGGCTATCATTGCATTTTTGTTTAGCAGGATGGGAGTGGGTTATGCATTGCGTTTTTTGTTTAATAGGATGGCTGGTGGTTATCATTGCATTTTTGTTTAACAGAATGGCAGTGAATTATCATTGCGTTTTTATGTTTAGTAGGATGGCAGCGGGTTATCATTTGCATTTTTGTTTCGCAGGATAGCAGTGGGTTATCATTGCGTTTTTGTTTAATAGGATGACAGTGGGTTATCATTGTGTATTTGTTTAGCAGGATGGCAGTGGGTTATCATTGCGTGTTTGTTTAGCAGGATGGCAGTGGGTTATGCATTGGGTTTTTTGTTTAGCATGATGGCAGTGGGTTATCATTGCGTGTTTGCTTACCAGGATGGCAGTGGGTTACCATTGCGTGTTTGTTTAACAGAGTGGCAGTGGGTTATCATTGCGTGTTTGTTTAGCAGGATGACAGTGGGTTATCATTGCGTGTTTTTTTAGCATTGTGGCAGTGGGTTATCATTGCATTTTTGCTTAGCAGGATGGCAGTGGTTATCATTGCGTTTTTATTTAGCAGGATGGCAGTGGGTTATCATTGCGTGTTTGTTTAGAAGGATAGCAGTGGGTTATCATTTCGTGTTTGCTTAGCTGGATGGCAGTTTGTTATCATTGCATGTTTGTTTTGCCGGATGGCAGTGGGTTATCATTGTGTATTTGTTTAGCAGGATGGCAGAGGGTTATCATTGCGTGTTTGTTTAGCAGGATGGCAGTGGGTTATCATTGCGTGTTTGCTTACCAGGATGGCAGTGGCTTACCATTGCGTGTTTGTTTAACAGAGTGGCAGTGGGTTATCATTGCATGTTTGTTTAGCAGGATGACAGTCGGTTATCATTGCGTGTTTTTTTTAGCATTGTGGCAGTGGGTTATCATTGCATTTTTGTTTAGCAGGATGGCAGTGGTTATCATTGCGTTTTTGTTTAGCAGGATGGCAGTGGGTTATCATTGCGTGTTTGTTTAGCAGGATGGCAGTGGGTTATCATTGCGTGTTTGCTTACCAGGATGGCAGTGGGTTACCATTGCGTGTTTGTTTAACAGAGTGGCAGTGGGTTATCATTGCATGTTTGTTTAGCAGGATGACAGTGGGTTATCATTGCGTGTATTTTTAGCATTGTGGCAGTGGGTTATCATTGCATTTTTGTTTAGCAGGATGGCAGTGGTTATCATTGCGTGTTTGTTTAGAAGGATAGCAGTGGGTTATCATTTCGTGTTTGCTTAGCTGGATGGCAGTTTGTTATCATTGCATGTTTGTTTTGCCGGATGGCAGTGGGTTATCATTGCGTGTTTGTTCAGCAGGATGGCAGTGGGTTATCATTGCGTTTTTCGTTTAGCAGGACGGCAGTTTGTTATCATTGCATGTTTGTTTAGCAGGATGGCAGTGGGTTATCATTGCGTTTTTTGCTTAGCAGGATGGCAGTGGGTTATCATTGCGTGTTTGTTTTACCGGATGGCAGTGGGTTACCATTGCGTGTTTGCTTAGCATGGTGGCAGTGGGTTATCATTGCGTGTTTGTTTAGCAGGACGGCAGTTTGTTATCATTGCATGTTTGTTTTGCAGGATGGCAGTGGGTTATCATTGCGTGCTTGCTTAGCTGGATGGCAGTTTGTTATCATTGCGTGTTTGTTTTGCCGGATGGCAGTGGGTTATCATTGCGTGTTTGTTTAGCAGGATGGCAGTGGGTTATTATTGCGTTTTTTGTTTAGCATGATGGCAGTTTGTTACCATTGCGTGTTTACTTAGCAGGATGGCAGTGGGTTATCATTGCGTGTTTGCTTAGCAGGATGGCAGTGGGTTATCATTGCATGTTTGTTTTGCAGTATGGCGGTGGGATTATCATTGCGTCTTTGCTTTGCCGGAGGGCCTGGGTTATCATTGCATATTTGTTTAGCAGGATGGCAGTGGGTTATCATTGCGTTTTTTGTTTAGCAGGACGGCAGTTTGTTATCATTGCATGTTTGTTTAGCAGGATGGCAGTGGGTTATCATTGGGTACTTGCTTAGCTGGATGGCAGTTTGTTATCATTGCGTGTTTGTTTTGCCGGATGGCAGTGGGTTATCATTGCATGTTTGTTTAGCAGGATGGCAGTGGGTTATTATTGCGTTTTTTGTTTAGCAGGATGGCAGTTTGTTACCATTGCATGTTTGTTTAGCAGGATGGCAGTGGGTTGTCGTTGCGTGTTTGTTTAGCAGGACGGCAGTTTGTTATCATTGCTTCTTTGCTTAGCATTGTGGCAGTGGGTTATCATTGCGTTTTTTGTTTAGCAGGATGGCAGTGAGTTATCATTGCGTTTTTTGCTTAGCAGGATGGCAGTGGGTTATCATTGCGTGTTTGTTTTTTCCGGATGGCAGTGGGTTATCATTGCGTGTTTGTTTAGCAGGATGGCAGTGGTTTACCATTGCGTGTTTGTTTAGCAGGATGGCAGTGGGTTATCATTGCATGTTTGTTTTGCAGGATGGCGGTGGGATTATCATTGCGTCTTTGTTTAGCAGGATGGCAGTGGGTTATCATTGCGTGTTTGTTTTGCAGGATGGCAGTGTATTATCATTGCGTTTGGCACTCACCCTGACCGAGTATAGTGGCGGGATATTAAATGATGGTGATGCATTATGGGTGAACCTTTACATAGGATATGGTCCTAACAAAGAGTGGATAGTGCAAAAAGCCATGACGTACTCCACGGTCACGCCAAATATACAGGTACGTATCATATATGATTTGGTTGTGTATGTTCAACTGTGAAGGCTATAAGGCTGACCACTGTAATAACTGTTAAAGATGGTAACGCCTACAGCATATTTCCAAAAGACATTTCCCAGTCTGAACACTTGGTAGGATATCAGCATTTAATTCTGTCCCACCTTATTTCTTACAGGACGGAGAGAACGTTCAATTCAGCTTAGCACGAATAATCTCATCTGGAGCATTACGGGAGGGTGGAGCTCTGATCTACGAGACCACACTTGAACTTACACCAGGGTCTGTCAGCTCATGAAATATCAACGCAGGTGTACAGCGAATCGCTCAAGGTCAGTGCAAGCTATCAAGGTGGGTTGTATCATGTGACGTCGACTGCTATGTCTATAAGGGGAAAATGTAAATCTTAAAGAAATGTCATATTGAATGTCACTGAGACGAATATACAAGAGCGAAGATGTCGAGTAGCCGTAGATACGTACATAGATCTGACAGTCGATTGTATTTAATGATATTTATACATATTTGCCAACGAAACCCAACTGTTTCAACAAAAGTACATATGTGTTTTTAATTTATACTGATTTGTATTATAGTCCGGAGGCAATTGTCATCTACTTTAGAAAATTAGCCAACTCTGTTTTCTCGCTGGTTTACTTTATTCACATTATAATAGATAAAATATAACTTGTTGCCGCGCTTCTAGAGGCGATTTTCATTATTTAACCAGTTTTGGTTTTTGGGTCTAAAATGGCCAATAATTCACCAAGCGCACCGCATATTACTATCGTATTGTTTATGACAGTAGTTAACACACTACAAATGAATTAAAACAAGCTATATCTTTTTCATTTACCTTGCTAATATTTACATATTTTTTAAAACAAGCTCCTTGTGTTCGAAAACAAGATTTATCACATAGTTAACCCTGTTTTTATTGGGCACGTGCAATTGGGGCCAAAAGACTATTTTCAAAAACTGGAGATCTCACATATTAGAGAACTGACATCCTTTGTCCCTAAAACCATTTTTCATAGTAAATGAATTTTATAGACTTTTAGTGACCATTCTAATACGACTTCCCGCTATAGACAGTTTTTGTTGTACATAATACGGTCAATTACACAACATTAGGCACCAGCTATTCCAATTTAAGTCCATGTCTTTGTGAACCTTCCAAGCCATAAACAAAATAAAATTATGTTTTAGGGACCACAGTTCTCCACTATAAAGTCAAATATAGATTGCCCAAATAGCTTACATATTACAGTCAAATTTGCCTATAATGTACACCTGCTCATCGGGAGAAAGGATATCATTCCTTTAAGACTACCTGTTGCGGGACCACCAATATTATAGAACCAACATCTGTCTTTGAAATATGTTTCTTACAGCAAAGTAAGTGTGATATGCAACCAGTTGTCTTTGGTGACAGGTTGTTGATGGACCATACAGTTTCCGTTACACTCAGATGTGACCAAATTCTGACATACATCTTCACACCAACACATGCCTGTACGTGGTAGCTGGTTCGTGCTTAAGGCGTCCACATACCGTACTCTTACAGCCAGTCTTACGGTTACATTTCCTAATATCTAACAATGCATCGAGAGCTGGAGCATCATCATAGTAGAGCGGCTTAGGTATGTTATCCACCGACTCTCAGTAGTAGGGTGTGGGGGTTGTGGAAATTCTGAACATGGCTTTTGTGATGACTTCCAAACTAGAGCCATATTGTACGACCCGAATATATGCGGAATTAACGTTCACAAAGTTGGAAGCAATTGTTGGCCTTCCTTGCCGTTTTGTGCATATAATTTCCATCTTAGCCCTCTAACACCACATTCACTGATGTCAGCTGTTCTGTCATGCAAATAGAGATACCGCTCTATGTGATCGAGGATCCAATCTGCTCCTTCAATATTAAGTCCAAATAGAGCACATGCTTTCAGGATCTCATCATCAGTCTGGATAAATGTGTTTACCAGTGATCCAGTGTTATCCGTTTCCTTGAAAACATACCACCTAATGAATAACTCTGCCCTCTCGTTCCCCAGCCTCCTGTAGCTTTCTTGAATTGAGAGTCTCTCGCCAGCCTTCTGAATGAGAGTAGTTGACATTGGAAGCATGGGATCGTGTTCTGTTAGTTGAATGAATACGTCTGTATCAGCTGAGAATATATCAAGGATGGATTGTAGATTTTAGTGCACTACATCAAAAGCATCTAGAAGAACAAGTTTATCTCCATCCTCAAGACCGTGTTGACTTGCTGTCATCTCTGACATACTGACGATCTCATCTAATGAGTAATATCTGATGAGGTTTTTCTCATATATATATTTAGTGAGTTCTGTCTTAGTACCGATATGTGAAACAAATGCCTTAATGTTCTTGATTTCAGTATTAGCATTGGCATGATAATTGAGTTGTGTTGTCATAGCAGTTCGCTTATCACAAGTTGTTCCTTTGACAGAACTTGTGATATACTGCTCAAAACATCTCTGATATCATCATAAGATGTACCAACTCCAACCACAATATCAACAGATCACTGTGCAAAGTGCATAGCATTTGACTGTAGACATGTCTGGGGTGTTAGTTACCATGTCAACTATGCACACTGCGTCAATGATTAGTACTAAAGGAACACCACTGTCCGGTTCAGATTTGGCTATGAGGCAGAGGAATATAAGAACTGATGATACCACATGCCCTTTCCCAGAGAAGATGATCATTGACCCATCTGGATGAAAGTTGAAAGGTGGGCCTACATTAAATTCAAACTCTCAGAGAAAAACAGACTCGTTCCATGCAAAGTAAATGCAACATCTTTCATTGTACTTACCAAGGCACACCAATGCAGCCATAGTACTATGCATGGCCCATAGTTGAATGCACCAGCTGTCTTTGTCATATGTTAGCCTTACTGTCCGGTCGTATAAATCACCATCTAAGATTATGTTTTGTCGGTTCCCTTCCCCAACAGTAATCCAGTTTACCTTTTTGCCTGCCTTGGAGTACTGGCTATTCCTTTGGAATTCGCTTATGCATCAGCTATGATGCCAACATTCAATATTGGTGTTTTGTCACTTATCAATTAATTGAATGTGGACAACGTATGTGGCGTTTGCCTTGTTGATTCCGGAAGTGGCACATGTATCATACTCCTTGCCTTAGCAGAACCATCTTAGGAGGTATCCTGAATCAATATCTATTACTGCACCATCACATAACCATGCTACTAGTGCTATTACACAACTAGTAATAAGTAACCATATGATAGTGTATTGTTCATAATTAGTAAATATCTCTTTCACGATGTCAAGTTTGTATGCTATGTAAGATACGGTAGGATCAGCTGGCGTATCACAGTCATACTAATTCACACCTAATGATATCTTCAGGGTTTTGTCCTGAATAGGCAAGTAAAGCTTCAAAGCACTACTAAACAAGAGAATACAATCTTGTTCTTTCTGAGCAATTAACAGGTCAGCACCATGACAGGAATGCGAACCACTAGCCAAGGAAATGTTAGCAATTGTATATAGTGGCATAATTCTGCGCTTATGAATGGCGGAACATGTCTTCATTCTGAATTATATGTATTGTCCTGCGCGATGGTCATTGACATTATTGTTGCTGGCTGTTAAAGCCTGTCATATGTCTCTAGAATGTGTAAATTATTAAATGGTTGTATCTCAGTCCCTGCCTATTTGCATGGCATGATGTTAGTGCTAGGTAAACAGTTAATGGTGTTCGCTTGGCCTTCTGAAATTTACCATCTGTCTGTGCCTGGTACGTGAATTGGTGGCTTGATCTAAAAGAAGAAATGATATACTGTGCAAGATTTTCTGAAGATGTGTCAATGTGTAGCTCTCGTGATATGTTTGTGCTAGTTTGTTGACCGATGTTCACTCATTTTATCAGCTTCTGTACATTCATTGACGTGCTGAAGTCACTGAATGGTCCATTAAGCTGCCAGTCCCTCATGTTTGACATCTCTGTATGAATAATATGTGATGCATTGGATAAGCTCTCCATCTCATCTCTCACCTCGGCACGTTCATACAACTGAGCCATTATTCCTTCTTTGATTAGAGTTGAGAATATGTCTGGTTTGGACCCACGCTTCGCAAAGTCTGGTTTATAAGATTCAAAGATGGAGCTCTTGTCAATACTTGAGAATTCCAATTCACTGCTATCTGTAATTACATAGTGAACATTATTAGCTATTTCAATGTCACAAATAACTCGTTCGGAAATGTTAGCTTTGACAGATGTAGATACGTCGCCAGTGCGTGTTTCCTTCCTTAAACAGTTGATATGATATTTCCTATTTTGCGCAAATGCACCTTTGTCAATATAAATGATTGCAAGAAAATTTCCTCAATTACAGTGCATGTCCTAATGGTTAGGAAGCTCTTCCCCTTGCCACTTAAGTACAGCTGTTTTGCCATTGATAAAATACACTCAGGCTCTGATCGAATGTTGTTCTTGATTTTGAGGACAAGCCCTCTACACGTGTCCACCATCGTTTCTTAGATGTTGCTGAAAAATATAATTCCTCCTCATACGTCTGTCGAGGATGACTTAAGTGAGACTGGGGGTATATGGAGCCGCATGTTTACAGAGTTTATCCCAGTCTGTGGAAAGTACTTTGATAGAGTCCAATGACATCACACTTTTCAGTGAAAAGAGGTCACCCCCATGTCCCTTCGCAGATAATACACTAATAATCCATCATCATTTTAGTTAGAAAGCTTGGAGTAAGTTGGTATTTGGACAGTTCCATTCTAAAAATGCAGTATGATCCATGTATTAGTTGATGAATATATTTTAAAAGCAATACATATATTTTAAGTTATGTTAAAGATAAGTGCGCATGGCTATGCTCTATGCCATGTAATTGCTATATCTATGAATGTCGTATTAATATTATTAAAATCTTCTTCTTCTTTTCGATCGCTGGTCTCACACTTGGAGAGCCGTTCTTAAGATGAAATCTGTGGTTTTCTGCAGTTCTTCCACAGGCCCATACAGCTTTTCAAGAAAAGAGGTTGGTTGACAAAGGCCAGATCTCTTCTCTCAGCAGCTGATACGTACTGCAACATTGAAGTATGTGCTCTGTGGTCTGTTCTGTTTCTCCACAAGGACAAGCGGGCGATGTCGTAAGGTGGAACCGCATGTACATGTGTTGGTTTAGTCTGTTATGTCCAGTTCTGAGACGAAAAATGGTCACTTGCTCTGGCCTCGAGAGATGATGGTAGGCATCTTCTGATTGAGGTGTTCTATAGAGTGACTTGATGATAGATAGTCTTCATCTCTGTATGTGTAACCATGTTTTCTGTCTGATTCTCTTCTGCACCCACCTTTGCCATCTTGTCTGCTTCCTCATTTCCTTGGACTCCACAGTATGAGGGGATCCACTGCAATGCTATCCGAAAGTATTTGATGGTTTGTAGTGCTTCTTCAAGTTGTGGCAGCTTACCTTTGGTGATAGCCTCACGGTCGAAGCGGGTATCAGATAAAAAGACAATCTGTGCAATAGGGTCTGCAGTTCTGCTGATGGTATTAGCTGCATGGACCAGTGCTTCGACTTCAGCTCTGTAGTTTGTGCAGTGTTTGCCTGTCGGTATTGCAGCTGACTCATGTTGTCCGTTTGGATACTGTATGTGCAGTCCGGCACCTCTGCTCCTAATTGCATCTTTGGCTGATCCATCTGTGTAGATCCTTATCCATGTCCCCTGATATTATTAAAATGATATGAGCCGTCTGTGCGTATTTTAAAGGAATATATTTTAGAAAGTATCCACGTATTATAAATTGTTTATATAATTTGGCGATTTCCACCTGTCAAACCAGACGCAGTCTTTATGATCTAACAAATATATCTATTAGAATTTAATTAAAAACTAATTTGACTGGAAGTTGTGATTGCCTTAGGCACTACCAGCTTTGATTCAAATTAGGTTTAACTATCCTTGAAGCAGTTTGCCTGTATTTTACCTTGAATTATAGCCATTGGAACATTAGGGTTAAAACTTTTAAGGGTTAAATATATATTTATAACACTATTACCTTCAAAATCATGACATACACACAGTGAGATTACATTGAATACATTTTGTTAAAATTAATAAACCCGTCACAAAAATACTAAATATATCATGGTGTTGATAATTTTTATGTACGTAATTTTGATCAATTTTGCCACCATTATAGGGCGTAAAATTAATCGCATCAATATATGATGAAAAAACAATATGCAAACGTGGCAACAAGTTGGATCTGATTTCTTTATGTATAAACCCCAAAAATAAATATAAAAACTAAAGTTGGCACATTTTCTAAAGTAGTCTCATAATATGGCCAAATGCCGCCTGACTATTAGGCGTCTCTCCCTGAATGAGTAGCGACACAATTGTAATAGCCGTGTCTGTGTTATGTATACATATATATATATGGGTCGCCGCGCGAGATATGCCGTGCCCTCCTGGAGTGATCTTCAACATTACAATCTTTGATGTGAGGTGTCCTATAGCGTAACGTTATCAAGGCGTCATATAGCATGGAGTTATCAAGGCGTCATATAGCGTGGAGTTATCAAGGCGTCATATAGCATCGAGTTATCAAGGCCTCATATAGCGTAGAGTTATCAAGGCATCATATAGCGTAGAGTTATCAAGGCGTCATATAGCATGGAGTTATGAAGGCGTCATATAGTATGGAGTTATCAAGACGTCATATAGCATGGAGTTATCAAGGCGTCATATAGCATGGAGCATCAAGGCGTCATATAGCATGGAGTTATGAAGGCGTCATATAGCATGGAGTTGCCAAGGCGTCATATAGCATGGAGTTATCAAGACGTCCTATAGCGTAACGTTATCAAGGCGTCATATAGCATGGAGTCATCAAGGCGTCATATAGCATGGAGTTATCAAGGCGCCATAAAGCATGGCGTTATCAAGGCGTCATATAGCATCGAGTTATCAAGGCCTCATATAGCGTAGAGTTATCAAGGCGTCATATAGCGTAGAGTTATCAAGACGTCATATAGCATCAAGTTATCAAGGCGTCATATAGCATGGAGATAGCAAGGCGTCATATAGCATGGCGTCATCAAGGCGTCATATAGCATCGAGTTATCAAGGCGTCATATAGCATGGCGTTATGAAGGCGTCATATAGCATGGAGTTATGAAGGCGTCATATAGCATGGAGTTACCAAGGCGTCATATAGCATGGAGTTATCAAGACGTCATATAGCATCAAGTTATCAAGGCGTCATATAGCATGGAGTTATCAAGGCGTCCTAAAGCATGGCATTATCAAGACGTCATATAGGATGGCGTTATCGAGACGTCATAAAACATGGCGTTATCAAGGCGTCATATAGCATGGCGTTATCAATACGACATCAACCATAGAGTTATCAAGGCGTCATATAGCATGGCGTTATCAATACGACATCAAACATAGAGTTATCAAGGCGTCATATAGCATGGAGTTATCAAGGCGTCATAAAACATGGCATTATCAAGGCGTCATAAAACATGGCGTTATCAAGAGGCCATATAGCATCGAGTTATCAAGGCGTCATATAGCATCGAGTTATAAAGGCGTCATATAGCATGGCGTTGTCAAGGCGTCATAAAGCATGGCGTTATCAAGGCATCATATAGCATCGAGTTATCAAGGCCCCATATAGCATCGAGTTATCAAGGCGTCATAAAGCATGGCATTATCAAGACGTCATAAAACATGGCGTTATCAAGGCGTAATATAGCATGGCGTTATCAAGGCGTCATATAGCATAGAGTTATCAAGGCGTCATAAAACATGGCGTTATCAAGACGTCATAAAACATGGCATTATCAAGACGTCATAAAACATGGCGTTATCAAGGCGTCATATAGCATGGCGTTATCAAGGCGTCATATAGCATAGAGTTATCAAGGCGTCATAAAACATGGCGTTATCAAGACGTCATAAAACATGGCGCTATCAAGGCGTCATATAGCATCGGGTTATCAAGGCGTCATATAGCATCGAGTTATCCAGGCGTAATATAGCATGGACTTATCAAGGCGTCATAAAACATGGTGTTATCAAGACGTCATAAAACATGGCGTTACCCAGGCGTCATATAGCATGGCGTTTTCAAGGCGTCATATAGCATCGGGTTATCAAGGCGCCATATAGCATCGAGTTATCAAGGCGTCATATAGCATGGAGTTATCAAGGCGTCATAAAACATGGTGTTATCACGACGTCATAAAACATGGCGTTATCAAGGCGTCATATAGCATCGAGTTATCAAGGCGTCATATAGCATGGCGTTATCAAGGCGTCATATAGCATCGAATTTAGTTTGAACTTTACTTACTGGAAATGAGTTGTTATAAGCGGGTGCGCCGATATCATGAAAGCTATTGTAAGCAATAGGCAAAGGTCTGCTTACATGTTTCCCCAATGCAATCTACTTGTCCCATATTCGGAATTTTTCATATGGTTAAAAATCTCGCATAATTGATAGCGCCTTAGCAGATGAAGCATGTGTACATTGTACTTACCTGTTTGTAATACGTGTTGTTTCGTGTTAGGTATGCAAGATCACTGTGGAGTCACGTGGTCCGAATATGCAATGTATGTCTGGAACTCCGATCCCGGAGTACACGTCGGATCTGACATCGACAGATTGGATTCATAAAGGAAAGCTTAATCTGAATGCGCTCTCTGATATCCGTAGGTTTCCACGTACTGATGAATGCTAGAGATATATTCTGTTACAATAGCTGTCATAATTCACGTTCTGATAAATAAGATGGTGCAGCAGCTGACACATATTAATAAGCTATGTAGAAAATGCCAAAATGGATCATTTGGTCGATGTGTAGTTAATGTATGTCAGGGACCACATGAGTGGTGTTGGTCATGTTTATGACTAAGTGGCACCATAATGCTATATTATTTGCAGTCATTTGAAGAACTTACTTCAAGGTGAGTTTGATAGTAATCCTATGTATGCTATTTCAATAGCTATCCAATGTTACTACGAACGTGATTGTAGCCTGATGACTGATATTGGCCATGTTCAACATAGCTTTCATAAATAAATGATTTGCTGAGGTCGAAGTCTGCCATCTCACTTAGGCCTTTACGGCGCTAGGGAACTGACTTGTACTCATTCACATCGAGATACTGTTGCCCTCCCACCGACCACACCCCAGCCTTTGGACCTTGGGGCAAAGCTATGAATTTACCCCCTTACCTTGGGTATGTCTAACCCTTAAATTCCATATTTATCTCCCAAAATACAGGCGACTCCATTTCAGAACATCTAACTTTCGAAATATTTCTGGAGGACAACCCACTGACACCCCGACTAGAGCTGGCTTTGCACCACCCTCCATACAGGTTTGGACCCCTTCGTCCGCCTATGCCAACCTCTAGCTGATAGCACCGGACCCTCACCAGTATTGTAGACTTACCTAGTGAAGATTGACCTGCAGTAGTCACACCATATTTGATCAGAATGTGTGTCTAAGGTGCATCCACCAGTATGTATAATGCCATTACGATGTCGTAATAAATGTTTTCTTGTCTTGCTGGTATTTTAGCCTTTCTCGGCGATGATACTGCTGCTAATAGTGTCAAGATCCGTTTTGCAATCGGAGCTCGGGGAACCTTGTTAACATCACAAACACTCGTCTATTTCGGCCTCCGAACTGGGTCATCTGAAACTTACCATTCCACTCCACTCTCCAGTCTGATACAGTTATCTAGTGAAGAGAGGGCCTCGGTAAGTACAACAGATATGCTCTTAAAATGTATGTGTGTACATACGTGTGTGTATTTGGTGTATTCGAGCATATGCATGCATCTATGTGCGCGTGCATGTACGTACGTACGCGTGTGTGTGTTTGTGTCCGGAAAACTAACTTATGTTCTACTGGAGGCATTTTGAACATGCTTGACTGTGAGACTGATTTTGGCACCATAATGAAGCATCTTGATTTTGGTATCCGCCTCTAAAATGCTGGTTGGTTGAGAATTTGAATTATCCGTAATACGTGTTCCCTGACCAACCAGACTCGCATACTAGATCCTATGTTGAAATGATGATACATCAAAACAAATATAACGAGATAACATTCAACCAATGTCAGCCACCCCATTTTGACAATGCCCTAAGTGACCCCATGACCTAGATATTTATGCTTTTGACCTTAAACTCAAAGTAGATCTAGCCCATCAGAATCTGAATAGGGCTGCCAAATGTGGTCATTTTACCTTCTTGCACTCCCGATGTTTCGGTGTGCAATTATTGGCTCCGTGACATAGATACTGTACCATTTCACATTAAACTCGAATTGTTCATAGCCAGACGAAATATGGACGAATGTGCCAAATTTGGCGCTGCTACCATGTTGCATTCCTATTTGGATGTGCTCTTAAACTCGAAGTCCCTCTAGCCAGCCACAATATAACTATATATATATATATATATATATATATATATATATATATATATATATATATATATATATATATATATATATATATATATATATATATATATATATATATGTATATATATATATATATATATATATATATATATATATATATATATTTGGGGCTTCTATCGTCTAGCGTTCGGAAGATATTCGACTAAAGACATGGTGAGACGGTCAGAAGGGTGGACGATAGACGATAGAAGAGCGGACGGATGGGTGACAGATGGACGGATGGATGGATGGGCGGGCTGAAGGTTGGGTCGGTGGGTGGGTGAGAGGGTGTACGAGTGGGTCTGGCCTGGCGGGCGAGCAGGCAGACAGACAGGTAGAGAGGCAGACATACTGATAGAGAGGCAGACAGGAAGACAACACCAACCGCCTTCGGCGGCGTTGGTAATAAGTATGGTCGGTATTTTAAATGAAAGCCAGTTTGAAAAAATTAAGCCCAAACTCAGGATTATATAAGAACACTGCGTTTGTTAGTATATTAAACAGGTAATCAATATTGGCCAGAATTCTTAGTACTGAGAGAGATGACAAAGATATTGTGAAAGCAAGCAGAATACAGTAATGAAATGACATCAATATCTAAACGTGATAATGTGGAATATTGATTTTTGTAATATGAAATAATATCAAACTGATCGCTACTCACTGCTACTTGATTCAGCTCAACTGTGTCACGTTGGATTAGCAATGGACCTTTTATTAGTTATGCCCCAGTGGCGTAGCGTCGATGTGACCTGAGGGGCGACTGCCCCACCTGGTAGAAATTGTATCTACCAGTCGGAAATGTGAAATAATTTGTAAAACATTTCTTAGCTTCCAATTATTCTTTGTTCTGTTGAATTTCCTACTTTCGGACTCAGAAGCTTCCGACCGGCAAAGCGACGAATAGCCATGTTTCAGTTATGCTTCTTACCAAATCCGAAGTTTTAATATAAAATGCACAGGCAATTTCTATGTTTACAAAGCAACCAGACTAATTCAGTAAGTTATATCTCTATATGGCAAAATTTGGCAAAGACCTGTAGCCTGGCGCTATGTTTCATGTTACATTTTAAGTTAATCTGATCATATTGAAAAAGTGAAATCATGCCAATGAAAGTGCTGGCTGGACAAGCGTCTGTAGTAGATCGCTACAGTCGTGTGTTTTATGATTCACGTTCTGCTGTTGTCCATCCTATTAATAACCACGAGCAATCGGAGATTGCCGATCCTAACCCTCCCTTTTTTGTCACATTGTAAAAGGTTTAGGATTTCCCGTTCTTTCCCGAATTTTTTCGGATCACGCCGATCACGCAATCAAAGTGCATGGTCACATCCTTTCCTTTTTTAAAACGTGCGCTTGATCACAGTCAAAATTTAAGAATCGTCTTGCACCACAACCTCCTTCGCTGTGTTAATATTTTAGCCATACCAGATCAGTATTATTTTTAGATACATCTCCGAATAGACAGCCAGACGAGTGGGTGGGCATGTATGCTTGCACGCATGCATGACGGCAGGCAGGCAGGCAGGCAGGCAGGCAGGCAGGCAGGCAGGCAGGCAGGCAGGCAGGCAGGTAGGCAGGCAGGCAGGCAGGCAGGCAGGCAGGCAGGCAGGCAGGCAGGCAGGCAGGCAGGCAGGCAGGTAATCAAACAAGCGAGCAAGTAGGCAGGCAGGCAGGCAGGCAGGCAGGCAGGCAGGCGGGCGGGCAGGCAGGCAGGCAGGCAGGCAGGCAGGCAGGCAGGCAGGCAGGCAAGAGGGCAGACAGACAGACAGAGCCAAGCAGGCAGACAGACAGACCCGATCGTAATGCCCTCTTCCCTAATAATCCTGTGTGGCTTTATGCCTGCCCTGTATTTCTATAACAAATTCGAAAGAAATCGAATATATTTTGGCAGTTGGCTTTGAAGAAGTAGCGTATCTATAAAGAAGTGCTGTGCTTGGTGGTGGTGGCGGTGGTGGTGGCGGTTGTTGTCGTCGTCGTCGCGGTGGCGTCTATGCAGATACATGGGTTTTCGCAGCAATTCGCAGAAAGTAGGGCCAAACCTCTGAACTCTCAGGTCTGGTCATCACCAGCCTACTGAATAGGTGGACGAGCCCGAGTGCTGAAAATTCAAACGTTTCTAGACTGTAATGTAGGCTTTTTTCAAGATAATAAAACACGTAACATTTACAACCAACTGAAGGTCCATATTTCCATCTAGAAACGTATGAGATGCTCTCTGAGACAATCTAGATTTAAGAAAAATTTCCGGTGAGAACCTCCTCCCCACACACCCATCTTAGAAAGGGGGGGGGGGGGGGGATACTGCTCTCTAACCCTCGCCCAAAGTCTTCCATTGCACACCAGTTCGCCCCACCTGGAAAAATATCACGCTACGCCACTGTTATGCCCCGCCCATCTCTGAGATCTCTGAACTCCCTGACTCTCAATTTCCAGAAATCTATACATGTAAGCTGTTGAAGATTTCGAAACTAATTGCCTACATATCAGCAACAGCGCCAGTCAAATTAGTTTCAAACTACTAAACAGCATGTTTATTAAATAGTAAGGACACAATTCGTGCGTGGCGGACTATTAAGCGTTTAAAACGAAGTCATTCATGTTGTAATTGTTTATGACGTCATCCTACACATCACTGTGTTGATTATGACGTCATTTGACATCAGATGACGCATGGATAAAATGGAAAGGTCTAGTGGGGTTAATCTGAGATGGCAATTTGATACCATATATAATCTTAGCACCGAAAACAGCATTGATAATTAGCTATGCAACGATAGTCATTGGGTTTTTTCTTTTCCTTTGTAGACCGGTGAGGCACTGGTAGAGGTTCTGAAATTGGCACCACCAAATTTGGTCACATGTCATGGGTCTGCTGTGTTTGTGGTTGATATATACATTCCACCTGGCGCGTATGCGGACTACAATCTGTACATATACGCCCCGACCAGCAGCAGCAATAAAGGCAAAGCAACTATCTGTGACATTCGCGAATCATCACATGGATGGAACGTACCCTGTGTAGATGACAAGGAAATGACAAGGTCATACAACACTTTAGACGACGGTATCACCAATTGGAGTGGCGTCCTTAACCTGGGCAAAATTAGCAATATCGAGTCTACTGGCGAGACGGTGATTGAGGATAACAAGGTATGATTCATGGGTTATTTATACAAGTTAACATTAACCGAGACATCTGAGATAATGTTACAGTTATCAAGCGTGTCGGGGCTAAGCTGACTAAAACCGGCCTCTGCCGGAATTTCCATTTACAGGCTAAGATAATACTAGGGTTGGAAATTTACCACTGGAATAACTGGCTCGATAATCTTCGAAAATAGTGTTCTCTTCGTCTATTGATGGGCACTCAGTAAGCAAGCACGTTTCTTGACGACATATAGCCATTAAGCATATTAGACACACTCTTGTTTTCAGGGCTCATCAAATGTGTGTCAACCATTTGTGATCTGTCTATCACATATTCCCCAATCACCCATATGAAACCATTTAAAGGTGCATATTCAAACCAAAATGCTTAAAATAAAATTCCTTAAAATTGTATTCTTTTATAGGCTCAAATTATGTGTGTATATATGTAATGAAACGAAATCAATCATAGCATATGATGATTTCATTATGTATAAATTAATATAATTTTTTAAGTTTCGAAATTGCAATAGAAACTCGTGCCTTTATTTCACATTCGCAACTTAAATAATTATATTAATTTTTATCATATAAACAAGCCTAAACACGTGCCATATTCAATGAAGTATTTTCATTGGCTGTTGGGTGCGCAAACCATTTAAATCGACCAATTAAAACATCGATTGATGTGAGCGTGACGCATAGGGATTACTACGCGGTACTGTTTTACTACGATTTGTTTACTACGATTTGTCATTCATGAAACGTTTGACATTTTATCAGTCGGCAGCGAAGTAACGATTGATGGCCATGGCTCTGCGATAGTCTTAGAAGAAAAGTGTAGTTTACGACTGACATCGCCAGTTTTTGTGTTTGTCACTATATTTTGCTGCGCATTCAGTATCTGTTATCAAGTAGTGTTGCGTCACAGCGGCGGTATCGATTTCACGAAAATCAACAATGAGAAATCAGATAAAAGTCACATCAGCAACTATTGGCAGATATTTCAAAATTACAGTTTATATGACAAATAAAATCTCAAACGCGGTCACTTTTCATATCACTATTATGAACCTCGTTGAAAATTATCAATTTTGCACTCGCTAAGGCTCGTGCAAATTGATAATTTTCAACTTTGTCCATAATAATGATATGAAAAGTGACCTCGTTCCAGATTCTCTATATATGGCATAAAATCATCATATGTTAAGATTTATTTCGTTTCATTACACATAGGCTCACAGTTTAAGCCTCTAAATGTATATAATTTAAACAATTTTATTTTCTGTAATTTTGCTGTGAATATATACCTTTAAATGTTCATTGTCTGTTTGTGAATATCTAAGTGAGTACCGCACCTACATGAATTGGATACCCTCCTCAGCTGTATTGAAGGAAAAAATCCTTAGAAATCTATTAATCTAATATAAATTATGAGATAACTATGAAAGAATTTGCATATATCCAAGGCCAGAGCAAACATACATGTCAAAATATAAAGCAATTTATACCCTTGAGTGGTCGGTTTGTCTAGGCCAGACCCGCATAATTTGACTGAGAAAGAAAATCATGTAATAGTGCTTATGCTTATCACAACGCCACATAGTATGCTCGCATTGTAGCTGTATGAACCCATTACAGGTGTCTATGCTGGAAATGTTATCAATTCAGTGATAAAGGCGTCTGATAGACTCTTAAACAGACTATGCGTCATAGAGATGGGGTGCCTGGACCCAGTCTATCTCTCAGTAGTGAAAGTGTAAACGGTCGTTATCTTTTTGTCAAAAAATTGACATCTTGATTCGCAGGTGGGCGTGGAACATAGTATGGACGTGCTAATAGTCGTACATTGCGTGACGCCATATTATCGTCGTAAGGAATTTAATTGTTGTAAAAAGGCGGCCAATCACAGTAGGCATACAGCCATGCGGAAGAATTATCTTGTCAATACGGTTCAACCAATCACAGGCATTTACGCAGCATGAGTTTACAGATTCTCAACGGGAGAGAGGCTGTGTTGGAAACTAAGCGTTTGATAGAGAAATACTCTTCCTTTACATCTAGGTCCACATCGAAGTTGTTGTGATGTTGCCAATTTATCTTGAATCTCCGGAGACAATGCGGTTTCGAGCTATCCTAGTGGCTGGGGGATCAATTACTGAAGATAAATATGTAGAATTCACGTCCACTACAGAGCTCATACCAGAAGAGGTACCGATATAAAATAACATTCAAAATATATCCAACGCTTGGGAGTATAGGGAGGAGTAAAAGTAGACATATGTTTTGCTAACTATTACGAACTGGTTCACTCCAGAGCAATGTCCTAACCATTTAACACTCATATCAGCCAAAACTGGCTTCTGCGGCGGTTTTAAGAAATGTCCATTTGCAGATCAAAAGAAGACTATTTTTGACGATTTACCAC
Organism: Chaetoderma sp. LZ-2023a; assembly: GCA_034401795.1. Taxonomy (NCBI): domain Eukaryota; kingdom Metazoa; phylum Mollusca; class Caudofoveata; order Chaetodermatida; family Chaetodermatidae; genus Chaetoderma; species Chaetoderma sp. LZ-2023a. The sequence goes on along the minus strand of CM067371.1, from coordinate 112,759,976 downwards.
TGGAATGACTGGCTCGATAACCGAACTAGTCATTCCTGTAGTAAATTTTCAAAAATAGTCTTCATTTGGTCTGCAAATGGACATTTTCTATGAGAAAATTGAAATTTTCTGCAACAAATTCGAGGGTTAACGGGTTAACGGTATTAAATGCTGTCATAATAGTAATAACTATCTCTCGTTTGTAGGAGACGTAACCCATACAACATATACCCATGCTAGTTTGTTTGGGTTAGATACTTCCTGGTCAAAACAGTGTAGCCCACGGCTATTCTCAGTCAATGATAGAAATAAAATGGCTATCTTCGCAGCTCACTGACATCTCAGGAGAAAACAGCTTTATAGTCTTGTAATCATGTGTATATCTCACAGAGAGTTGTGGCATACTGCGTTACTCAGTATTTAATCTAAGGAAGCATTCAGACCAATTCATCTTTCCAGTTTATCTATCTATTATATGACGTCATAATCAACTATGTGATGTGTAAGATGACATCATAATCATTACGTCATGACTGACTAGATTTAGGTTTTCTTGAAATTGATAGTCAGAGCGTTCAGGAATCGATCGATCCCAACACGAGTGAGATGTGTGTGTAGCTTACCTAGAGATGGGCGGGCCATAGCTAAAACAAAAAAGGCCCATTATCAATAGCGCCATAGAAGATAGGCCTCTGGAATTGTCATCTTGTCACAATGTGTGATGTAACGATTTGCTTAACTGGAATAAGCATGATGACTTCTACATAACAACATGGAAATTGGCCAATCACATTTTAACCTAGTGTTACATTATGAGATAGTAGATTTTGTGATTTTTTATTTATTGCGTACCTCGCAGATTCATTTGTTTCGTTCACTCAAATCAGATTGACTGGTTGTGTTTTTTAAACGTTTATAAAATCTAAAGTAATGTAGTCAGAAGAATGTATGATCAGACTAAATCGGATTGTCAAATCTATCATCGCATAGACCAGTGTAACTAAAATGCATTACATGCTCATAGTGTAATATATCACGATATGCTGGCTTAGCCAGAGTAATGATGCATTACACGCGCATAGAGTAATATGCCAGGATATGCTGGCTTAGCCAGGGTGATGATGCATTACACGTGCATAGAGTAATATGTCACGATATGCTAGCTTAGCCAGAGCAATGATGCATTACACGCGCATAGAGTAATATGCCAGGATATGCTGGCTTAGCCAGAGTGATGATGCATTACACGCGCATAGAGTAATATATCTCGATATGCTGGTTTAGCCAGAGTAATGATGCATTACACACGCATAGTGTAATATATCAGGATATGCTGGCCTAGCCAGAGTGATGATACATTACACGGGCATAGAGTAATATATCACGATATGCTGGCTTAGCCAGAATGATATAAATTGACGTTTTTATTTCCAGGAAACAGGCGAAGCTGGTTTATACCTGGAAGCGCCTGAGTACAATGTTACCATGACAATAGGAAGTAAACTCGTTTGGAATGTCAGTGTCGTCATACCTAAGATGACGTCACGTTTTACTCTCACAGCTCAGATGCCAACAGACGGTACCGAAGCATTTCTCACCATCGTTGATATGCGGTACAGTTTTACAGGAGCAAACTTTCATTGTCCACAAATGTTGCTGCAGCAGTTGGACATTGTATACTCATCAACCCTTGGTACCACACAGAATGACGTGGCCACTGCTAATCTCGGAATTATATCTAATGTCGGTACGTATGTATCAACATTTTTGAATAATCAAGCTTTAGTATCTTTTTCTTAGACTCACGCATCTGTGCTTGCGCATGCTGGTTTGTCTTTGTCAATGGTGTAATACAAATCTGTATATTATGTGCGTGCGTGCGTGCGTGCGTGCGTGCGTGCGTGCGTGCGTGCGTGCGTGCGTGCGTGCGTGCGTGCGTGCGTGCGTGCGTGCGTGCGTGCGTGCGTGCGTGCGTGCGTGCGTGCGTGCGTGCGTGCGTGCGTGCGTGCGTGCGTGCGTGCGTGCGTGCGTGCGTGCGTGCGTATGTGCGTATGTGCGTGGATGCGTGACTACTATGCACCGATTTATGCATGACTTTAGGTACATACGATCGCTATGAGTACAGATCACCGGAGCATGAAGACAATATACTGAAACTTGAGTTGGAGCTACAACTGACTGATCATCCGGAGAACTACAACGGCAGGGTGCATTCATTCCAGGTAGGGCCCTATATGTCTTGCTGGCTTTATTATAAATTATACATTAGCATCTAGAGACTGCAAAAGCATAAAGATACGAACTACGAAGTCAGTTCGGTTTTGCATGCCGAGTCGTCGATTTTAGGTGTCTATTGATTCATTCTCTATTATCTCAATTAAGTATGTATGATTATTGAATTTGAATATTTAAAATTGAGTTTGTATTTATTTGAGTGAATGGGATCTAAAATATACATTATATGTCAATACTGTATTCTCATCAAGGTTCCTTGTATTACCACATTACATCTTATTGTAACAATTAAATATAGCTATTATTTGAGGCATATTTTAAAGGGATATTCCACTGGGGGATTGTGTGCATCTGGCGTAAAGTACTAATTCTCCGTATTAATTTGAGACCAAGAGCACAATTTTATGCCACAAATAAAAAAGATATCCTCAATTTAAATTGCTAAAGTAACCAGTAGAGAGAGGCGCCATTTTGGACAAGCGGCTGACGTCACGGACACACCAACTCTCTTCGTCCGATCGAGGATAGCCGTAACCAGGGGAGGTAAATCTAGCATCTCGTGGATAATTAGCGTAATGGCTAAACAACTGACAGTTTGCCACAGTGTTTGGAGGAAATTAAAGTGCAATTGGTGTCCCGATGATCGCGCCAGTCATTGCAGCGCTAAATTGTCAAAAAGTGTCTTCTTGGTCGGCAAATGGGCATATTCTTTTTTTTTTTTAAACATTGAAGGATTATGCCAGGAGCATGTTTGCAATCAACCAGTTACAACAAATTCTTGAAAGCGTAAAAATATGTTAGTTGAATAAATGTTGAAAGTCATTTCTCTGAAAGCTGTTGCTGCCTATTACAACTTCTGCTTCCAGTCAAATTCCAGTTTCAAAATATTCAACAGGAAGTAAATATGGGTAAACAATAAAAAATTTGGGTCAATTAGTTAACTCTTTCAAGGACAGAAAAGCAGAAAGCTTACAATTTTACCTTGCGTATTGTGTGAAACTAATTAGTTTGGAAGCTATTGCAACATAATTCCAGGCAAATTTAATTCAGAATATTAAGCACTTTGCATAGTTATTTTAAAATTGGGAGTAAACATTGTAAATGATTAATAACGCTGGATTTCAATAGTGTGAAAGCATTAAATTACTAATTTTGTCTAGCGTGCACTTGTCATTCTTTAATAGCTGTCACTTACTATCGTCTATGAAGTAAGCCGCTAAACGATTGCCTATAATTGACCGACCGGACAATCAGCGAAATCGTTTCATTTTGGTTTGCAAATTCCGTTTTACAATGGATGCAATACTGACGTTAATTGTCGAGCTTGATTCTGTTATATTAAAATTAAGTGCCGTGCCTTTTCTTTTGAAATGCATGACACATTATTTTAAAATTATACAGACTATATCTTCCAAACTTGTGTCTTCCAAATTTAAATGTGGAAGATATCCATCAAGTGCCGATGTTATGAAGCCATCTTACAGTTAGCCCCTTTTTATGCGGATGCTTCTGTGGATCCGGTATCTGAAAATGTGAATTCCCGTACCCTTTCCATGATCGTTTCTATTACTGCAAGCCCATGCTTGACATGCTGACATGTTGCGATGTAACCATCTCATGCCAGCACTGGCGTCTGCAATCGTCAAGTTGAGGATGCAGGTCAAGAGAAGACTATTTTTGAGAATTTACAGCTAAAACGACTGTCTCAGTAACCGAACCAACAATTCCAGTGGTCGATTTTCAAAAATAGCCTTCGCTTGGCCTGCAAATGGACATACAATAAGGAAATATTCTGATTTTCCTGACAGAATTTGGTCATTAAATGGTTAATTAATATTCGGCCTTCATAACGCAAAGTAAACAGGTAAATCTAAAGAACTGGCGATATTTTGCTGGTGTGTCGTTGACGTCATAATCTCGCGGTTTCTTGCTCTCGTTACGAGAAAATGGATGCGCCCGAGGAGTCACGTTTTCGACCGTTTTGGGCATATTCATTTTATTATTTCTCGGCAATGGAAAAATGTATTTTATATTTTTTTGCATCAACTATTTCAGATTATAATTATATTTTTAATTGACTTATTCCCGATTTCCACTGGAATTTCCCTTTAATGAAAATAATATGGATTCATATGCATTAATTAAGTTACTACGCACGCGTCTGCCGCCGTTGATGTCAGCATTCCGGATCATGTAGTACACGTTACGAACGCTATGTGTCCGAATTACGCATTCGCAGTGACGGTTTATAACACATTATTGTCAACCGTGTCTGAAGAGGCTTATCATGTGACTCCACGCGCTATTTCCCATAGCAAGCGAACGCATTAAGCAGTTTCGTGGCCCATGCACTCATGTGGTGTCAGTTATAGACAGGTTTGATTATATATATTGAAAAGATCGCAGATTTCTTGTCGATATCGACGACCACTGTACTGGCGATATACAAGCCACTAAAATATACGTCAGAAAGTATTTATTTAGCTAAGTTTCTAAAGGTTTGCATCAGTTTCAATTTCGGTTCCAGGTGAACTTAACATACAGTCAAGAAAGAGAGGCCATTACCTCCGATGAAGTTATGGTCAGTGCAGATGATCAAGCGAGTCCAGATCTACAGCTCTCTATCTGGACAATAACGCCTCAAGACATCCCATCCAGAGAGTGAGTAACAGATACAGTCTACTGGTCAGTTAGCTCAATACTGATGTGTGGTTGGGTGACGGGAGGGACTAACCAATCTGGAACCGGTAACCCACCCCTGGAACAGACTACGCCCGCCCTATGGATGACTATACCATATAGCACGTATGATAGTGAAACATATCTAAGACACAGTATGCACTCTCTGCGCACGGGCCAATGGGAGTAACCCAGTAATATACAGTTTTTTTCTTCATATAACGGGATGAGACTGATGACTGGGTAGACATTTTAGGTTTTGATATACATGATCTTTGTACGGTTTCTTCCTCGTATCGGTCATGATCACAAAGGACTCCGGGGATGTTTGGTAACTCTGGAATGTCTGTAGATTCAACTTCCTCACCATGATAATAACAGGTCGAGACAAAGAAGAAGCCGTTTATAAAAATGTAAAGTACTAAAAGGCCTTGGAAGAAAACAACCAAGATGCAGACGTAGTCATTTAACCTGCTGCTACAGTTTCAGTTTCAGTTTCACGTTTATTACACTCAGGCTACCGAGGCAGCACATGAGGGTTATACCACCGAGACATATACACACGACACGGTGAATACCGATTGGCTGAAGGATTCTTAAGGAAAGCCAGCCATTCGCTGAAAGCTAATGAAATGCAGAACAGACAATATAAAAGCCGATCACTCTGTGATCCCAAGACCAAGCTGCTGAAAGGTTGCTCTGTTGATGCCTCGTCAACGATCCCAGTCACGGTGTGCCACTTCCTGGTTAAGTAAAATAATGGGGAAATTGCACTGCGGGACTGCTGGGGGTGGGGAAGGGCTCAACCACTCGCCGCGGGTCTGTCATCTGCACAGGCAGTGGGGCAACCTTACATTTTCGAAGGACCAAAATAACAGCTTAAATTCCACCACTTCCACATTGTTCTGAAAACCTCGCTGATCTGAGACCTCCGTTCCATCTTCTGATTCTGGAAGAAAGAAGGCCTGCCTACATATAGTCCAGTCAATCTACGCTTAAATAAGGTTAACCTAGAACAAATTGCAACAGAAGCTTTTTTGGTTTTATTTGATACTACTGGTCTTCAAGTACCACAAAATAAAAAATTCTTAAAAATCTCACACCGGGAAAGGTCCTAATTAATGTGTTTAAAAATGGCTGCCACATTTTTGTTGCAAGCTAAGGATTACATTTCCTATTAATTTTAGACGCATATAATGTATTTCTAAAAAGTAAGAAATGGTAGAATGTGATGCTAAGTGATTGGATCTACTAGGAAAAGTGTTGTGCTGTCTCATTGCTAGTGTATTTACTTCACCAGCCCTTAATGGTGACGTCACATGTAGACAGGAGGCATTGAAGTATTTATACATTACACTAGAAGCATCCATTTGTAGGAAGTCTATGGCTAAATTGTAGCTAATGGCGGAATTTATGCACAGAATGTCTCATATGTGCTCTTTATTGTCAGCAGGTCCTTTATAACGAGCAGAGGGACATTTAACACTTTCTGACTATTATTTTCCGTGAATGTACGTTCCGGGCGGAACTTTTTATAAACTTGTTTTCCGTATTCATTTCTGTTTTCTCCACACATTTTGTAAAGTTTTCACTTCGTCAAGCTTTTCTTTGTCAAGCTTTGGCTTTATCAAGTCATTCTTCATCAAATCGGCTGAAACAAACAGTGTTTGTTTACTTTATGCACACAGAACCGCTATAGAGCGCTTTCAAGGACCTGGTGTCCAGAGCGCATGTATATATGAAAACCCTACACATACATTAATTCACAACACTTTACCCATTACCATATATGAATTACTGTTGAAATATGTATGTCATTGTGTCCCATGATAATTAATCATTAATTACATTGTTTTACTTCACCATTTCAACGTCATGGACGAAACAGCAAATGTAGCATGCTGTGCAATTTGTGGGGAGAGTCTTGACAATGGCAAACCCACATTTGTGATATCATCAAAAGGTATTGCTGGAATAAATGAAGCCAGTTTGACCCGTGAGATTGCACCTATGACTATTGTAAAAGGGCAAAGATTACATGTTTCCTGTAGGAGAGATCACATTGATAGAACTAAGATCGAAGCAGCCAGAAAAAGAAAATTAGAAAGCAACCGGCGAAATACCCCATCACCCATTCTCCGCTCACAGGTACCTGAATTCCGATTCAAGGACCACTGCTTTCTATGCGGGATGGCAGTTGAGACAAATAGTAGGTGTGATGAGAATGATGATGTTTTCAAGGTACGCACATGGGATTGCCAGATATCAATTATTGCTGCATGTGATGAAAGGCCTGAAGACGATAGTTGGACTGAAGAGGTTCGAGGACGGGTCATATATGCTAGGGATCTTCTTGCGGTGGAAGCTGTATACCACCAAGTGTGCAGCGTTAATTTTAGAACTGGCAAACAGATTCCCATGCGATATAGAAGAACCCCAGTAGATGAACCCAAAATTCCACGTTTGGGCAGACCAGTAGATACATCGAGGGAGGACGCTTTCCTGAAGGTAGTCAATTATCTCAGGGAAATCGATAATGAACAGACAACTGTAGTTGACCTGGTTAACAAAATGTCAGAATTCTGCACTGAACCTTACAGTGTAAAATTTATGCGACAAAAGCTTGAGAATCACGTAGGGGAAAGCATAGTAATAACTAATATTAACGGTCGTCCATATGTTGTAACCTTTCGAACAACTGCTGCAAAGATATTGCAGACATTTCATGATGCACCAAAGGTGGACGACGAGGAGATAAGAAAGCATCAGATCATTAGAACGGCAGCTGCGCTCATAAAAAATGACATCAAATGTATGCAGACATCAAAAGTTGTCTACCCAGGGGCAACTGATATCAGATCCTTGGAACATAATTTGGCATATCTGCCAACGACACTTCGCGTCCTCCTAGAAAACCTTTTAAGTGGGGAGTCAAAGCATGTGAAAGTTGCTTCTATTGGTCAGTGCATGATTCAGATGACCAGACCGAGGGTTGTCATTGCACCAATACCATTAGGACTTGGAGTACAAATGCATCACCAGTTTGGGTCAAGGTTTTTGATTGAATGCTTGGCAAGTCATGGCTTTTGTGTTTCATATTCAGAGGTGGTCAATTTCTCAAAAAGTGCAGCGTGCTTTCCAGGGACTGATATCCCAATGTCTGGACATTTTGGACAATATATTGCAGATAATGTTGACCACAACTTTCGTACGTTGGATGGACATGGTACCTTCCATGGCATGGGCATGGTCGTAGCCGTTACCCCTGAGTTAGCACAGCAACATGTCATTCCACGGCTAGAGTTAGCCAGTAATAATGTCCATAATGCAAAAATTGCTATTCACTACTACAAAGCAGTAAAGGGCAATAGGGTACCTTTGGTTTATGATAAACTACCTGTTGTTAGTGTGGCTGACATTTGGAAACACCTGGACGTAATGTGGAAAGTGTCATGGCCGTTGCGTCCTAATCGCCCCGGTTGGTCTGGAACCATGCAAGCCATTTGCAAAGGAATTCATCCGGGAAAAGCATCAATCCACTTTCTCCAAATGCTAGACATGGATCCAACTGACATGTGTTGTATTTATTCAACCTTGCACTTCATTGCTTCGGAAAACCAACGTCATGGTTCAACACCCATTGCCACCTTCGATCAGCCACTTTGGTGGAAAGCCAAGACAATCATGGCTCATGAAGGCGAGAGAAGTGATTTAGTGCAAATAATCTTGATTCTAGGTGGCTTCCACACAACAATGAGCTACCTTGGTTGCATTGGTCACCTCATGCAGTCATCGAGGTTAACAGACGTACTGGAGTTGGTGTATGCTGAAAATGCTGTAACGCACATGTTGACTGGAAAAGCGTATGCCAGAGCTGTACGTGGACATTTCCTGGTTGATGCAGCACTTAATGCAATGGATCTGTCAACGGCGTATGGCATTCCTATCTTAGAGGTGAGTGAAGGAAATATAGATAATGCAGTAGTGACGTGTGATGATATTGAAGCAGCTCTACGCCATTTTGATGTTGTTATCAAATACGACTCTAGAATTGAATCAGTGATATCCGATGATGTGTTTGAGCGGATAAATGAGAAGTTAGAATCAGAGGAGTCAATGATTGTAAGTAGTCCAACAGGACGTTTAAGGGTGCAGTACATGCATATGGTAGACCTGCTAAAGATTTTTCTCAGAGCTCAGAGGACGGGTGACTTTAAGTTGTACTTGAAGTCACTGTCAGATATGCTGCCCTTCTTTGCTGCTGCCGGGCATTGCCATTACACAAAATCGGTATATTTGCATCTGCAGGACATGGTAAAACTAGAGAGTACAAGGCCAGACATTTATCAGAAGTTCATGACCGGACTATTTGTAGTGCGAAGATCTGATAGGTACTGGGCTGGTCTTGCTAGTGACCTTGTCATAGAACAGTCATTGATGCGGACCATCAAGACCACTGGGGGCCTCACTCGTGGGCGGGGGATGGATGAATTACAAAGGACACGTTGGCTTTTAGCACATCCTGTGTGTGCAGAAATCAACAAGGCCATGCAGGAGCTAACAGAAGCAGAATACCAAGTCTCGGAGCAACATAAAGACATGTCTGAAGCCAGGAAAGTTCGGGATCACACAGATTGTTTGACTATTTTAAAATATTTTCAGGATTACTGTCCATTTATGTCAAATGATGAATTATATAATACTGCCACTGGAATTACAGCTCATCCCACTTGTAATCAACACAAGGCATTGGAAGTTGGAAATGCCATAATACAGAAAATGGAAGGCCACGATGCATTCGAGTTTTCATTCAGAAAAAAAGATCACGTGGTATGTATGGGAGGACATGTCGTATCGAGTGATGGTGATAAGCTTTCTCTTGACCCACAGCTACTTTTTCAGCGCCTTTTAATTGTAGCAAATAATAGTGAATGCAATCTAGACACTGCTTTAATGCACGAGCTGTCTACATATCCACCATCTCTATTTGACAAACATGGACATCTCCGAGAAGCGAATAAGCCGCAGCTAGCAGAGGCATTGAATTCTGCAACCTCTACTACGAGCAGCACCAAATGCCAAGAAATAACACCAGAATACACTGTTTTTGATGGCGGATCATTAATCCACCGATTTCTTTGGAAGAAAGGTAGCAGCTTCAATGACATTGCCGCGATGTACGTGGAGTATGTAAAAACATTCAACCACCCAACTGTTGTGTTTGATGGATATATTTCAGGACCATCGATTAAGGATATGACTCATCTAAGACGGACAAAAGGTGCAGTGAGGCCAAAAGTTATTTTCTCAAGTAACATGACACTCAAGTCAAAGAAGGATCATTTCCTGGCAAATTCAGCCAATAAACAAAACTTCATTGATATGTTGTCCAAAAAACTCCAAGAAAATAATGTTAAAACTTTGAATGCTGTCGATGATGCAGATGTTCTGATTGCATTGACGGGGGTTGAGTGTGCCAAATCAGGCATGACTCAGGTTATTGGGGAAGACACAGACATATTAGTGTTGTTGTGCCATTTCGCTGATCCTGGTCTCCACAAACTTATCTACAGATCGGATAAGCCAGGGAAGCCAGACAGGGTTGGAAAATGCATCGTTTGGGACATCAATTTTCTGCGAGCTGAAATTGGCGATGATGTTGCTCGATACCTACCTTTAATTCATGCAAAAGGTGGATGTGACACAACATCACGTTTATTTGGCATAGGCAAAGGTGTTCCTCTTAGAAAGATGCAGTCCAATTCTTCATTCATGAATCATGCAAAGGAATTTTGCCACACATCTACTAAGGTCGGAATTCAGGTGTCTGGTGAAAAGCTATTGGTATGTATGTATGGTGGTAGTGAAACTGATACATTGGACGCATTGAGACTTCGAAAATTTCGAGAAAAAGTGGTTAAGAGTATTTCATCTCTGCAGATTCAAAATCTGCCACCAACGTCTGATGCAGCCAAGTATCATAGTTTTCGCGTTTACTTCCAAGTAAAGTTATGGACGAAGGAGCAAGAGATCTGAAAGCCAGAGGATTTCGGATGGCAGATTCACCAGGGGAAATTTATTCCCAGAACAATGGATAAGCTACCAGCTCCTGATTGCATTCTGAAAGTTATTCGATGCCAGTGCCGAGGAGAATGTGCGACATTGCGATGCAGCTGCAGAAAGCATAGCCTACATTGTACATATGCATGTGGTGAATGCAAGAGTACCAACTGCAGCAACATTCCAAGTTGTCAAGCTGTAGATCTTGCAGAATTTGACGACATAGACGTTGGTCTTGTGTAAAGATAATATGAGTATGTTGGACCTTGCCGTCCATTGAGAAAATGATGGATGTAACTGTTTGTATATTATAAACCATTACTAAATTCATCATACTGATTCAACAAATCATAAAACTTCGATTAAATATACTTGAATATTGGAAGATTGATAATTGACGTCATGATGACGTCATCAAGAGACGTAGTAACGGATCTACTGTTAGCGGGATGTCATATAGCGATCATATCACGAAATAACAGTTCTTTGCTATCACTTTTATTTATGTAGTTAAGACATTTTATGGGTCTCCAGTCAAAGATACGTAAGATATTCAGCTTAATAATTGGTTTTAAGTGGTCCTATTAAATTCTGTGAAATAGTCCTTTACCGGGATAGAATTTTTAGGAATTTTTTATTTTCTGGTAGGTGAGGACCAGTAGCATTACATAAAACCAAAAAAGCTTCTGTTGCAATTTGTTCTAGGTATATCCCTATATTGACTGGACTAATACCAGCCACACTGCTGCCTCGCAGTGATCCACCTGTCACAAAGAAGAACTCAGCAGACACCGCTCGGCTTCAACCTCTGAGCGATTCCGACTTCCGGCGTCTACAATCTCCGTTTTACAAAACATTATGCCTTTATTCTTTTTTCTCTAGAAGAATAAGAGACTTTCTGCCGGCTCCTAGAACGACTGCTTACGCATATTCGATTCTAGCTGTGCCGTTCGCCAGATTATGCCACACCACGGTATGAGCTTACTCTTCCCACGCCCTTTCCTCACGACGACTTATTACGTGAGGAAGCTGTTGAACTTTCATCCATTCCAACAAGTTCCATCCGCCTGATTTATTGTGATCTTTGACCATCGAGGATTAAACCACCGCGTGACGTTGTGCCTTGGGAATAGACCTACCAAAGCTCTTTAAAAGCCAACAATGCCCACAGTAGCAAAACCTAGACCCCGTGTCTGCGGAATTCTTTTCTGGCATGACTGTGCCTGTTTTCAAGGCACTTAGGAATAGAACTGTGCATGATTAAGATCTTAAATATATGCACTAATCCAGTTCTTATCTTTCCTCGCTTACAGAATCTTCAGAAACACCGCCTTAATTGCCCTTTGATTGATTCTTTTCACTACTTTCAAGCTTTCTTTCCATTTCGCCTCAGGGAACATCTAGATAGGAGATCATCCGTCTTAACCGTAAATTGCAGATAACTGTCTAGCGCACTGCCCAATGTGAAGACAAATTTGAGACGGCGTCGCCTTCACTGTGTATTTTTACCAGTAATGACGTCCACCAATTTTTCGCAACTCTTCTGAGCAGGTGATGTCCTGTGCACTTAATACAGAAATATTCCCCTACCTTCATTTACTTACTTCTATAGGACCCGCGCATCTCTCTTGGACCACTCCTAACTAGATAATAATCGTCACAAGCAGCTGAGCCACTGTTTTCTCACGGTTAGCTCCTACTTTCCCCAAAACTCCCGCAATCAATGCATGCCTTCGATCTGCACTCTAAAAGTAAGAAATACTGAGGTCCTAGGTCCGGCACGCATCTCAGCTCACCTTAACCCCGCTCGACTACACCATCAACAAGTTCCGTAACAAACGTTTTGGACGTCGTGATACTGATTTGTGCTAAGTTAGACCACTCCCCACAGACGGCCTCGTCTCTGGCTTCGGATAATTCCCAACCCTTTTTTTTTTCTTTTGACCCAGACCAACATTTTGTAGGCAAAAGTGTTCCATCTTAAAAGCTTGCACCGGCCAGAAGGACACATTGAGCACATCTCCCTCACTAAACAAAGAACCTGACGGCGTAACTATTTCCCCTTTTCCACCGCTGATTAGCAAACTTTTTCATTTCAACCACTTGGCCAGTGGCCTATTCAAACGTAGGTTGAATTATACGACCCTTGGCTTAACACCAGTTCCTGCAACTGAACCAGATAGCCACTGTTTCTCTGGAAATCATTTCCAGTTCGTCACGTCTTCTAAGTGCTCAAGCTCTTCAGTGGTTCCGCTAAATACTCTCTTCTTTAATTACATGCACTTGTTGTGCGTATGCAACCTGGGAAGATCTTCCCTTGGACCGCATCAAGCTCTTTTTGATGCTGCTCAAGGCAGTCTAATACCCCTGAGCCAAAGATTCACCCAACCCTGTGAAGGAAGAGATTCTCGCATAATCTTCTGCAGCCACCCGAGTCCTTAACACACAAAACATTCTAGCTAGCCTATACCACCACTTCGCGCAGGAGCCACTCACAAAGTGTTAGAGTTAGGTACACACCGAAGGCACACCTCTAGATGCCCGCTGAGAACTTCGGATCAACTGGGCGGCAGAGATAAAAGAAACTTCTCCCCCTCCCCCACCCCACCCCCAACTTGCATGTTCCTCCAAACTCTAAGGTACAACTCCCTCCACCATCTCTCTTTGAGTGGATCATTTGATAGGCTATTAGCTTTTAGCGCCAAATGACATTTTCGACCAATTAACCATAACTATATACTTAGACTGACGAGATGAATGGCGACTGCTAGCGACCGACCGACTGCCTGTAATAGGTAGGATTTCTCCTCGTACGTAGGACCTTCCCCAAGAAAGACAGCTGTTTCTCCAGTTTCTCCGACGACTAGGATGCACCACTTTCTTTCGGCCCACGATCAAAATATCATACACGGAGTTCTTGGAAAACAAGCATGCTAGCCAAGATGCCGCCACCTCCCATGCCATCTCTCTCGCTCCCATCCCTCCCTCGACACACTAGCACACGAGAGAGAGAGAGAGAGAGAGAGAGAGAGAGAGAGAGAGAGAGAGAGAGAGAGACAGAGAGAGAGAGAGAGGGAGAGAGAGAGAGAGAGAGATATGCCTAACAAGAACTTAGCTCGAATGCAGGGCAGGAAAGAGAGGAAGCCACATGCAGCCACATTCTCCTCCTGCACCCGCACCCACCTACATTCGCACACACCGTCCATTCCTTTTGGATTAACCCGAACGGATCTCACCCCCATGAAGGACCTGCCGGTCAAGCTTGGGATGCCTTTTCGACTTACTCCCTTGCCACCAGCAGAGCTCTCGCCAATGCCTCTGTCATTGCCACCGAAGCACCCGCTGACATGACCACCATTACCGCTGATGCCAACACTGCGACTCTTACAGCCATCTACCCCACCGCAAGAACCCTTTCAGCTACGCGTCGATCGACCGCCTCTTCTAATTTATTCCCCTGCATCGTTCAGACCACCTCTGCAGGAATGAACATGCTCATCGACGTACCCACGTATCCGCCGCCGCGGATGAAGCTCCACAATCGCATGTGAATGAAACAGCATCACAAGCCCCGAGACCAGAACCATGGACCGACGGACACCCGGGAGGGCTGATGAGTGCGATAACCCTCTGCATCCTTCACGGAGCGGGCCCCTTGCCACTCAACTGGCATTTCTGCCTGGGACCCGCTGAGAGAGGAGGAATGTTTGCGTGCCGTCTGACCCGGATGCTGGGGATCTAGCGCAGGATGCCGGCTGCCTGGCCAGACTAAATAGTTCATTTAACACTGATAAGTTACTTGAATACTGGCCATCTATGGACCTGTTAGGCTATTGCTAACTAGTTGTATGCGGACTGCTAATTTCTCTCGTGTGGTGAATTCATTTACAGTGGCATATAACGAATGCCACAACATTATTTTAATGCAACATAATGGTTCAGTGCCAGATTGAAATTTCTTCGCTTGGTTCTTATGTCTCGCTTATCCGAATGTCAAGGTATTAACCACAAAGGCACCAACTCATTGGGACAAATGTCATATGGTTGCGGTGTGCAAATGAGCTGCCATCAAATACTTTTTGCGTCACATGACTGACAAGATGGCGGCTCTTTGTTGAGGTGATCATTCATTCAATCAATCAATCAAGCAATCAATCAATCAGCATATAGGAGCGTAATCTATTTAGCCCCATCCCCGTGTTTGCATGATCTGGGTCGCTATTTAGTTGTGCTGTGTAGTGTTGGCACCGCTGTTGCTGTTACTACTCAGTAGTGATTCAAATAATTACTTCATTGCTGTTGCAAGTACTGGACGGAGAGTATTACATTGGGGTGGGTAAGTGTGTTTGTTTCTTCTTTCTGTCTATAGCTGGTGCTTGGACTCTATTAATCCGATAAAGCTATGTTCCCGAAAACTTGAGGTTTGATGTTCGAGCATTTTGTGTACGTCTCCAGGACTCATGCACTAGCGACATAAAATATTCGTATCGTCTATATATTACTGTCGTGTTTCTTTCAGTGACCGTTTCACGTTGTTTGTTAAACTGGAGCATACAGCCATATCTACTGCCCACGCCTATAACGTGAAGCTGCGATATATTATCACGAGGTTCGTGAGCTTCAACTCTTTAGACCAGACTGATTCCGTCACTCCCGGCACCTCTCTATTAACAGAAGGAAAGGGTGTGGTTTTTACGGTCAGTATCCTCAACCACGTCACTACCCAAGAAATTGTATTATAATGACGCATAATTCTATAAATGCGTATTGATTTATATTGGTATATTTATATACCAATACTGAAATCGATTATCCATGCTGATGTAATACGACTGACACTTTGAATCCGACAAAACTGTCGGGAAAATTATCTTCGAAATGGTCAACTGAATAACTAACTATGTTGGCTAATTTGGGTACCAATCTTTGTCGGTCATATTGGTTGATCAGTTTCAAAATACTCAGGATGTTGCCTGTATTATCGGATTGAAACCAAGATTATGTGGCGTGTGGTTGAAAGCGTTAATACATACTAATCAGTAATGACGTACATATTATAGTAATAGTAACACTATTGTAATAAAAGGTCCTATCTGTTACTCAAATATACGGTCATAAATAGTTACGTCGCATGTAGGCTGACGTCACAATATATAGTGACGTATCTAGCTTCGTCATGAACACTGAACGGGTCCATCAAGTATAAGAATTATCTGTCTAATATTTAATAAACAGTCTGTTGAATATTTTGAAAATA
Organism: Chaetoderma sp. LZ-2023a; assembly: GCA_034401795.1. Taxonomy (NCBI): domain Eukaryota; kingdom Metazoa; phylum Mollusca; class Caudofoveata; order Chaetodermatida; family Chaetodermatidae; genus Chaetoderma; species Chaetoderma sp. LZ-2023a. Next base: position 112,743,766 of record CM067371.1, on the reverse strand, counting down.
ATTTGACAGGAAGCTGCTATTGCTATAGGCAATATTTCCACCCGAAACGGGACTGACACTCAAATGAACCATGTTAGTGCCATAGGCAGTAACAGTCCACAGTTAGATTAGTTTTAAAATATTCAACAGCTTACGTGTATGGCTACCTTGAAATGGGGAGTCTGGGAATTGAGGATTCAAAGAATAAAAATCGATCCCAATACGCGTAAGGCATGGGCGGAGCTTATCTATAAATGGGCGTGGCATATCTAGTAAGGGGTCCGTTTATTAAAGGCAGTATTCTGATGTCTAGACACAAAATCTTTCTACTGACATTACCTGAAATTTTCTGTTCACCATTTTGAAGCCAATTTTACAGGAAGCTTGTATTACCTATAGCAGAAGGAGGTCCCATTCGAATACGCATCAAAATACTCAACAGATTACAGGTATACTTTTCCTGAGATTGAAATTCCTGGAATACATTGCCTATAAGGTTAGAGCTGGCGTGCTACAATAAAGGCAAAAATTTAACACACGCCAAAGACACTACAAGATAAGCTTGCAAATATGAAGAGTAAGTCGAACAACATTAACCATTACGTTTTCACTAAACTCTCTGTTTTAGTTTAACAAGTTGTTCTTCACGGATGTTCCAGTGTTTTCATTTAACGTCACCCTCGATCCGAAGCACGTGATACCGATTGGGCTCAGTTTGGCTCATGTTGTAATCCCAGCGGATGTGACGTACCAAAGACCAAATAAGCTCTATGACGATAGTGAGCCCCTTCCTGTCGGATATTACGTCACACACTTGCAGCTCGTTGAATTTTCTTTCAATATACCGGGTAAATGATTTAGAAATCAAATATTAATGGACCTGTCCTGTTTTAGTTATGCCCTGCACATCCTAAGTTAAGTTCCACCTACGCTGTGCACGTGTTGAGATCGATCAATTCCCGAACATCCTGTCTGTCAATTTCCAGAAAACTATACGGATAAGCTGTTGAATATTTTGAAACTAATTGGACTCGTTGCTGCCTATAGAAGCAACAGCGCCCAGTCAAATTAGTTTCAAAATATTCAACGGAATGTTTATTAAATAGTAAAGATATACAATTCGTACAACAACCCTTAGTCCGTATTCAGTTATGCGTTCGTGCCGTTTATGCGTTCGTGACGCACATAGCTACGTCATTCATGACGTAATTGATTATGACGTCATCCTAGACGTCACGTAGTTAATTATGACGTCATATGATGGATGGATAAAGTGGAAAGGTTCATTGACACTGAGATGGTATTCTTCATTATCTCTTAGCATATTGTAACGTACATACACATTTGTCATGTATATTGATATTGTAGCAGAGTAGGGCATGCAACGCAGAGCGATGATTCGTGTTTAATCCATCTTCTAATGGAAAACGTAATGGCTGAGTTCCATTAGGTGTAGGGACTGTGGTGGCTGTGTTCCACTTGGGGTAAGAGGTGTTATGACAACCTGCACCTCACAGATTTGGTATGTGACAGGCTACTGTTTCTATGGATTGCTGGATCATATGCAAGATTTTTCCTCGGAACGCCATTGGTTTCCCGAGACAATATTCAGGACTAAGGAGTACAGATAGGTTCCCAGTACACAACACTGCATGCCGTGAGTGACATCATGCCGAATGATCCACTTTATCTGATCCAGCAAGCCACAGAAGCGGAAGTCCATCATGAGACTATCACGATCAGTGCAGATAGTAATCATATTCCTTACTCTGAGGGAAACGCATCCATCAATATTTCCGTCGTAAGACGGAATGAACAGCGAATGAAACTTGGTAGTCGCCCATGGTGCCCTCACGCCAGACTGCTACAATACGCTCAACTCAATGTGTATCTGCATGTCGAAGCGAAAGCAATAATAGTCATTCAGGACATAGACCTAAACTGTACAAACATAGATCATAGGTTCAACTTAGATTCACAATCTAAGAATAGATCTGTGAGTAGATGACAGCCTGAATGGAAAATGCAGGTCAAGCACTGAGGTCCATGTAGAAGAGCAAATATCGATTAGTGAGTAACGAGTTCAGTAATGATGCATCTGTAGAGGATACCTGCCAGGGCACACCAAAGAGACTTCATAGTATGCAAAACAAGCAAAACCCCTAATTCGGGATACTCGTTCCTGTAGAAACACAGATGTAAATTCTATCCATAAGCCAGTTGTTACACACCTTCAGATGAACCATCTCTACCTAACATATAAACGCCATATCATCAGCGATACAGACACTCAAATATCAAACAAAAAGGTTCTCAGGGGCAGATAGCTAACACTGACGCCAGCTCGGACCCAGGCGAAACCATAACCAAAATAATGAAATGCATGGCATGATCAGCTACTAGCACCATAGGAGTTCTAAAAGACAACAGAACTAGGTATACTGATGTCCCTGTAGTAGGAAAACTATCAGCAGACCAGAAAGGAATACGGCTGTGCATCTATCAAAGTGGTCAAAGTGAAGACTGCACCAAACTACGCAGGGAACACAATAACATTCTGTGCCACATCATCAAACGCTTAAATGATCTTACTATTTAACAAGCAGACTCCCTAGCAGAAGAAATCGATGCGACGGATGACTGTCACAAAATGTTTCGGGCAGCCCAAGGCCTGGGAGTTACTGAATACACACGACCACTCATTGTACACAACTCTGAAGGACACTTTCTCGGGACTGACCAGGGAAAAACTAAGACAATTCGAGAATGGTTCAAGGTAGGGCTGCACGGTTTGGTGTACATCCATATCGGTTTCAATATGACTTTTCATATCGGTTTTATGGGTGACTTCTATCAAGAAAAAGTTGAAATCCACTCTCTAAGATGCTTTTAAATCGATCGTCAATAACACGAAAATAGAGCAATATTTCCCGTGGAAAAGTTTTGGCGCCTTACACATATGCTTAATATACGTCATGCTCATCGTTGCGGGAGTGAACTTATTATCTGGGACTACCTAAATATTAGGTATGCTCTAATAACCATCGTTTATTACATCAAAATTAGTATATAATTTGACATTTCATGTGGTCGTAAAAAAAATACAAATCACGTGATATTAGAAAGATGTATTTTCGGTATTCAGAGTAAGTACTCGTCTGCGACTCACAGGCAACGATTTGGACTCGGAACTTGGAAATTACTATATACGCAATATAGACCGAGTACTTTAGATCTGATCAGAGTTTCATCCAAAGATGTTGGGATCACCCAGTTATCTCGCATTGTCTTATGAAATCTCGCGAGAATATGAATGTGTGTCTTCAAGCAAACTCGTCCGTGAATAGTTCAACCAATTATTTACAAATATATATCAGAATTATTTTCTAAATAGATCGATCGTGTGACCCAACTGTTATTATTAGACTGTGAAATTCACATGCTAATCGAAAAGAGTTTGCTTTAGAAACAATGGGGCGAAAAAAGATATTCAGCTTTCAAGCGTGTGTTAGATATTTATGGTTATGCGTGTATAACCATTCATTGGGGCAAATATCATAAAGTGTCGTCCATAGCGTGATTAGATAAGCAATGTTCATAAGTAGGAAGAACAATTATTCTTCATATAGTGATTGGATAATTGTAGCCAATGAGAAAACGGGAATGGAATGATCAGCAGAAGGGGGCTTAATCAATATAGATATTTCCCGGAAAAACATGTCTTAGGCATGAATCATTACTCATTGCGCTTTTCATGAGTGCCGCTGTTTAGTATCCTTTATCACAGGCATTTTATTATATATATATATATATATATATATATATATATATATATATATATATATATATATATATATATATATATATATATATATATATATATATATATATATATATATATATATAAAGACCTCTGCTTTCATTATTAGCAATGCTGACACTAAAAACCGAAAACATGTTCATAATCGGTCTTCGATACTTATATTTTACAAGCGGTTTTGAAACCGTCAGTGCGTATTATCAGTTTTAAATGTGGTATCGGTATATCGCGCACCCCTAGTTCAAGCGATGATGAGCCATCGCATCCGTTCTCAGGAGACCCCAGGCCATTAGTAACACCAATTAAAAGAGCAGAAGTTGAGAAGACCTCGAAAAATGAACGTGCATCCGGACCAGCATGAGCAATGAACTATTCAAATACTCAAGTGCTATTATCTCAGAACCGATCACGCACCTAATTAATTCAGCTTTGATGAGCCACCTTCCCATCAATGCTGTAGGCTAAGGCAGCTGTATCTCGCTACTGAAGCCCAAGAAGCCACCTACCATCCAGTCCACCAGAAACTCCTATCCAATGTTACTCTATACCGCATCCGGGACAAGATCGATGACTTCACCGAATCATGTTAAATTAGCTTTAAACGTGGACGCAGCTGCGCAAACATTGTATGTGGTCAATGTATGCTTGAATTAGTAGTCCAAGCACTGGGATTTCCACAAAATATGCATTGACATATCAGGAGCTTTCAATACAGTTATACACTCAAAGATCCGAGGTGTACTATGCGAGGCCAGTTGCAATGAAGATGAGCTGCGACTGCTGACACCACTGCTTGCTGACACCGAGCGTATGAGTCAAGGCAATCAAATCTGCATAGTTTGAGAGATCAATCGGGTCCCCTCATGGAGATGGTTGATCCCCTGTGCTTTTCACCTGTTACCTTGCAGCTGCATTGAAATCCGTGCGGTAAACTTCCACAACACCAAATCCCAGTGTCCATACTTGGCATGCCGCTAATGATGGACTAGCCTGATGACATGGACTTCATAGATAAGGAATGAACTTTACCCAATAGCTGCAAGCAAACTAAAAATTGATAATCTCTTTACGCCAGATTTTCCGATGTTTGTGGTGTTCCGTTTTGTCACGTGTTGATTTTTTTATGTAACTAATCTGGGGATGGTTCATATTTTATTATTTTATATCGGTCGTACATTGAGAGTATGCGAATATGAATTTCGTTCGTTCGATGTTCTATAATACCTTGGCACAAGAATAGAGAGTGTGTAGGACATCGATGCATTTATCACTCCCTTCTATTATAAAAGAGCGAGGGAGCGCATTTTGTGAAGAATTTATCTCTTTGCATCGCAGTGTCAGCTGGTGGCTTATTCACTTCCTGATTGCTATTAATAGCAATTTTCAGATGCTTTCGGGCCTCCAAAAATAAAATACCTCTTTCAAGGAAACAGCTGCTTTTCTCACCACGCATTCCTCCATCTAATTTCTCTTACGAATTCTGGATATATCAAGAGTGTTCGCGATGGTAATTATACTCTTGAAGTGAAATGATGAAAATTTTAGATTGATAATTTTCACGAGCAATACTTACTATCACGAAACGACCCGGCCTCTCCTCCACACAAAGGGATGGTCCTATACCGAAGTTGCTAATTGTGAGCCAACGAATTATTATCTTCGTGATTTGCCAGTCGGCGCATGCGCCGAGCATGCGCAGGCGGGTTTCCGTATGCTCCGATCTGTTATATGAGTAACATGCTTAATAGGGGCAGGATTTAATGTAAATTCTGTGTATACTTGAGCCAGGTACATATATTATGATATATTAAGAAGAGTATTTGTGGTGGTGACTAAACTCTCTCTCTCTCTCTCTCTCTCTCTCTCTCTCTATCTCTCTCTCTCTCTCTCTCTCTCTTTCTTGCTCGTGAAAATCCTAGATCTCTTTTATTTGCGAAGACATCTTTTAATCTCCTTTGTTTCGTGATCAGGTTGTGCCGGTAATCTGATGGATGAGGCCGCTGGAGATGTACGTGATTGTCAGATTACATCCTCAGGATGGTCTAATGTTGACGGACCAGAGAAAGCACGTCCAGCCTCCACTTCAGCATGGGTCAGCGCCAAACGGGGTGTGCCTTTTTATGGACACGAATACATACAGGTTATAATATAATGTTATACAAATAAAGTAAAGTACTCGCGAGAAATATCATTCTAGGTGGCTATGTAATCTAGTTACCTTTCACACGATCTTTTATAGGCTATTGCCTTTGTTGCCTCCTCACAAACAATATCTTAAGGCTCAGTGTGGAGAGAATATAACCCCAAAAGTAGGTGATTGGAAGTCATGATTCATCCAATTATGATTGTTCATATCATATTCTGGCAGTGCTTAAATCAATTCTCTCTCTTTCTCTCTCTCTCTCTCTCTCTCTCTCTCTCTCTCTCTCTCTCTCTCTCGCTCGCCCTCCCTCCCTCCCTCCCTCCCTCGCTCTCTCTCTCTCTCTCTTTCTCTCTCTCTCTCTCTCTCTCTCTCGCTCTCTCTCTCTGTCTTTTCTCCCATCGCTCTCTCTCTCACTCTTTATTTTAATCTTGTGTGCTAGGTCGCTTTCAATGGACTAACCAAAATAATCGGAATTTCCATCTGCTCCGATGCGCGTGACAATCTGAACTACATCACCAGCTGCAAAATACAAACCAGTCCTAATGCGGTGATATGGACGGATGTCCGGGACCCGGTTACCTCGCAGACTGCAGTAAGTAAAGTAACGGATGAATCCACTCTTAGCTATTCCGCGCCCATCTAAAGACATAACATTTGTAAGTACCAACATTGTAACATCGATATTACATGCTTTCAAGAGACTAAAGTAGCTACCGACTTATAGCAGCAACTTCAGACAGGCCAGATTCTAGTACTCATGGAGCAAAGATTCTGCCACATACCGGGGTGTAGGCTTCGTAATCTGGCCAAGGCTCTTGGAACATGTCATTAGTTTTGGATACGTCAGTAATCGCAATGCATTCATTGACCTGGCTTTGTCAACAAGAAAATACACCATCACTAAGTGTCGCATAGTCAACGCATATGGCCCAACTACTGAAAAGGCCAAAGATAGTATATCAATATTATATTCTTTCCTGTCATTCCTTAGTTCCAATGGCCTATTTGCCACAAATACAGCTTTCACACATCCGTGCCGCCACCGCACATCATGATCAGGACACATTGCTGATCGGAAATCCCCAAACGGCTCTAAGGCTACAACATCAGTCTTCAACCAAATAGACTTCATACTATGGAAAGCAGAAGCAAAACCCCTACTTCACGATGCTCGTTCCTATGGAGATGTAGACCTCAATTCTGACAATAAGCCGGTCGGTACACGCCTTCAGATGAACCATATCTAACTAATGTATAAACAACATTACAGGCAAGAAGGTAGAGTCAGCTGCAACATACCCAAGCTCATCAGCGACCCTAACACTCAAATGTCATATAAAAAGGCCCTCGTCGAGGAGATAGCTAACATCGACGTCAGCGCCAATCCAAACGAAGCCCTAACTAATATACTGAAATGTCTGGAATCATCAGCTACCAGCACCATATGTGTTCTCAGAAACATCTGAACTAGAGATATTGATGACCCTGTAGCAGTAAAACTATCAGCAGAGCGGAAAGCGTTATGGCTGTACATCTATCAAAATAGCCAAAGTGAAGACCGCACCAAACTACGCAGGGAACGCAGTAACATTGGGCGCTTCATCAGCGGATGCTTAAAAGATTTAAGCCATTCAACAAGCAGATTCCCTGGCAGATGAAATCACTGGCATGGATGACTGTCATAAAATGTTTCGGGCAGCCCAAGCCGGGGAGTTGCTGACTACACACCACCACTCACTGTACACAAATCTGAATGACACTCTGAGGGCATCTGGATTTCAGAATTTACCGAGGGAGGACACCAGACCCCACCCCTCTGGTTTGTCTTCCAGTTGGGCCTTTTTACATACGTCTTTGGAGGGCATCGTTACGCTTGCTACTTCACTGACCAAATCCCACAGTCCTCTGACATCAGTGGCATTATGGTGGAAACGAGACTCTAGCGTTCTCGTGATCGTAACCGCAGTTCCGAAGACCCTCGGGTAAGAACCTTGCACAGCACACAAAACCCACCCACCCACCCCACCCACCCCACCCACCCACCCAACCACCGACACGCACGTACGTACGTACGCACGCACGCACGCACGCACGCACGCACGGACACACACGCAGTTCTAAGTTCGGCCCTGCCGCTCGGCTGATTACCAGACGACAACGCTAGCACTACGACCAATCATCTCCTCACTAACTAACAATATACTCGGTTTGATTGGAAGGTATTGTTTATGGTATCTCTGATTGATACAGCAAAACTGCTGCAGAAATCAATCAGAGCAAACGGGGCGGCCCGAACCACGTGTACATCCTCTTAAATCTGCACCTGGGGATGATTACTGGGACGGAACCCTACTCAATCTCAATGCATACTAGAAATGTTACTCAATACATTCTAGTATTCTGTTTTTATTGCCAGGTATTTGCTATATCATTCTGGAGCAAAGCAATACAGGATTCTTACACGATAGACCTAAGCGTGTATGACGTCAACACAAAGTGCATACGTATTATCCCTTTAAGTAATAATCAGGCTAAGAAGTCACATGCTCTTCGTTTGGACATACATGGTTGCCAGATTGGATTACCCGATCGAACAGGTACGAAATAGACTCATAGACTATTCTATAGGTTCATAGATCCAGAGCGATCATTTTGTCATGCATTTTTGTCAGAAAAACAGTTTGGGACAGCACACGGTTTGCCTTTTTCAGACACAGCGCGCAAGCGCGTGAGTTGTCTTTTCCATTGTTTGCATATGTGAGTATGCAGAAATGCGTAGAAATAAACAATTCAAACTATGACTTGTCTAGTACAAATTGCGAAGTCATAGTCCTAAACATAATTCAACAGATATATTTATTAACACTAAGCAGTTAATATTAGTAGCTATTTTGGTAAATAGAAATTTATAATAAGTGAATGAAATAAAAACTGAATATTTCACAACTCCCGATGTTTGGAAATCCGGCGGCCTGTTAAAAAGATTTTCGGATAAATCCGTTGAGAAGATCGCCCTGAAATTTAAAAAGATCTAGTAGTCACCTATCTTAGATAAGAATTTTTATCCTCGCCCACACTGACACGCGTATCTACAAGCTAGTACGCCTATGCATTTTGAATATTCCCCTTTAACGAGACAAAATGGTGGCGCACACAAACAAACATTACCGTGATATTAAAATGCAAATTATTGTGAGAGAAATATAGAGTGACATTTGAACGTGACTAATATGGCAGCTCTGTGGAATAATCCTTCAATAAAACGAGACAATTGCGATTAGATTAGTATCGCTTTAAGGCGCAGTACAGCTCAGAAATAACGCGATATGTTTCAAAATCTAAATAAAACCCGCTCTTGAATATTTTCAAATAATTGGATTGGAAGACATTCCAAATATTCAAAAGAATATTTCTTAGGTCGTGTTCAAAATTGTACTAACTAAATGTTGCATGTTTCTGTTTTTTGTTTTGGAAATATTCTAAGTTATTTCCGCTCGTTGCTGTATCAGACACCACCACCCCCCACCACCCCACCCTGCCACCCAACCCCACCACCACCACCACCACCATCACACCTACTTGTGTTGGCACGTAGTTCACTGTAAGTTTTAAATGTTGTTTCGGTTTTATTTATTTCACAGATGTGTGTCAAAGTTCGGACATTAAGCCAGGTGTCTACAACGAACGTCAGTATTTGGTGGTTCCGGACACGGACCAGATATTTGTGTGCATGCTTACTGACAAAGAGTAAGGCTGGATCCCGAAAGTCTTTAAGGGGGTGACCTTCGTTTGGGTCCTAGAATACTCATCCTGTCCCCATTTTAGTCCCCACTTTAAGATAAAATTTACATTTTTTAAGGTGTAGAGAAGCTATTCCATGTCCTATTAATAGCAGAAGAGAATGTTTACTCTGCTTTTCAAATTAGTTTTATTTAGCCTGTTAACGTTGTACTACCAGGTAGTAGCTTAATGGACCTTTTCAGTTTATCCAACAATTATATGACGTCATAATCAACCATGTGGCGTGTAGGGTGACGTCATAATCATTACATTATGAATGACTCGATTTAGTCCGTCTTAAACGCTTAATAATCCGTCAAGTTGTATGAATTGTAGGTCTTTACTATTTAATAAACATGCTGTTAAATATTTTGAAACTAATTTGACTGGGCGCTGTTGCTGCCAAAGGCAAATTAATTTCAAAATATAACAGCTTACTTGTATAGGTTTCTGGAAATTGATAGTCAGTCAGTTCGGGGATGGATCGATCCCAACACGATGAAGTGCGGGTATAGCTTAGCTAAAGATAGGCGGGGCATGGCTAAAACTTGATTCCTTAATTTCACTGTAATCATGCAGGTAAGCTGTTGAGTATTTTGAAACTAATTTGACTGGAAGTTGCTGTTACCTTAAGCAAGAGCAGTTACCACTGAAATCAATTTCAAAATATTCAAAAGAATAAATATTATATCCCGTCTGCCTGTTTGAAATGGCAAAAATTACCACGAGCTATGCCTACAAAAATTCCTTGGACCAAAGGTCGGGGTGGCGGGGTGGGGTGGGGGCTCATGTCACGTAGACAAGTAACATATCGTCCGATAACCTTGACACTAGTTCTGGCAATGAGCAAGGTGTGTCACTAACCTATATTACTGCTTCGTATTTCGTATTTTCTTTATTACACTCAGGCTTCAGGAGGTCGATGTGATCAGCTTAGAAATCACATTAGACCTTTCATAACGAAACCGACGAAATTTGACCTCTGCAGGTTTCGTGAGAAATGTCCATTTGCAGGTCAAGAGAACACTGTCTTTGAGGATTTATCGCTGGAATGACAGGCCTGATAACAGAGTCAGTCATTGCAGTGGTAATTTTTCAATAAAACATCTTCACTTGGCCTGCAAATGGTCATTCAATAAGCAAATATCTTTATATTCTTGACCAAATTTAGCCATATAAGTAGTAATGTGTGCAGTGCATGTCAGTCTGTGATATTAGCTCATTCTACAGGCGCGAGGTATGAGCAAGGAAAACGTGGGCCCCTATTTTGAGATTCTGCCATTAACCCTTTGAACACGACTGTCCAAATTTGAAAACTCATGTAAAATTTAGTAAAATATGACGTTCAACATGTTGAAACTAATTTGTCTTGGAGCTGTTAAATTAGTCTCAACATATTAAACAATATTCAACGGCGTAAGTGGACAATTACCTTGAAATTATGATTCTGGGAATTCAGGATCCAAATGTTTAATAAAGGCGTCGTCCTGGTTCATATAATGGAGCGATCCGAATCTGTCACTCAAGTATCTGACGGCATAGTCAATTACTTCACGTCTAGACTGACCTCACGATCATAATAACGTATTATAACTCTGGCGTGATGCCTGAGACGTCCGTCAACGGTACGAATTGCAATGCATGTTTTTGATGGATTTACAATTCAACAAACATAGGCAGCAACAGTCCCTTTCAAATTAGTTGCAACATATTCCCCAAGTTTCCTGCATAATCCCCTAAATGTGGCTAATTCGCAGTACAAAATATACTATATACATTGATTCCAACAGACACATACATAATGGGCGGAACTTAGCTAGAAATGGGCGGGGCATGGCTAATAGTGGATCCCTCCATTAGCGCAATTGACAATACTACTGTAAAAGATTGTTTCTGCAATATGCTATAGGAATTAGCTATAATAGCTTGGCTTCAAGCTGCTGCATACTCTAATCAATCATAATTCATTGCAGCTAAACACCTAATCGTCATTACTCTGCAATGACCTATTATCTAAGTCAATGTAACCTCACTTTGCAGGGACTATGTGGCGTGTTCATCCACAGCTGATTATGGCAAATCATGGAGAGGTAAGCAATGGATGAATACAGTATTAACTCTGCCCCGCCCATTGCTAGCTAAGCTCCGCCCATGCTTTGTCCGGGTTAAGATCGATAGATCTCTGGACTCACTGACAAACAATTTCCCGAAAATTATACAGGTAAGCTGTTGAATATTTTGAAACAAATTTGACTAGCAACAGCGCCAAGTTGGATTAGTTCCAAAATATTCAACAGACTGTTTATTAAATAGTAAAGACATATAATTCGTACAGCTTGACGGACTATTAAACTACGTACGGTCAAAAGTGTCTATTTTGCTAACTATGTTGCTGAAAGCTGATGCTGTTGCGGGATTTTTGACAGTAAAATAGGCATACGTCTTTGGGACCCCACAGACACCCAACCCAAGTTCGGAAAAGATCGCTCCATTAGAGTTATTGAAAAATGCTTTAAAAATGTCTATTTTGAAAACAATGTTGTTGAAAGCTGTTGCCGTTGTGTTTTAGCGTTTAGCCGCAAATTTGGCATAGGCCCTACGCGTTCAGGGCCATAAGTTTCCAGCCAAGTTTAGAGACGCTTGCCATAGCAGAGCCAGAGTTATTGAAGAATGCGGCAAATGCCTATTGTTTCTAAAAGCTGTTGCTGTTGGCACATGTGCTTGGGACCACATGGACAAACTTCCACCCAAGTTTGGAGACGCTTGCACTAGCAGAGCTAGAGTTATTGAAGAATGCGGCAAATGCCTATTGTTTCTAAAAGCTGTTGCTGTTGGCACATGTGCTTGGGACCACATGGACAAACTTCCACCCAAGTTTGGAGACGCTTGCCCTAGCAGAACCAGAGTTATTGAAGAATGCGGCAAATGCCTATTGTTTCTAAAAGCTGTTGCTGTTGGCACTTGTGCTTGGGACCACATGGATAAACTTCCACCCAAGTTTTGAGACGCTTGCACTAGCAGAGCCAGAGTTATTGAAGAATGCGGCAAATGCCTATTGTTACTAAAAGCTGTTGCTGTTGGCACATCTGCTTGGGACCACATGGACAAACTTCCACCCAAGTTTGGAGACGCTTGCAATAGCAGAGCCAGAGTTATTGAAGAATGCGGCAAATGCCTATTGTTTCTAAAAGCTGTTGATGTTGGCACATGTGCTTGAGACCACATGGACAAACTTCCACCCAAGTTTGGAGACGCTTGCACTAGCAGAGCCAGAGATATTGAAGAATGCGGCAAATGCCTATTGTTTCTAAAAGCTGTTGCTGTTGGCACATGTGCTTGGGACCACATGGACAAACTTCCACCCAAGTTTGGAGACGCTTGCACTAGCAGAGCCAGAGTTATTGAAGAATGCGGCAAATGCCTATTATTTCTAAAAGCTGTTGCTGTTGGCACATGTGCTTGGGACCACATGGACAAACTTCCACCCAAGTTTGGAGACGCTTGCACTAGCAGAGCCATAGTTATTGAAGAATGCGGCAAATGCCTATTGTTGCTAAAAGCTGTTGCTGTTGGCACATGTGCTTGGACCACATGGACAAACTTCCACCCAAGTTTGGAGACGCTTGCCCTAGCAGAGCCAGAGTTATTGAAGAATGCGGCAAATGCCTATTGTTTCTAAAAGCTGTTGCTGTTGGCACATGTGCTTGGGACCACATGGATAAACTTCCACCCAAGTTTTGAGACGCTTGCACTAGCAGAGCCAGAGTTATTGAAGAATGCGGCAAATGCCTATTGTTACTAAAAGCTGTTGCTGTTGGCACATCTGCTTGGGACCACATGGACAAACTTCCACCCAAGTTTGGAGACGCTTGCAATAGCAGAGCCAGAGTTATTGAAGAATGCGGCAAATGCCTATTGTTTCTAAAAAGCTGTTACTGTTGGCACATGTGCTTGGGACCACATGGACAAACTTCCAACCAAGTTTGGAGACGCTTGCACTAGCAGAGCCAGAGTTTTTGAAGAATGCGGCAAATGCCTATTGTTTCTACAAGCTGTTGCTGTTGGCACATGTGCTTGGGACCACATGGACAAACTTCCACCCAAGTTTGGAGACGCTTGCACTAGCAGAGCCAGAGTTATTGAAGAATGCGGCAAATGCCTATTGTTTCTAAAAGCTGTTGCTGTTGGCACATGTGCTTGGGACCACATGGACAAACTTCCACCCAAGTTTGGAGACGCTTGCACTAGCAGAGCCAGAGTTATTGAAGAATGCGGCAAATGCCTATTGTTTCTAAAAGCTGTTGCTGTTGGCACATGTGCTTGAGACCACATGGACAAACTTCCACCCAAGTTTGGAGACGCTTGCACTAGCAGAGCCAGAGATATTGAAGAATGCGGCAAATGCCTATTGTTTCTAAAAGCTGTTGCTGTTGGCACATGTGATTGGGACCACATGGACAAACTTCCACCCAAGTTTGGAGACGCTTGCACTAGCAGAGCCAGAGTTATTGAAGAATGCGGCAAATGCCTATTATTTCTAAAAGCTGTTGCTGTTGGCACATGTGCTTGGGACCACATGGACAAACTTCCACCCAAGTTTGAAGACGCTTGCACTAGCAGAGCCATAGTTATTGAAGAATGCGGCAAATGCCTATTGTTTCTAAAAGCTGTTGCTGTTGGCACATGTGCTTGGGACCACATGGACAAACTTCCACCCAAGTTTGGAGACGCTTGCACTAGCAGAGCCAGAGTTATTGAAGAATGCGGCAAATGCCTATTGTTGCTAAAAAGCTGTTGCTGTTGGCACATGTGCTTGGGACCACATGGACAAACTTCCACCCAAGTTTGGAGACACTTGCCCTAGCAGAGCCAGAGTTATTGAAGAATGCGGCAAATGCCTATTGTTTCTAAAAGCTGTTGCTGTTGGCACATGTGCTTGGGACCACATAGATAAACTTCCACCCAAGTTTTGAGACGCTTGCACTAGCAGAGCCAGAGTTATTGAAGAATGCGGCAAATGCCTATTGTTACTAAAAGCTGTTGCTGTTGGCACATCTGCTTGGGACCACATGGACAAACTTCCACCCAAGTTTGGAGACGCTTGCAATAGCAGAGCCAGAGTTATTGAAGAATGCGGCAAATGCCTATTGTTTCTAAAAGCTGTTGCTTTTGGCACATGTGCTTGAGACCACATGGACAAACTTCCACCCAAGTTTGGAGACGCTTGCACTAGCAGAGCCAGAGATATTGAAGAATGCGGCAAATGCCTATTGTTTCTAAAAGCTGTTGCTGTTGGCACATGTGCTTGGGACCACATGGACAAACTTCCACCCAAGTTTGGAGACGCTTGCACTAGCAGAGCCAGAGTTATTGAAGAATGCGGCAAATGCCTATTATTTCTAAAAGCTGTTGCTGTTGGCACATGTGCTTGGGACCACATGGACAAACTTCCACCCAAGTTTGGAGACGCTTGCACTAGCAGAGCCATAGTTATTGAAGAATGCGGCAAATGCCTATTGTTGCTAAAAGCTGTTGCTGTTGGCACATGTGCTTGGACCACATGGACAAACTTCCACCCAAGTTTGGAGACGCTTGCACTAGCAGAGCCAGAGTTATTGAAGAATGCGGCAAATGCCTATTGTTTCTAAAAAGCTGTTACTGTTGGCACATGTGCTTGGGACCACATGGACAAACTTCCAACCAAGTTTGGAGACGCTTGCACTAGCAGAGCCAGAGTTTTTGAAGAATGCGGCAAATGCCTATTGTTTCTACAAGCTGTTGCTGTTGGCACATGTGCTTGGGACCACATGGACAAACTTCCACCCAAGTTTGGAGACGCTTGCACTAGCAGAGCCAGAGTTATTGAAGAATGCGGCAAATGCCTATTGTTTCTAAAAGCTGTTGCTGTTGGCACATGTGCTTGGGACCACATGGACAAACTTCCACCCAAGTTTGGAGACGCTTGCACTAGCAGAGCTAGAGTTATTGAAGAATGCGGCAAATGCCTATTGTTGCTAAAAAGCTGTTGCTGTTGGCACATGTGCTTGGGACCACATGGACAAACTTCCACCCAAGTTTGGAGACACTTGCCCTAGCAGAGCCAGAGTTATTGAAGAATGCGGCAAATGCCTATTGTTTCTAAAAGCTGTTGCTGTTGGCACATCTGCTTGGGACCACATGGACAAACTTCCACCCAAGTTTGGAGACGCTTGCCCTAGCAGAGCCAGAGTTATTGAAGAATGCGGCAAATGCCTATTGTTTCTAAAAGCTGTTGCTGTTGGCACATGTGCTTGGGACCACATGGACAAACTTCCACCCAAGTTTGGAGACGCTTGCAATAGCAGAGCCAGAGTTATTGAAGAATGCGGCAAATGCCTATTGTTTCTAAAAGCTGTTGCTGTTGGCACATGTGCTTGAGACCACATGGACAAACTTCCACCCAAGTTTGGAGACGCTTGCACTAGCAGAGCCAGAGATATTGAAGAATGCGGCAAATGCCTATTGTTTCTAAAAGCTGTTGCTGTTAGCACATGTGCTTGGGACCACATGGACAAACTTCCACCAAAGTTTGGAGACGCTTGCACTAGCAGAGCCAGAGTTATTGAAGAATGCGGCAAATGCCTATTGTTTCTAAAAGCTGTTGCTGTTGGCACATGTGCTTGGGACCACATGGACAAACTTCCACCCAAGTTTGGAGACGCTTGCACTAGCAGAGCTAGAGTTATTGAAGAATGCGGCAAATGCCTATTGTTGCTAAAAGCTGTTGCTGTTGGCACATGTGCTTGGACCACATGGACAAACTTCCACCCAAGTTTGGAGACGCTTGCACTAGCAGAGCCAGAGTTATTGAAGAATGCGGCAAATGCCTATTGTTTCTAAAAAGCTGTTACTGTTGGCACATGTGCTTGGGACCACATGGACAAACTTCCAACCAAGTTTGGAGACGCTTGCACTAGCAGAGCCAGAGTTATTGAAGAATGCGGCAAATGCCTATTGTTTCTAAAAGCTGTTGCTGTTGGCACATGTGCTTGGGACCACATGGACAAACTTCCACCCAAGTTTGGAGACGCTTGCACTAGCAGAGCCAGAGTTATTGAAGAATGCGGCAAATGCCTATTGTTTCTAAAAGCTGTTGCTGTTGGCACATGTGCTTGGGACCACATGGACAAACTTCCACCCAAGTTTGGAGACGCTTGCACTAGCAGAGCCAGAGTTATTGAAGAATGCGGCAAATGCCTATTGTTGCTAAAAGCTGTTGCTGTTGGCACATGTGCTTGGGACCACATGCACAAACTTCCACCCAAGTTTGGAGACGCTTGCCCTAGCAGAGCCAGAGTTATTGAAGAATGCGGCAAATGCCTATTGTTTCTAAAAGCTGTTGCTGTAGGCACATCTGCTTGGGACCACATGGACAAACTTCCACCCAAGTTTGGAGACGCTTGCCCTAGCAGAGCCAGAGTTATTGAAGAATGCGGCAAATGCCTATTGTTTCTAAAAGCTGTTGCTGTTGGCATATGTGCTTGGGACCACATGGACAAACTTCCACCCAAGTTTGGAGACGCTTGCACTAGCAGAACCAGAATTATTGAAGAATGCGGCAAATGCCTATTGTTTCTAAAAGCTGTTGCTGTTGGCACATCTGCTTGGGACCACATGGACAAACTTCCACCCAAGTTTGGAGACGCTTGCACTAGCAGAGCCAGAGTTATTGAAGAATGCGGCAAATGCCTATTGTTTCTAAAAAGCTGTTGCTGTTGGCACATCTGCTTGGGACCACATTGACAAACTTCCACCCAAGTTTGGAGACGCTTGCACTAGCAGAGCCAGAGTTATTGAAGAATGCGGCAAATGCCTATTGTTGCTAAACGCTGTTGCTGTTGGCACATCTGCTTGGGACCACATGGACAACCTTCCACCCAAGTTTTGAGACGCTTGCCCTAGCAGAGCCAGAGTTATTGAAGAATGCGGCAAATGCCTATTGTTTCTAAAAGCTGTTGCTGTTGGCACATCTGCTTGGGACCACATGGACAAACTTCCACCCAAGTTTGGAGACGCTTGCCCTAGCAGAGCCAGAGTTATTGAAGAATGCGGCAAATGCCTATTGTTTCTAAAAGCTGTTGCTGTTGGCACATGTGCTTGGGACCACATGGACAAACTTCCACCCAAGTTTGGAGACGCTTGCAATAGCAGAGCCAGAGTTATTGAAGAATGCGGCAAATGCCTATTGTTTCTAAAAGCTGTTGCTGTTGGCACATGTGCTTGAGACCACATGGACAAACTTCCACCCAAGTTTGGAGACGCTTGCACTAGCAGAGCCAGAGATATTGAAGAATGCGGCAAATGCCTATTGTTTCTAAAAGCTGTTGCTGTTGGCACATGTGCTTGGGACCACATGGACAAACTTCCACCAAAGTTTGGAGACGCTTGCACTAGCAGAGCCAGAGTTATTGAAGAATGCGGCAAATGCCTATTGTTTCTAAAAGCTGTTGCTGTTGGCACATGTGCTTGGGACCACATGGACAAACTTCCACCCAAGTTTGGAGACGCTTGCACTAGCAGAGCCATAGTTATTGAAGAATGCGGCAAATGCCTATTGTTGCTAAAAGCTGTTGCTGTTGGCACATGTGCTTGGACCACATGGACAAACTTCCACCCAAGTTTGGAGACGCTTGCACTAGCAGAGCCAGAGTTATTGAAGAATGCGGCAAATGCCTATTGTTTCTAAAAAGCTGTTACTGTTGGCACATGTGCTTGGGACCACATGGACAAACTTCCAACCAAGTTTGGAGACGCTTGCACTAGCAGAGCCAGAGTTATTGAAGAATGCGGCAAATGCCTATTGTTTCTAAAAGCTGTTGCTGTTGGCACATGTGCTTGGGACCACATGGACAAACTTCCACCCAAGTTTGGAGACGCTTGCACTAGCAGAGCCAGAGTTATTGAAGAATGCGGCAAATGCCTATTGTTTCTAAAAGCTGTTGCTGTTGGCACATGTGCTTGGGACCACATGGACAAACTTCCACCCAAGTTTGGAGACGCTTGCACTAGCAGAGCCAGAGTTATTGAAGAATGCGGCAAATGCCTATTGTTGCTAAAAGCTGTTGCTGTTGGCACATGTGCTTGGGACCACATGCACAAACTTCCACCCAAGTTTGGAGACGCTTGCCCTAGCAGAGCCAGAGTTATTGAAGAATGCGGCAAATGCCTATTGTTTCTAAAAGCTGTTGCTGTAGGCACATCTGCTTGGGACCACATGGACAAACTTCCACCCAAGTTTGGAGACGCTTGCCCTAGCAGAGCCAGAGTTATTGAAGAATGCGGCAAATGCCTATTGTTTCTAAAAGCTGTTGCTGTTGGCATATGTGCTTGGGACCACATGGACAAACTTCCACCCAAGTTTGGAGACGCTTGCACTAGCAGAACCAGAATTATTGAAGAATGCGGCAAATGCCTATTGTTTCTAAAAGCTGTTGCTGTTGGCACATCTGCTTGGGACCACATGGACAAACTTCCACCCAAGTTTGGAGACGCTTGCACTAGCAGAGCCAGAGTTATTGAAGAATGCGGCAAATGCCTATTGTTTCTAAGAAGCTGTTGCTGTTGGCACATCTGCTTGGGACCACATGGACAAACTTCCACCCAAGTTTGGAGACGCTTGCACTAGCAGAGCCAGAGTTATTGAAGAATGCGGCAAATGCCTATTGTTGCTAAACGCTGTTGCTGTTGGCACATCTGCTTGGGACCACATGGACAACCTTCCACCCAAGTTTTGAGACGCTTGCACTAGCAGAGCCAGAGTTATTGAACAATGGGGCAAATGCCTATTGTTTCTAAAAGCTGTTGCTGTTGGCACATGTGCTTGGGACCACATGGACAAACCTCCACCCAAGTTTGGAGACGCTTGCCCTAGCAGAGCCAGAGTTATTGAGGAATGCGGCAAATGCCTATTGTTTCTAAAAGCTGTTGCTGTTGGCACATCTGCTTGGGACCACATGGACAAACTTCCACCCAAGTTTGGAGACGCTTGCCCTAGCAGAGCCAGAGTTATTGAAGAATGCGGCAAATGCCTATTGTTTCTAAAAGCTGTTGCTGTTGGCACATCTGCTTGGGACCACATGGACAAACTTCCACCCAAGTTTGGAGACGCTTGCACTAGCAGAGCCAGAGTTATTGAAGAATGCGGCAAATGCCTATTGTTTCTAAAAAGCTGTTGCTGTTGGCACATCTGCTTGGGACCACATGGACAAACTTCCACCCAAGTTTGGAGACGCTTGCACTAGCAGAGCCAGAGTTATTGAAGAATGCGGCAAATGCCTATTGTTGCTAAACGCTGTTGCTGTTGGCACATCTGCTTGGGACCACATGGACAACCTTCCACCCAAGTTTTGAGACGCTTGCACTAGCAGAGCCAGAGTTATTGAACAATGGGGCAAATGCCTATTGTTTCTAAAAGCTGTTGCTGTTGGCACATGTGCTTGGGACCACATGGACAAACCTCCACCCAAGTTTGGAGACGCTTGCCCTAGCAGAGCCAGAGTTATTGAAGAATGCGGCAAATGCCTATTGTTTCTAAAAGCGGTTGCTGTTGGCACATCTGCTTGGGACCACATGGACAAACTTCCACCCAAGTTTGGAGACGCTTGCCCTAGCAGAGCCAGAGTTATTGAAGAATGCGGCAAATGCCTATTGTTTCTAAAAGCTGTTGCTGTTGGCACATGTGCTTGGGACCACATGGACAAACTTCCACCCAAGTTTGGAGACGCTTGCACTAGCAGAACCAGAATTATTGAAGAATGCTGCAAATGCCTATTGTTTCTAAAAGCTGTTGCTGTTGGCACATCTGCTTGGGACCACATGGACAAACTTCCACCCAAGTTTGGAGACGCTTGCACTAGCAGAGCCAGAGTTATTGAAGAATGCGGCAAATGCCTATTGTTTCTAAAAGCTGTTGCTGTTGGCACATCTGCTTGGGACCACATGGACAAACTTCCACCCAAGTTTGGAGACGCTTGCACTAGCAGAGCCAGAATTATTGAAGAATGCGGCAAATGCCTATTGTTTCTAAAAAGCTGTTGCTGTTGGCACATCTGCTTGGGACCACATGGACAAACTTCCACCCAAGTTTGGAGACGCTTGCACTAGCAGAGCCAGAGTTATTGAAGAATGCGGCAAATGCCTATTGTTGCTAAACGCTGTTGCTGTTGGCACATCTGCTTGGGACCACATGGACAACCTTCCACCCAAGTTTTGAGACGCTTGCACTAGCAGAGTCAGAGTTATTGAACAATGGGGCAAATGCCTATTGTTTCTAAAAGCTGTTGCTGTTGGCACATGTGCTTGGGACCACATGGACAAACTTCCACCCAAGTTTGGAGACGCTTGCCCTAGCAGAGCCAGAGTTATTGAAGAATGCGGGAAATGCCTATTGTTTCTAAAAGCTGTTGCTGTTGGCACATCTGCTTGGGACCACATGGACAAACTTCCACCCAAGTTTGGAGACGCTTGCCCTAGCAGAGCCAGAGTTATTGAAGAATGCGGCAAATGCCTATTGTTTCTAAAAGCTGTTGCTGTTGGCACATGTGCTTGGGACCACATGGACAAACTTCCACCCAAGTTTGGAGACGCTTGCACTAGCAGAACCAGAATTATTGAAGAATGCGGCAAATGCCTATTGTTTCTAAAAGCTGTTGCTGTTGGCACATCTGCTTGGGACCACATGGACAAACTTCCACCCAAGTTTGGAGACGCTTGCACTAGCAGAGCCAGAGTTATTGAAGAATGCGGCAAATGCCTATTGTTTCTAAAAGCTGTTGCTGTTGGCACATCTGCTTGGGACCACATGGACAAACTTCCACCCAAGTTTGGAGACGTTTGCACTAGCAGAGCCAGAGTTATTGAAGAATGCGGCAAATGCCTATTATTTCTAAAAAGCTGTTGCTGTTGGCACATCTGCTTGGGACCACATGGACAAACTTCCACCCAAGTTTGGAGATGCTTGCACTAGCAGAGCCAGAGTTATTGAAGAATGCGGCAAATGCCTATTGTTGCTAAACGCTGTTGCTGTTGGCACATCTGCTTGGGACCACATGGACAACCTTCCACCCAAGTTTGGAGACGCTTGCACTAGCAGAGCCAGAGTTATTGAAGAATGCGGCAAATGCCTATTGTTGCTAAAAGCTGGTGCTGTTGGCACATGGGCTTGGGACCACATGGACAAACTTCCACCCAAATTTGGAGACGCTTGCACTAGCAGAGCCAGAGTTATTGAAGAATGCGGCAAATGTGTATTTTGAAAACTGTTGTGAAAGGTTGAGTTTTAGACGCCAAAATTTGTAGATCTGCTCGGGACCCGGGCTTACATCCCTCCAAATCTGGAGATGATCCCTTCAGAGTTTGACATCGAGGCCAAGAGAATTGATCGAAATGAGCGCATCTGTAATGCATGTAATTGCATAGGTGACAAATTACACGTTCTTTTTCATTGCACAAAATTTAGTGTTGAACGACAAAGTCTAATCCCTTCTTACTACCTAACCAGTAACTCGATAGAAAATGCTAAAGGACTTCTTTCAATATGCAACAGGTCAGTTCTCCAAAATATGTGTAAATACCTTTTATATGCCAAGAAAAAATAAGTCAACAAGTCTATTATCACTGATATTAAAGTAATTAGTATTCATTCATTTATTTATTAGCCTCGTGATAATCACTGTATATTTTGTCACTTTACTCGCCATAATAATTGTTATAAATATGTACCCTCATATAGTCCAGTCAATATAGGGATATACCTAGAACAAA
Source organism: Chaetoderma sp. LZ-2023a (assembly GCA_034401795.1). Taxonomy (NCBI): domain Eukaryota; kingdom Metazoa; phylum Mollusca; class Caudofoveata; order Chaetodermatida; family Chaetodermatidae; genus Chaetoderma; species Chaetoderma sp. LZ-2023a. Next base: position 112,721,243 of record CM067371.1, on the reverse strand, counting down.
TTGCAACAGAAGCTTTTTTGGTTTTATGTAATGCTACTGGTCCTCACCTACCAGAAAATAAAAAATTCCTAAAGATTCTATCCCGGTAAAGGACTATTTCACAGAATTTAATAGGACCACTTAAAACCAATTATTAAGCTGAATATCTTACGTATCTTTGACTGGAGACCCATAAAATGTCTTAACTACATAAATAAAAGTGATAGCAAAGAACTGTTATTTCGTGATATGATCGCTATATGACATCCCGCTAACAGTAGATCCGTTACTACGTCTCTTGATGACGTCATCATGACGTCAATTATCAATCTTCCAATATTCAAGTAAATTTAATCCAAGTTTTATGATGTGTTGAATCAGTATGATGAATTTAGTAATGGTTTATTATATACAAACAGTTACATCCGTCATTTTCTCAATGAATGAAGAATTGGACTGCATCTTTCTAAGAGGAATACCTTTGCCTATGCCAAATAAACGTGATGTTGTGTCACATCCACCTATTGCATGAATTAAAGGTAGGTATCGAGCAACATCATCGCCAATTTCAGCTCGCAGAAAATTGATGTCCCAAACGATGCATTTTCCAACCCTGTCTGGCTTCCCTGGCTTATCCGATCTGTAGATAAGTTTGTGGAGACCAGGATCAGCGAAATGGCACAACAACACTAATATGTCTGTGTCTTCCCCAATAACGTGAGTTATGCCTGATTTGGCACACTCAACCCCCGTCAATGCAATCAGAACATCTGCATCATCGACAGCATTCAAAGTTTTAACATTATTTTCTTGGAGTTTTTTGGACAACATATCAATGAAGTTTTGTTTATTGGCTGAATTTGCCAGGAAATGATCCTTCTTTGACTTGAGTGTCATGTTACTTGAGAAAATAACTGTTGGCCTCACTGCACCTTTTGTCCGTCTTAGATGAGTCATATCCTTAATCGATGGTCCTGAAATATATCCATCAAACACAACAGCTGGGTGGTTGAATGTTTTTACATACTCCACGTACATCGCGGCAATGTCATTGAAGCTGCTACCTTTCTTCCAAAGAAATCGATGGATTGATGATCCGCCATCAAAAACAGTGTATTCTGGTGTTATTTCTTGGCATTTGGTGCTGCTCGTAGTAGAGGTTGCAGAATTCAATGCCTCTGCTAGCTGCGGCTTATTCGCTTCTCGGAGATGTCCATGTTTGTCAAATAGAGATGGTGGATATGTAGACAGCTCGTACATTAAAGCAGTGTCTAGATTGCATTCACTATTATTTGCTACAATTAAAAGGCGCTGAAAAAGTAGCTGTGGGTCAAGAGAAAGCTTATCACCATCACTCGATACGACATGTCCTCCCATACATACCACTTGATCTTTTTTCCTGAATGAAAACTCGAATGCATCGTGGCCTTCCATTTTCTGTATTATGGCATTTCCAACTTCCAATGCCTTGTGTTGATTACAAGTGGGATCAGCTGTAATTCCAGTGGCAGTATTATAAAATTCATCATTTGACATAAATGGACAGTAATCCTGAAAATATTTTTAAATAGTCAAACAATCTGTGTGATCCCGAACTTTCCTGGCCTCAGACATGTCTTTATGTTGCTCCGAGACTTGGTATTCTGCTTCTGTTAGCTCCTGCATGGCCTCGTTGATTTCTGCACACACAGGGTGTGCTAAAACCCAACGTGTCCTTTGTAATTCATCCATCCCCCGCCCACGAGTGAGGCCCCCAGTGGTCTTGATGGTCCGCATCAATGACTGTTCTATGACAAGGTCACTAGCAAGACCAGCCCAGTACCTATCAGATCTTCGCACTACAAATAGTCCGGTCATGAACTTCTGATAAATGTCTGGCCTTGTACTCTCTAGTTTTACCATGTCCTGCAGATGCAAATATACCGATTTTGTGTAATGGCAATGCCCGGCAGCAGCAAAGAAGGGCAGCATATCTGACAGTGACTTCAAGTACAACTTAAAGTCACCCGTCCTCTGAGCTCTGAGAAAAATCTTTAGCAGGTCTACCATATGCATGTACTGCACCCATAAACGTCCTGTTGGACTACTTACAATCATTGACATCTCTGGTTCTAATTTCTCATTTATCCGCCCAAACACATCATCGGATATCACTGATTCAAGTCTAGAGTCATATTTGATAACAACATCAAAATGGCGGAGAGCTGCTTCAATATCATCACACGTCACTACTGCATTATCTATATTTCCTTCACTCACCTCTAAGATAGGAATGCCATACGCCGTTGACAGATCCATTGCATTAAGTGCTGCATCAACCAGGAAATGTCCACGTACAGCTCTGGCATACGCTTTTCCAGTCAACATGTGCGTTACAGCATTTTCAGCATACACCAACTCCAGTACGTCTGTTAACCCCGATGACTGCATGAGGTGACCAATGCAACCAAGGTAGCTCATTTTTGTGTGGAAGCCACCTAGAATCAAGATTATTTGCACTAAATCACTTCTCTCGCCTTCATGACCCATGATTGTCTTGGCCTTCCACCAAAGTGGCTGATCGAAGGTGACAATGGGTGTTGAACCATGACGTTGGTTTTCTGAAGCAATGAAGTGCAAGGTTGAATAAATACAACTCATGTCAGTTGGATCCATATCTAGCATTTGGAGAAAGTGGATTGATGCTTTTCCCGGATGAACTCCTTTGCAAATGGCTTGCATGGTCCCAGACCAACCGGGGCGATTAGGACGCAACGGCCAGGACACTTTCCACATTACGTCCAGGTGTTTCCAAATGTCAGCCACACTAACAACAGGTAGTTTATCATACACCAAAGGTACCCTATTGCCCTTTACTGCTTTGTAGTAGTGAATAGCAATTTTTGCATTATGGACATTATTACTGGCTAACTCTAGCCGTGGAATGACATGTTGCTGTGCTAACTCAGGGGTAGCGGCTACGACCATGCCCATGCCATGGAAGATACCATGTCCATCCAACGTACGCAAGTTGTGGTCAACATTATCTGCAATATATTGTCCAAAATGTCCAGACATTGGGATATCAGTCCCTGGAAAGCACGCTGCACTTTTTGATAAATTGACCACCTCTGAATATGAAACACAAAAGCCATGACTTGCCAAGCATTCAATCAAAAACATTGACCCAAACTGGTGATGCATTTGTACTCCAAGTCCTAATGGTATTGGTGCAATGACATCCCTCGGTCTGGTCATCTGAATCATGCACTGACCAATAGAAGCAACTTTCACATCCTTTGACTCCCCGCTTAAAAGGTTTTCTAGGAGGACGCGAAGTGTCGTTGGCAGATATGCCAAATTATGTTCCAAGGATCTGATATCAGTTGCCCCTGGGTAGACATCTTTTGATGTCTGCATACATTTGATGTCATTTTTTATGAGCGCAGCTGCCGTTCTAATGATCTGATGCTTTCTTATCTCCTCGTCGTCCACCTTTGGTGCATCATGAACTGTCTGCAATATCTCTGCAGCAGTTGTTCGAAAGGTTACAACATCTGGACGACCGTTAATATTAGTTATTACTATGCTTTCCCCTACATGATTCTCAAGCTTTTGTCGCATTAATTTTACACTGTAAGGTTCAGTGCAGAATTCTGACATTTTGTTAACCAGGTCAACTACAGTTGTCTGTTCATCATCGATTTCCCTCAGATAATTGACTACCTTCAGGAAAGCGTCCTCCCTCGATGTATCTACTGGTCTGCCCAAACGTGGAATTTTGGGTTCATCTACTGGGGTTCTTCTATATCGCATGGGAATCTGTTTGCCAGTTCTAAAATTAACGCTGCACACATGGTGGTATACAGCTTCCACCGCAAGAAGATCCCTAGCATATATGACCCGTCCTCGAACCTCTTCTGTCCAACTATCGTCTTCAGGCCTTTAATCACATGCAGCAATAATTGATTTCTGGCAATCCCATGTCCGTACCTTGAAAACATCATCATTCTCATCACACCTACTATTTGTCTCAACTGCCGTCCCACATAGAAAGCAGTGGTCCTTGAATCGGAATTCAGGTACCTGTGAGCGGAGAATGGGTGATGGGGTATTTCGCCGGTTGCTTTCTAATTTTCTTTTTCTGGCTGCTTCGATCTTAGTTCTATCAATGTGATCTCTCCTACAGGAAACATGTAATCTTTGCCTTTTTACAATAGTCATAGGTGCAATCTCACGGGTCAAACTGGCTTCATTTATTCCAGGAATACCTTTTGATGATATCACAAATGTGGGTTTGCCATTGTCAAGACTCTCCCCACAAATTTCACAGCATACTACATTTGCTGTTTCGTCCATGACGTTGAAATGGTGAAGTAAAACAATGTAATTAATGATTAATTATCATGGGACACAATGACATACATATTTCAACAGTAATTCATATATGGTAATGGGTAAAGGGTTGTGAATTAATGTATGTGTAGGGTTTTCATATATACATGCGCTCTGGACACCAGGTCCTTGAAAGCGCTCTATAGCGGTTCTGTGTGCATAAAGTAAACAAACACTGTTTGTTTCAGCCGATTTGATGAAGAATGACTTAATAAAGCCAAAGCTTGACAAAGAAAAGCTTGACGAAGTGAAAACTTTACAAAATGTGTGGAGAAAACAGAAATGAATACGGAAAACAAGTTTATAAAAAGTTCCGCCCGGAAAATAATAGTCAGAAAGTGTTAAATGTCCCTCTGCTCGTTATAAAGGACCTGCTGACAATACAGAGCACATATGAGACATTCTGCGCATAAATTCCGCCGTTAGCTACAATTTAGCCATAGACTTCCTACAAATGGATGCTTCTAGCGTAATGTATAAATACTTCAATGCCTCCTGTCTACATGTGACGTCACCATTAAGGGCTGGTGACGTAAATACACTAGCAATGAGACAGCACAACACTTTTACTAGTAGATTCAATCACTTAGCATCACATTCTACCATTTCTTACTTTTTAGAAATACATTATATGCGTCTAAAATTAATAGGAAATGTAATCCTTAGCTTGCAACAAAAATGAGGCAGCCATTTTTAATCACATTAATTAGGACCTTTCCCGGTGTGGGATTTTTAAGAATTTTTTATTTTGTGGTACTTGAAGACCAGTAGTATCAAATAAAACCAAAAAAGCTTCTGTTGCAATTTGTTCTAGGTTAACCTTATTTAAGCGTAGATTGACTGGACTAATATGCTGCCTCGGTAGCCTGAGTGTAAGAAACGTGAAACTGAAACTGAAACTGGCGGTGCTTCTAGCAGGCACATTTATTTGTTTATTTGTGGAAACGTCGGGCAGGCTTATTTGTTTGTTTGTTTGTTTGCTTCCTTGTTTGTGTGTTTGTTTGTTTGTTTCTATATGTGTTTCTGTGTTTGCGTGCGTGTGTGCGCGCGCGCGTTCGTTCGTGCTTGCGTGCGTGCGTGTAACCGTGCGAGCGTTGAATTATGCGCCTGGAAATGAAATAAATAGATATAATTTTGGATAAAGATCAAATATTGTCTTGTTTTTAAAAGATTCTTTTTCATTTATGTTTCTCAGCGCTTGACGATGACGTCACGAATATCTACCTGTACCACAAAAGCAAGAAACGTATGTATGGTCTCGCACGGAACAGGAAAGCATATATCCGTAGTGATGACCATGGTATCACGTGGGCTTCAGTCCTGGAAGCAGAATATCAAAGAATTGCCAGTTTACCATCCACTGATGTCGTGTTGGCTAAAGCACTGCCGTTTGAAGACTCAGATTACCTCAATGATCATCCACAATGGCTATCGTTCACGTACGGATTCGACATTCTAGGCGGCAAAATGAGTGGTGAGTATGGCAAAATGTCATTTTCACTGTAATCCTTTCGTGACGAAACCGGCCAAAACCGGCCTCTGTTGTGGTCCTACGTGGTCCTGAGGAGTGTACATTTACAGCCCAAGAGAAGACTGTTTTTGAAAATTGACCACTGTAATGAGCTACTGGAATGGCCGAGCCATTCATTCCAGTGGTAAATATTCAGAAATAGTCTTCTCTTGGGCTGTAAATGGACATTCTATAAACAACTATTTAGATATTCTTGACGAAACTTAGCCATTAAAAGGTTTAAAGTAGACTCATGTTGTGTTCTGGGTAAAAATGCTCTCGTGTTTCAACACGACTGTTGCCTCATTCACCTCTTGGAGAGTGCCGGTGTTCTATCACACAATCTCTCTAATTTAATGTAAATACAATATTTCATATCCACGAATAATATCTTAATGTCTCTAGTCCAAAACAGAGCGATTTTAAAGCCGTTTAACATATATTCTATGTAAAAAGCTCTCTTATTTTGTGATTTCAGTTGACATATCTGGAATTCATGTAAGGACAGCTAACGCCGAATATTACAGCCCTGTTGGTTTGTGGGGTACGCAAACCTGGAACTAGAAGCACCAGACGCCAGCAGACACAAACAAGAAAACTGTTACACTGATGATATATTATCGAAAGCTTAGGCATTTTTACATTCTTTGACATTTTGACATTATGAACGCTCAGAGTACTTGTCTGTCACAATCCGATGAACCAATCGGGAGAGCTAGTATGATATGTTGATCTAAACCGAAAACTTAACCTAAAAAGCGTTTTATTACAAGTTTCCACTTCACAGTGACCTTGACATCATGACCTCCATAAGACTATGCTCGATCTCATCGATATAGGGAAGCATGTATCCAAGTCTGGTCCCAATCATATGAACTAATCTGGAGCTCTAGGATAATATGTTGAGCTAAACAAAAAACTTAAATGAAAGAGTTTTATACCATGTTCCCACTTCACAGTGACTTTGACCTCATGACCTCCATCACACTATGTCGATATATGGAAGCATGCATCCAAGTGTGGTTCCAATCGGATGAACCAATAGGGAGATTTCGGATGATATGTTGAGCTAAGCTAAAATCCTAACCTAAAAACAGAGTTTCGAAGTTCCCACTTCACAGTGACCTTGACCTTTGACCTCATATCTTCAAATTCGGTGTGCAGCATCCCTTCAATATAGGGAAGCATGTAGATAAGTGTGGTTCCAATCGAGTGAACCAATCCTGGGATATAAGACCCTAAGTTGAGCTAAACAAAAACCTTAACCAGAATTGGACGCCGACAGACAAACAGACAAACGGACAAACAGACAACCAGACAAACGGAACCAATTCATATATTGGCGAAAATTTTAATTTTCGCAAATAACAACAAACCGCGGAAACAATCACTCGCATAAGTATTTAAATATAAATACTGTGTAACTGTTTAAATACAAGCTGACGTTATCAGCAAACACATGTCGAGTGTTATGTGTTGTTGTCATTTAAATGAGCAATAATAAAGCGCATTTGAGTATAAAAGATTAATAGACGGATACATTTCTAACTATGCCCGCATATTTCTAGCTATGCCCACCCAGTTCTAGCTATGACCACCCATTCCTAGCTATACCCGCTTATTTATAGCTATGCCCTCACATTTCTAGCTATGATCGCCCATTTCTAAGTATGCATGCCCATTGCTATCTACGCCCGCCAATTTCTAGCCATACCCGCCCAGTTCGAAACATGCCTCGTCCATTTCTAGCTATGCCAATCCATTGCTATTTATGCCCGCCCATTTCTAGCTATGCCCACCCATATCTAGCTATGTCCACCCCATTCCGAGCTATACCATCCCATTTCTAGCTATGCCCACCCGTTCCTAGCTATGCCGACACATGTCTAGCTATGACCCGCCCAATTCTAGCTATGCCAGCCTATTTCTAGCTATACTGGCACATGTCTAGCTATGTCCGCCCATTTCTAGCTATGCCCGCCCATTTCTAGCTATGCCGACTCATTTCTAGCTATGCCCGCCCATACCTAGCTATGCTTGCCCAATTCTATCTATGCCCGCCCCATTTCGAGCTATACTCGCCCATTTCTAGCTATGTCGGCACATGTCTAGCTATGACCCGCCCAATTCCAGCTATGTCAGCCTACTTCTAGCTATGCCGGCACATTTCTAGCTATGTCAGCCTATTTCTAGCTATACTGGCACATTTCTAGCTATGCTCGCCTATTTCTAGCTATACTGTGACATTTCTAGCTAAGCCACCACGTATTATGTCTAGCTATGCCCGCCCATTTCTAGCTATGCTCGCTAATTTCTAGCTATGCCGGCTCATCTCTAGCTATGCCGACCTATTTCTAGCTAGGTCTACCTATTTCTGGCTATACTGGCACATTTTTAGCCATGCGCACCTATTTCGAGATACCCTTCGCCCAATTTGTACACGCATTTGAAATTTGAATTTCCAGAATCTCGGGATTTTTTCCGATTTTCCAGATATTTTAGATTTCCAGGATTTTTCGGATCAGAGTCAAAGTTGTGGAATTCTAGTGTGTGGTGAACCTTTCCTTTGATAGGGTTTGACATATCCAGAGATCCAGAATTTTCTCTTTATCCAGATGCTGGCTGGAAATCATCTTGCACAGCAAGTTCCTTTGTTTTGTTAAAGTTTGAGCCAAATTTGTTCAGTAGTATATTAGATACAGCCCTGACCACACCTTTTGTGACTGGATAACTGACTAACTACCGAAGAGACATGGTGGTTTGTTGAACTGCTAAATGCAGCTACTAATAACAGAGCTAATATATACATGTGTAGAAAAGTTACCGAGAAGCCAGGCGCTGGCGACGATGGATGTCTAATGTCACCATCAAGTCAAAATTATTACAAAATATTCAACATAATGTTTATAAATTGTAAATTAATCAACTGCATATAATTCAAACACTTTCTGGGTGGGGCCTTCAACTTTCGTGACAAGGATACGCCATTCTTATTGTAACGTATGCTAACAAGTGTCGTATTTTATTATGACGTCAGATACGTGAGTGATAGATGGATGCCTCCATTCGTGTTGCGTTCAGTCATACCAGCTGCAGGCTGAATGAGCTCGACAGCGAGTCACAGCGGCAGATATGCCGATTGACCTGCCTTTGTCAAATGTGTATCTTAAGTGAACATTATCTGGCCCAGGCCAGACACAGCTGAACATGAAGTAATTTTGAAAACATTATACCTGAACACGCATCTCGAGTAGTACATCTATCTTGACCACGTGTTGCTTCACGTGTGCTTTTCCATACAGCGTGTATCTTGTGCACCAGCTGAAGTCAAGCATATACCCCTAGACCATAGCTAACTATATGGGGCATAGGAAATACGAAACTGCGGTACATATTAGGCCTCCCTACACGACACTTACCCCACCCACCCCCATGTAAATCTATCAATTATTAGTTCTGCTTCATAGACAATACTATGCTGAATTGAGTAAGCCTGTGCACTTTGATATACAAGTATTCGTGGCATTGCTGTATATTGGCATTGGCATAAACATTGAACCGAACCTACAACCAGCGACAGCGCCAAGCATCATAGTCCACAAACGCTTCCACCAGACCAACGCTGCAAGCTTCGGTGTTGGTCTGGTAGAAGCGTTTATAGGGTATGAAGCTTGGCGCTGTCGTCGATAGTGGGTTCGATTCCCTATCAATGTGCACTCTGTGGCACCCATTATTATCAGGTCATTTGGATGAAGTGTATTCGTAACCTGTCAGGAATGTGATGTCATCGATGAAAATTATGAATGGGATTGGCGAGATCACTCCTCCTTGCGGTACACCCTCAAATAGATTGCTGTTATAACTGAGACAACCGGCCAGCTTCACTCTTGCTATTTTACCTGTGTCAAAATTCTTTATAAACAGTCCTTCTTTCCAGAATCCGCTGAGTGCCTTGGAAAGATCAAACAAAACAGCAAGCGCCATCATTGTATCCTCAAATTGCATTTTCACCTCCCCGTTATCGATAGTGTGGCGTCACTTGTGAATCGGTATCATGAGGAGTGATAATTTCAGTTGAAAATCGAATAGGACGTACGAAAATGATCGGTTATCATTTTCTCCCTCTCCAACCCATCCTATGTGTGTGTATTTCCTCGATAGTGTCATAGTGACTTACGGGTTGTGTATGCTTGATTAGATGACGTCATGTTTTCTTATTTAGATGGACAACAATCCTAGTACACGTCATATACATATGAAGAGTTACTATCGAGATATCTTGGCCATGCAGCAAATGCATGTTAATTTCAGAAATATTTCGCCATTTGGGAATTCATGCTCTTATATTAATGATCAGCCACCCCTCCAATAATTTCAATAAAATTTATATTTTATTTAATCTTCTGTAATTTACTTCAAATATGAATAATATTAAATCACACAAATCTAATGGGCATTGGAAGATACCCGTTGGGGTTCGTGGTGACTAAATAGTGCACATTTTGTCACGGTTTTATTCGGCTATTCCAATGGCCAGGTGGTTAATCTCCCACGGAGCCACTCTTCATATGAGAACCAGGATTAAACGGCACTTTTGACCTACCAGCAAACAAGCACACAGCAAACGTCCTTGGATATCAGCCAGGGTGGTGGCGCAATGTTGCTTACCAGACAACATTCCTAGAAGTCAAATGTGGGCATAACTTCATCACTTCATGTACACGGCTGTACATGTCCATGATGTCTAATCTTCGCTTCCATAATATTCTTCAGTAGAAACATTGAGTCATCCCGGCTCTAGTAATACCACTGCAATGTCTCTTTCCAGTTTATTCGTCCATCATATGCCATCATAATCAAATACGTGACGTGTAGGATGGCGTCATAATCAAATAGAACATCGATGACTCGATTTAGTCTGTCTTAAACGCTTAATAGCCCGACACGTTGTATGAATTGCATGTCTTTGCTATTTAATAAACATGCTGTTGATTATGTTAAAGCTAATTTCACTGCGCGCTGTTGCTGCCACTGTCAGAAACAGCAGCCTGTCAAATTAGTTTTAAAATATTTAACAGCTTAACTGTATAATTTTCTGGAAATTGATAGTCAGTGAATTCAGGGATCGATCGATCACAATGCGAGCGAGATGTGCGTAGAGCGTAGCTAGAGATGAGCGGAGGATAGCTAAAACAAGACAGGTCAATTGCATCAGTTATAACTTAGTAGACTGCATCAGTTATAACTTAGTAGACTGCATCAGTTATAACTTAGTAGACTGCATCAGTTATAACTTAGTAGACTGCATCAGTTATAACTTAGTAGACTGCATCAGTTATAACTTAGTAGACTGCATCAGTTATAACTTAGTAGACTGCATCAGTTATAACTTAGTAGACTGCATCAGTTATAACTTAATAGACTGCATCAGTTATAACTTAGTAGACTGCATCAGTTATAACTTAGTAGACTGCATCAGTTATAACTTAGTAGACTGCATCAGCTATAACTTAGTAGACTGCATCAGTTATAACTTAGTAGACTGCATCAGTTCTAACTTAGTAGACTGCATCAGTTATAACTTAGTAGACTGCATCAGTTATAACTTAGTAGACTGCATCAGTTATAACTTAGTAGACTGCCAGACGTGTTAGTAATGACAAATAATTTGTACAAAGCGTCGGACTAGACTAACGTTTATGAAGGACTAAACTGAGTCAGTCATGAGGTAATGATTTAGAGGTCACCCTATCAGTCTTCTCGGATGGGACTTTAAACTGAGGTCTCGTCATACAGTGCTCATCACTGTGGGAACGTGAGCTAGGGCTAGGTAGGCAAGAAAGTTTGGCTAATCAAAGTAAACCGGATGCTGAATGGATTCGTCCTCGGATGGAATCACGCAACATACGGATTACAAAATCAAAACAAAATTGCTAGAATTAGAATCTTTCGGACTTTTCAATGGGTCTATGAAGGGATGCAACCCGGATGACTGATCGAGTTCGTCCTCGGACGTACGCAGTCACTATACGGGCTGCCTAATCAATCAAAATCAAACAAGTGCGCGCTGGTACCTGGTGCCTGCTCGGGTGGTGGCCAGAAGAGCAAATGGGTCACAGGACCCTAAAGACCCCACACCCCAACCTCCCCGCAGCCCACCCCAAAGGGGCCGAGAAGTCTCTGACGTAAAGGCCCCCCTAGGGTACATCAGGTCACAAGACCGCACGCACCCACACACACACCCCACCCCACCCAGCACCTACCCCATCCCTTCCCCACCCACGTTAGGCCCTCCCTATCCCCACGCCCAAGCTTAAGGAGCAACAGAAAAGCCATGGTCAAGAACAGCACATGCCATCTTCAACATGAGACAAAATCGACAGACAACGATCAACACACACGCACGCACGCACGCACGCACTCACTCACGCACGCACGCACGCACGCACGCACGCACGCACGCACGCACGCACGCACGCACGCACGCACGCACGCACGCACGCACGCACGCACGCACGCACACACACAAGCTAATGCACAAACCGACGTCACAAGAATTCACAAGAATTCAACAGAAACCACAAAGGCCAGGCGTGAGTCTAGACCCTAGCATTGGGAAATAGCAAATAAACGCCTTAAATATTACAACACACACCAAGACATCGCCCTACACGCCACTTAGTTAATCATGACATCATATGATGGATGGATAAATTGGGAAGGTACAATAACAATAATGTATGCTGATAGAATAATGTATATATGTATAGATGTATAATATTATAATATTATGTATCTCCACAACTGTGTACAGTTCAGATAATAAACCATGTATATCTAGATAATCCATTGCTCAGAGATGGGTCCATATGGTGTTAAGCAAAGGGTTTGATGCGCCAAGTCGATGTCCGATCAGAAAGACGTTCGATAACATCTAGGACCATTGTATAGATACCAATCGGCATCATCTAGCAGAAGCGTATTACATCATGATTTGTAAGACATCTACCAGCTCAACTAATAGACATTTCAGTTTTCGTCAGTGATGCGCCTCCTCTATCCAGTCGTCGGGCATTCGTAAGTTGCTCATAATACAAACATTATCATCATTCAAACCAACTACAACAGCATAGTGATAAGTTAGCCATCACGTCATTCAGTTTGCACTCACTTTGATTACATGTCACGTGCCACACAGGGTTTATGAGTTACTTAGTTATATTTCAGCAATTTTAGACAACACCCACACACACAAACACACACCCACACCCACACACACACCCAACCTCACCCCACCCCACCATTACTGCTATAGACAAACATATATTACTGCTATATTATGTATGCTACCTATCTTCCTGTCGTGTTTATTCGTAGTGTTGACAACAACGACCACGACTAGGAGGAGGACCATGGCGACGACGACGAAAATGACGACTACGACATCGACGACGACGACGACCATGATGACAATAGCAGCAGCAGCATCTGCAACTACTACTGTTACCTCTACTGCTTAGGTACTTATATTGTGTTGAAATAATAATAATAATAATAATAATAATAATAATAATAATAATAATAATAATAACGACGACGACGACGACGACGACGACGACGACGACGACGACGACGACGACGATAATAATAATAATAATAATAATAATAATAATAATAATAATAATAATAATAATAATAATAATAATAATAATAATAATAATAATAATAATAATAATAACATTAATAATAGTAATAATAACACATCTAATAATAATAATAATAATAATAATAATAATAATAATAATAATAATAATAATAATAATAACAATAATAATAATAATAATAACAATAATAATAATAATAATAATAATAACATTAATAATAGTAATAATAACACATGTAATAATAATAATAATAATAATAATAATAATAATAATAATAACAATAATAATAATAATAATAATAATAATAATAATAATAATAATAATAATAATAATAATAACAATAATATTAATAATAATAATAATAATAATAATAATAATAATAATAATAATAATAATAATAATAACATTAATAATAGTAATAATAACACATGTAATAATAATAACAATAATAATAATAATAATAGTAATAATAATAATAATTATTATTATCAACATTCCATGTAATCGCCATTGACCGTGTAAATGTATGTACTAATGGACCCCATATGCCACATTGTGGCCTCGGTGTAATTAAATTGAATTGAAAATTGAATTGTTAAGAAATGAAAACGGTATGAATGGAGGAGTCCAGCTTTAGCTATTCCCCGCCCATCTATGGCTAAGCTCCACCCCCACTGCGCCCGTGTTGCGATCGACCGATCACTGAACTCCCTGACCATCAATTTTCCGAAAACTATACAGGTAACCTGTTGAATATTTTGAAAGTTATTTGACTGGATGGTGGGCGCCTAGCCAAATTAATTTCAAAATATTCAACAGCATGTTTATTAAATAGTAAAGACATACAATTCGTACAACAATGCTTTAGTCTGTCAATAATTATGCGTTCGTGACGAACTTAATTACGTGATTCATGACGTCATTGATTATGATGTCATCCTACACGTCACGTAGTTGATTGTGACGTCATATGATGAATAGATGAACTGGAAAGGTCCATTGACATATGAAGAAGATCTGTTAAATGTGAAACAACTCCGATTTTTTATATAGTTATAATACATGTAGATTATCTCCCCTGATCAGTGTATGTAAGTGACTGGACAGTTTAGTTGAATACATTGGTTATTTTATAATATTCTAATCTATACGCTTATTTTGAAGGTCTATCGTTATCAATGGGGTTACATCGCCTGCTCAGTTAAATGATCAAGTTATGATGGACCCGATTTGATAGCGATCGAGCGAGTGACTTTAGGATCAGAGAAGACAAGCCCTACCCTCTATGATTCCTCACACCCAACTAGTGGCTATCACCTATCAGGCAAATGGTGATACACTCAGAAAATGTGTCAGGAACATGGCAGCCAGTCAAGTATATTATCGATAACATAGATAAGTTGAAATTAGGTTTGACATAGTATTTCTGTCGTATAGTCGGACGATCGTCATTCAACGACGTTCTGTGCTCGACGTATTACGATTTCGTTTTCTAATCAATTTAGCACCTGTAAAAAAAAAAAATTCTATATCAGGACGTGAAATTTATTGAACATCAAAACTTTAGATTACTCTAAGATTGACTGTTTGATCCAGTTACATATAACTGCCTGCCCGCCCGCCCGCCCACCTGCCCGCCCACCTGCCCGCCCACATCCTCACCCGCCCACATGCCTGCCAGCCCGGCCACCCACCCGCCAGCCCGGCCAGCCGGCTATCTCATCTGAAACTGTTTGGATGGATTCAAGCAAATTTGTTATGTGAATTACCCGCATGACTGTGGCCAGCAAGACAACATATTCATTAGCCCACCACCTGGACGGAGATGTGGTGGAGGTGAGGCAGAAAGTCCAAGTTGGCGGAATTCAACCAAATTTGGTATCCTAGTTACCCATATGATTGCTGATTGCAAGGCAATCGTTACATTAAGCTCCAACTCCGGCGTGGGCAGGGTGGGGTGGTGGTGGTCGTGTAGCACGGCAAGGTTAGCAAAAGAGTGAGGGTTTTGCCATGGCGTTCCCTCGACCGTGCATTCTAGTTATCGATGTAGTGATTTGTAACGCTCAATACATGTAAATCATTATAGAGCACACCTTTCACAGTCACGCATAGGTGGTTCCTTAAGAAATGTGGTCATTAGTCCCTCGATCACCACTCTTAAAGCCCGTAGTCACTGGATCGTCGCTCTTTAAGACGCACCACTATGTGATTGCAAAAGTCAGGGCGGTTTTTTGAGCCACTTTGACTGTAATAGCTGGATATGTCTGGTGTGTATGTACTAATGTGGTTATTGTTACGCCATTAATCCGGTATGTATAGACGGCTACACAATACCTGTCCATTCACGTATGTATAATTAATACAGGAGGACAATAGCTGTAGGAATAAGCAGGAATAACGGGCAGGAGTGGGGACAAGCGGTCTTTATGAGAGGGGGTGGTGCTGTCGTGCTGCGTACCAACATGACATGACCAGAGGGTGGGGAGGAGGCTTTGTGAAATGCCAATAGGTGTTGAGTGGTGGTGGTGCTGTGGGGTGGGTCCAGGAATCGACGAGCATGATTTTACACATCCATAGCATAACTCAATCAGACCCATTAGCGTGGCGTTGCCATGACTTGAATCTCCTAGTAATAGGGCCAGGGATTATATATTTGGCAGCATATATTAGAAACGGTCAGTTCAGTTCTATGCATTACAAGTGACCACAGGTCAGTCTTTCGTTTCTCTGTATTAGAACGTGAAATAACTTCAAGATGTCTTTCGAAGGTCCAGATATGATCAACCGCGATCCTAATGACATCAACGCACACATACAGGTACGAATCTTAGCTTTCCAATGAAGAAAATTGCTCAAGAAAAAACAAAACATTAGCTTATCTTAGATTTGCCACAGGAATGTCCTCCATTTACAGCTTTTCTAAGTTTTCAACAGGTGATGTATCTTTGAAGAAAGGGAAAATGCAATGTTATTTTGTATTAACTAAATGAACGTAATATTTTTCAAAGTTCGAACCTCAAAGATCGAATTCGAGAACTCATTAACAATTTAATTAATATTTTGGTGAATATTTTGAAACTAATTTTCCTGAAAGATAGTTTTGCTCATGTTTTGCAAGCATGGTGCCCTGATTAAGGAACCCGCTATGACAATCTATCAAGAATTCTCGCAGATATTTTCTAATAACTGTCTCAAATAGCTTTCAGCACATTGCTGCATACTGACCATTGTCCAGCACCGTCATTACCAGTATTAACGTCTCCTATAGTTGTATCCTATCTATTCTGGCACCTTATTGGGAACTGTCAAAGATTAACGACATGTAGTCAACGTATTTTCTCACGAATGTAAAAAATAATCTCGTCGATAATAAGATATAACAATAATTTATAGTCCGAGTTCTCCGACTCCACCCTATGCCGATTCTGATATGCCGGGTGAGTATCAGAATCGGCATAGGATGCAGTCAGAGAAGTCGGACTAATTTACAGCAATTGTCCGATTAGGCACACGTGATCATGATGCGTCATAGTGCAGCGCTTAGGCCAAACAGAAAGAGCGTTGGTGATCATGTGATGACTTCCATTCTGTTTTTGGAACACATTTTATACCATTGAGACGAGTAATAATCCAGTTTCTCACTCAATCATATGATGTCATAAGCCACTACGTCACATGTAGGCTGGCGTCATAATCGATTACGCCATGAATGATGCCATTTAGTCCGTCGTAAACGGTTAACAGTTCGTCAATGTGCAACAGCGCCCAGGCAAATTAGTTTCAAAATATTCAACAGGTTATCTGTATATTTTTCTTGAAATTGAGATTCAGATTGGTCCCAACACGGCTAAAGCGTGTGTGTGGCTTAGTTACAGATGGGCCGGACATAGATAAAACTGGCTTCCTCCATTATTCACTTCTGCAGCATATGCTCTCCAGGGGGTCATGAATTTAACAATCGGTATGGAGCGCTCATTTTGTTAGTACTACCTTGCGTTCCGTAGAAAAGAGTTTCAAAACGTTTTGCCAATCTGCAAGCTATTGACAATCTGCTAATTTCGCATTAATCACATCAAATAATACACAAATCCGAAAGAAAAGGCGATTTTGCACGCGTAGAGCGCTCTGGAAAGTTTTCCCTACGGAACGCAAGGCTGGACGAGGCGAGGTCTTGGTGATAAAACACGTTCACTTTTGAGCCTGCGAACAATTTTAGAACATCTTCTTTCAGAGAAGGTTTCTAAACACTTTTTCTGAATGCCTAATAATCAGCATTAGTTTGCGCTTTCTGATTATTGAATCTAAGACTGATATAAGAATTCGCTCTTGTCCATACCATGAATTCAGGGCACATCCGTCACGTCTAGCAAACTTCAAATTATCCCTTGCTAACAAAGCTGGCTATCCCTCATATGCCATCGCAAGAATGGCCTGAGTGTAAAAAAGAAAACTCAAACTGAAACTGGTTCTCCTAGCTCCCACCCATATCAAACATAGCCATTTGTTACTCGGCATCGTGAAAATATTCGTATCTAAGTCAGTATGCATGAATTTGTACCTACAGTACAGCTCAGAAATAACTTAACATTTCCAAAAAGCCAAAGTAAAACGTGCAGTTGATTATTTTGAACATAAATGGCTTGGGAGTCATTGCTGCTTACGTTACCAATGTCTTCCAATCAGATCCCAAGATGGAGGAATCCAATTCTCGCTATGCCCCGCCCTTCTCTAGCTAAGCTTCACCCACACTTCGCCTATGTTGGGATCGATCGATCCCTCAACTCACTGACTATCAATTTCCAGAAAACTATACGGGTAAGGTGTTAAATATTTTGAAACTAATTTGACTTGGTCTATAGTGGACATACAACTCGTACAACAACGCTTGAGTCCGTCAGCAACTATGCGTTCGTGACGAACTTAATTACGTTATTCATGACGTCATTGATTATGACGTCATCACACACGTTAATTAATTGACTATGACATCATATGATTGATAGATAAGCTGGAATCCTCCATTGTGCTCAGAATACTCAACAGAACATGTATTACCACCTAACATGTTTGTGTTTCTGTTTTGGAAACATTTTGACTTATTTCTGAGCTGAACTGTAATGTGTTTTATGTCTGGTTTATTGCACAATGATTGCGTCATAGCGCGTGTCTATTTGCATTTATTGATAATTAATCAAGATTACAATAATGACTCTAACGAAATTCATTTCATAATGCAATGTTGCCTGTCCTATAGCCAGCGTACGTATTCAAGCTGACATCACTATGCCAAGTCTAACGTAACATATGTTCTATTCTAAAGCACACACTGTTCGACTGTTGTATATATTCTGATCAACGAGTTGCTTAGAAGCCATTACTACCTTGCAAGCAACGACTTCCTATCAAAATTTCTAAATATTCAGTGACTGTTTCGACATTATGTATATTTGCCGTAAGAAGGGCATAAAGCGCGATGTTTCCGATACCATACCTTTTCTTTCAAAACTGCACAATGCACGAATAAAAGTAAGCCGTGTTGTGGAACGATGTTAGGCAATCCTTGCAATGAATCCATCTGTCACTCTCGTATATGACGTCATAATTAATTACGTCAAGCGTAGGATGATGTAACTAAATGCAAATAGACACGCTCTATGACGCAATTATTATTCAATAAACCAGACACAATCAAAATGCATAACGAATTACACATATAGCTACGTCAGGAACGTTGAAAAAGTACATCAAGTTTACGATGTGTATGTCTTTGATGCAAATTGATGGATTTACTATTTAATAAGGATTATGTTAATATTTTGAGCCTAATATGACTGTGCGCTGAGCTGCCATAGGCAGCAACAACGCCCAGTCAAATTAGTTTCGAAATATTCAACAGCTTAGTCGTACGGTTATCTTGAAAATGGGATTCTGAGAATTCGGTGGTTAAAGTGTATAAATCCATCCCAAAACGCGTAATACGTGGGCTGGAAATGGGCGTGTCGTAGCTAGAAATGGATGGAGCGTAACTAGAAATCGGCGCAGCGTAGCTAGAAATGGGCGGAGCGTATCTAGAAATGGGCAGAGCGTAGCTAGAAATGGGCGGAATATATCTAGAAAGTGATACTAAATGTTTCTGGAGCAAAGTTGCAGAGACGCAACTTTTGAGACAGTTGAGTATTCCTTTCAATGGAGAATTCCAATTTCTCAGTCAATCATATGACGTCATAATCAACTACATGATATGTTGGCTGACGTCAGAACCAATTGCGCCATGCATGACGTAGCTAAATTCTTGTACGAATTGTATCTCTTTACTATTTAATAAACATGCTGTTGCATATTTTGAAACTAATTTGACTGGGTGCTATTGCTGCCATAGACCAAATATAGTTTCAAAATATTCCACAGAATGCTTAGTAAATAGTAAATCCAACAAAAACATACGATCGTAAACTTGCCGCCCCCTTCCAGCTTCATGGCGGAGCTTTGTCAGTCAGTTATTGTGACGTCAACCTATATAAGACGTAATTGGCTATCACGTATTATACTTGAGTGGCAGATCTGATATATCCATTACGAGACTAGCATAACAACCACATTTTTTAGGTGTAAATTTCTGCATCTCATTTTTGCCATTGCGTCATAGAATCGTCTACACGTGGTCAGCTCTATGATACGTGTTTCTGTTCGTTGTTGCTGTCTCTGTGATACATGTCAACCACTCGGAATTTAAAATGAGCACATGTCACTCGTGATGTGAGCGATATAACAAGCGTGATTAGTGGATATACTGAATATTAAACACTTAATATTAAAGGAAACCTCACCTTAAATTATACTAACCATTCAGGTGATAGAATTTTCGCTTTTTATCATACCAACAACGAAATATATTCAGGTTTTCTGCAGCCTATGCCGGCTGTCATGATTTACTTTTCAACCAATCAGAAAATGCCTATCGTGCCCACCTGCATATACGCTCAGTCATAGAGGTGCCAGCTATAGTTTGGCCACGTGATATAAAGGCAATCTTACATGTAAGCAGTTGATTATTTTGAAATTAGTTTGAAAGTAAGTCGTTGCTACCATAAGCAGCAACGACTTCCAGTCAAATTGGTTTCAAAACATTCAACGAGATGAGTATTACACAATAAAGAATGTAATGCTTTGGCACTTACATGACATCACACACTATTGCTTGAGGAGATAAAAATGCGGGGATCACTGTTCAACATTTATGTGATATTACAAAGCAGATAATTGTGATACAGAAACGGGAATGTGACAGGATATGAATGATATGGCATATATAAAACCTAATCTATCGGCGTAATATAACATGTGAGCTGAGATTAGCATCCCTTTAATAATCAAATTATTGTTTTACTCTCTTTTTCAGATTGCGTTTGAGGACTTGTTGGCTGAACCGGAAGGCGTGAGAAGTATTGACTGTGTCTGGAAAATGTCCTATCTGTGCTTTAACTTCTGGAAGGGATGTTGCTACAAGTTGATGACGCTTCTATGTGGGTGCTGTATCGCTATGGAATGGGGCTGTGAGTTCGCCAACCTCGCCTTCACACATATCTGGTTTGTGACTCCGTGTATGAAGATGTTGGAGATCAACTGTGGATTCCTGCAGAGATGTTGGGGAATGTGTGTCAGATGCTGTCTCGGTACAATCTGTGAAAACTGTGGACTTATCTTCACCGCGTTCAGGAAAAGTTAAAGATAGCGTTATAGCACCAAAATCTGAACAATTGTATATTACACTATTCCGAATTTCGTCAGAGATCATAATTATTATTATTGGAGAACTTTCCCTCAGCTGTACACCTTTCCGCACGTGCATTCAAACTATCAGCAGGGATCTTTAAATAACATTCTGAACTTCCTTTTTTCAATCTTTCAATCTTGCCCTTAAAAACTATTGTATATACTAATTCTTTACTATATTTCATAAATAATAAATCAAATTCTATTCCAATAACATCGTGCTGGGGTTTTTATTTCCAAGCGAAACATGTAGAGTAAAGCTCAGAAATAAGTTAATATTTCCAAAAGATGCCCCCCCCCCCTCACACACACACCCCCACCCCACCCCGGAAACACGCCAATTAGTACAATTTTGAAAACTTCGTAAGAAATTTTTTGCTGAGCATTTTTAACTTAATAGACCTTTCCACTTTATCCATCCATCATATGCCGTCATAATTAACTACGTGACGTCATGTATGATGTAGATAAGTACGTTATGAACGCATAATTGAAGACGGACGATGCGTTGCTGTACGAATTGTCTTTTTTTCTTTTTAATAAAGACTATGTTGAATATTTTGAAACGAATTTGACTGGGCGCTGTTGCTGACATAGGCAGCAACAGCACCCAGTTAAATGAGTTTCAAAATATTTAACAGCTTATCTGTATAGTTTTCCGGAAATTGATAGTCGGGGAGTTCATGGATCGATCGATTCCAACACGAGCGAGGTGTGGGTGGAGCTTAGCTATAGGTGGGCGGGGCATAGCTAAAACTGGAAAGATCCATTGGGATTGGAAGACATTGTGGCGTTAGGCAGCAATGTCGTCCAATCCAATTATGTTCATAAACTACCATATTACGTTTTATTTCATTTTGGAAACATTCGAAGTTAAATCTGATCTGAATTTTACTATTGAATTAGGTTTTTGATTAATAACACAAATATGGCCCTATTTGAGGATGATGTCTAAGGTGCCCCTAAGCTAACATGTTTATGTCAATACACACCAGTCAACAAGGTGTACGCAACACTTTCTCTCGTGTGCATCGTAATAAACAAATTGTAGACCACAAATCAGAATAGGATAGCATTTTCATGTAAGATTTGCGACCAGCGCAGGCATAGCTATCTAGAAATGGATTCCTCTATTACACTCACGTGACTTGCGCATAACTTGTTGCCTGCTACTAGATATCAAATGTGTACTAACACCCATGTTTTAGAACAAACCGGTTAGCTTAATATATTTCCAACTCTTACAAGCATTGCGGATGATTCTGAGCTTCGCCGTGTGGTTGACCTTGACATCTGACCTCACAATCAACACACTTCCGCGGGGAAGTCAAAGATTGCTTAAGAGCCATTTAGTACAACTTGAGTTAACGCAGCGGACATTTTGCACCTTTGTCACGACAATGACCTTTTATTTTTTTAGGCCAAGGTTAATACACTTCTTTTGAACCCAAAGCCCAACATCGCGCAAAAGCAATGTGAAGATCCGATCAGTAGAACACTCGTTACAATGGCGAATGCGCACGCATCCACACACAAGCGCATACTCACCCACACATGCATGTACATACACACGCGCGCGGCGCACACAAACACATACACACATACAAATGCATCTACCAACAGAGACTTTCTATAGTCACAAGTGTAGCAGCAACTGTCTAGAGCGGATCAAATCTCTCAAACAGACTCATTGTCCAACCGACATTGGTCAATTGATGTGTGTCAGTCATTATCCAACTGACACCTGACAATTGATGGCATAATAAAATGGCATCGCTTATCGAATTGGAGTAGCAACAACAGAACATGTAAATAATTAAATTCAATTCAAGAATGATGCAGAGCATCGTGCTATAATACCAACTTTCGTATCATATTTTCTAGCTCAAAGATGTAATGAGCAGTAATTCCACTCCAGCAATGCCATCTACTAATAATAATAATAATAATAATAATAATAATAATAATAATAATAATAATAATAATAATAATAAGGCCCTCGCCCTGGCCTTAGATTTACACTTGTGAAAGCTGGCTCGGTGTTGTGCGCCTTTGCGGAAAATATGTTGAAATATTCAAAATATTTTCAAAATATTCTCCAGTATGCTTCAGATTTGCACAAATACCCCCCAGCTATCCGCAGCCGAGTTATAAAAACTGCATATACACCATACCTGAAACGATTTTGTCTCAAATTGAGACGTATGTCTACGGTTAACACATCCTACAGTTAAACTATTTTCAAAATATTCACCAGAGCGTCTTATAAAATTCTAACTCAAGCAAGTCGGTCAACCCGTTAATCTATCCCAAGTTAATGGCACGCGCATACCTATGGATGGACATACTATCATTAGGGTCCGCGTGCATGCGAGCATGTATACGTGAGTAAGTGCCAGTCCCCTTACACGCCATAGGCTAGGGGTGAGTAAGATCTGATGGAGCGGGCTCGAGGGGGCACATGCTCCAGACAACTTATTTTCAAAATACTCAGCAGAGCATTTTTTTTATTTAAATGACTCCAACATAGAATCCTGTGTAAATTTGAAAGATGTACATATTGTCTAGATTGCAAGCAAGTCTCTGTAAATGTCGAGGGTTTGAGACACTGGAATGTTAAATGCTATGTCCAATGCATGGCATAGAGGTGCTAACAGGTTACAAACCTCGTTAAACCCGCCCCTATTGTGTAGCACAATTAGATTAATAAACAACCGATTAATATGTAATGGCCTGTCAATAGCAACAGACACAGGGTGAATGGGTATTATGCATCAGACCACAGCCACGCCTGAACCAGCATGTGAGTCAATTGAATTAATAAACAGGACTTAACATACATGCGCACACACCCGCAAACATATACACACATGCCAGTGCACGATTGAGATATCCTGAGAGGATATAGCAAGTCATGATATGTCAATAGATAGGTGTTAACCCTAGGCTCATCTAATGAATTACAACCGACAGATAAGACCCATCATAGCCTATGCTGGGTAATTAGTAAAATCAGTTAAGCATCATGTCTGAAGCCCTCGACACAGTCATGACGCCCACCCCCTCACCCTACATGTCACCAGAGCCTAAATAGCCATCTCTGCAACAGAGGTTTCAAAGTATTTTTCACGTTTTTGCATTAAATAGTAAGAAAGATAACGGATGTCGTGCCAAGAGTCATACACATCATTAGACAATTAGCATACAAATATCCTTTTGAATATGAGCTTGGGGTAGGGTTGGGCGATATTGCTCAAGGCATGACGATATCGGTATCTCATTAAAATACCGCGGTATCACGATATATCGTCATTTGGGGGGGTGTGGAGTTAGGGTGTAAACATAGAATAACATGTATTTCTAATTGGTGGCGTCTGCAAGTTATTTTCATTAAATTTGGTGCATTGAAACCATAAATTGAGACGCCATGATTGCCATTTCCGCATATTTAATACACGAAATTCCACACTTTGACACCCTTCAATATACAGTTTAAAGCAACGAATGTAATGCAACTAGCCGTATTCATCACAAATAAGAAAAATAAAGGATTTTCTTCTGTTCTTGTGTTATATTTTGTGTTATCTTTACCGCACGACAACTGTCAAAAGATTGAGCAAGGAATACGCATTAACTTCATTGTGCAGAAAGGAATTCCGCTGAGCGAAATCTGCCGTATCATACTTGAGCCAATCAGAATTCACACTGCAGAATTCCGACAGCTGTTATCACGCCCGCCGCTAATTAATAAAATAACACTGCATGATTTTGAACGAGAACCAGCGTGAAGACTGGAAACAATCATATCAGATTTTATTTGGTCTGTAATATTAAATACTAATTTGCCCCATTGTAGACCTATTCAAATTCGCTCACTACTTAGCGGGTTTATCCATTGATCTCAAGGCGTAGCCGGGATGTGTGAAATTAACCCAGTTAACTCTGCAGCCAAGACTGCCACAACAGATAGAAGACTGGAAATAATTAGGCCTAAATTCTTTATTTTAAGGACGTCTCTCACTTAGAATAAATCCATAATGAATTTTGATCTGATTCGTTTAAAAATGCTAAATATATTGTATAAAGTTACATAAAAACGTATAACGGTAAAGCAAGAGATTAACTTCCCCCTCACCCACCGTTCCAAGCTGTGGTATTGATAAGGGATTAAGTGTGTGTGGTTTCCTATCGACCTCAAAAGTTTTAAAGTTTAAATCTTTCATGGTCAGAAGAATGTTTAACCATGCAGATCAATGAATAATGGATACATAGCTTGACCTGTAGTAATGACGTCATCAGAATGGAATGTGGGTAGTGCAAATGGTATTCCCCACTGACTAATACTCAGAATGAGGCAAGAAAAAACATGGCGTCGTCTATTTGTGTAATTATGAAAAGTGAACAACAAAATTTTGTACTTTAAATCATTTTATTAGCGCAAACAAACCATGAATTAAATGAGCACAGATTATTTTGGAGTTTATTAAGTTTTTATTACCTTAGACAAAGACTGGATTATTACTTAAAGACTATTACTGGACCGAATAGAGGTAAGAGTATGACATTTCTAACTTAATTATTTATATTATACTCACAGTTAAAAGTGCAATATCGTGCTGTCGATATTGACGATATTCACGATCTTTCCAATTTATGACGATTTCGGTATCGGTATTCGGTATATCGCGATATTGACGATAATATCGAAAAATCGCCCAACCCTAGCTTGGGGTAAAACTTGAATCGGGTGAGGGAGCTTTTTTAACAACTCCCCCTCCCCCCACCATACGGCACCACACCCCTGGCATGGCAGCTACAACCTGCCCCCAACTCGATTAGTTTTCAAAATATCTAACACTATTGCTTGCTATAGTGGTCTAGAACATGTGAATAGCTTATCCTCAGGTGTGTTACGGATTAACAAATATTGAGATAGCATAGACTTGAGTGTGCAGGTTGGTACGCATGATTAAACCAGGATGAGGTTGCCATAAGGTTTCCAGTAAGTCTCCTCTTAAATTCTATGAGCGTGGCTGAACATGTAATCGAGCAAGGATGGCATGCCGAGCACGGATTGTTGCTGGAGAAAATGATCCATGAAAGAGCTCAGAATGACAATGATATGGAGTGAATGCATTTTCGTGACGAATGTTGTTAGGATTTCGTGCCTGTGAGGGAAGGTGGTTACTCAAACCCGCACACGTCATTCTGCTGATAATTTTATATAGCATAGATTAAGTTCGACTGGCTAACCATAGTCGGTTTGCTGGTTTACTGAACATGCGCAGTTGTTGTGTCGATTTAAAACTAGTCTTATCTTACTTTTGAAAGTGTGAAATCGTGTATTAATCTTGAGTCAAATAAATCATCTCACAGCTAGATTGTTGGCATATATTTTTCAACGTCTCAGCCATAATTAAACTTCCTTAGAGAGATGAACAGTATTACACTTTGAAAATTATTCATCACAAAAACATAATTTTGACCATATCTGAGAAGTAGATTACTGGTTCATACATGTACCCCCTATTAGCTCGGTACATGCATGTCTTGGTACATTGCAGTGTTGCTTTCTTCCAATTATATTTCTTGGGATCTGCATCATTTATTGCAGCCGCATGTGATGATTTCGACACAAGTGTCAGGAATCGGAGTTAGTGACGTAAGCTTTTGAACAAGTTTTCCATTGTCTTTTGCCCATTCACTGTTCTCTGGTGCAGGCAGGGTTGGGATGTTACAAGTTGCTTGTCTCCACACCATCGACTGATAGTGGGCTCTCTGTATGTGCAAATGTAGTGCATCATTTGTAGGTGGAAATATCTGGCAACCTACACTTGCCAAACAAAGCCGTGCATGCCGTATCCTTATCATAGGTATCGTCATCAGGAAGAATGTAAACCTTGCATATGAACTTCTCTGCTGACTTGTATGTTTCTTCTTGTCTGTAAGGAGACTAGGATCTGAGCAAAATGCGCCCCAAGCTGTTTTCTTGCCATGACCAGCAATGTGGGAGCCTGTATCACAACATGTGATTGCATTGGAATGGAATTATATTACTAAAATCATCATGCAAAACCGTATCACAGATGGTGGGCATAGGAATATACCTTGGTTTGGCTGATGCCCCTGAATGCATCCACACCATACGGCAAGTCAGCATGTAATGGGGCACCAGTAGCACAAGAACATCAGATATTGCATTAGTATGCATACAGTGTAGGACAAGTCTTGTATCAGCCTCCTCATGTTGGACTCCCAATGCGCTTGTGTCTACCATTGGATCCGAAGATTTAACCATGTCCTCTTCTTTGACACCTCCAGAAACGAGTCCTTTGGGTCGTTTCTGTCATGTCCCTCCTTTGATAGATACTGAATTATATGCATTTGTGTCCACTCTGGAGTACAGATTTCACGAAATTGTCTGCCACGTCACCAAATGCCTTACTACCATGTGGCTTTCTCAAGGCTACCACTCGAGCTTGGCCATTGATCAACAGGCATGACGCTCCTTCAAATGTTATATCTGGAGGATATTGGATATCACCTGTTAAGATATCTGTAAGGACTGATATGTTTCTACCTCTGAGAACTCCATTCAGCTCTGCGAGTGCGACTGGCACTGGAATTAATTCATGTTTTAAGATTAGTGGAAGTGCCACAACTCGTTCAGCCTTATAGGCTATGATTAAGTGTTGCAAGATATTCCGATCAGCTTCTATGGTGTCTTCCTTGTCTTTTAATTTTGTCAATTTCTGCACCATATAAAAAATGCAAAGGTTGAAGCCTTTGTTTTCTTTAGTGAACCATAGACTTTTCTGTGCATCGGCCCTTCTGTTCTCACTATTAGACTTTCTCTAACAAAATCATCCAACTACTCCCGACCCAGTCGTTCAGCATTATGCAGAGATTCATGAATCTCCTCTGTAGCCATATTCATTGTTGCAATATTGGGCAGTGTCTTATCAAAGAATGAGTCTAAAGAGAGCAAGTTTAATCGCTCTAGAATCTGTTTTCATGATGGAGTTGATTCATTGCATGTCATTCGGTACTCCAACCCCATGGCAAAAATCATTCTTGTTGGACTGCAATCTGGGCGGGTAAATTGTATGAAAGAGCCCATCTTCTGAGTGCTGTATCCGTTTTGACGATTCCTACAATCTCTGTACTCCTCTTTCCGGTGTTATTTAACCACTCTTCGTTGTGATCAGAAGAAACTTGATTAAACCTGCCTTCTGAGCCTGTTACAACTATTGCCTTGTTGGAGCTGACTCCCCATCTCGCATAGTCTGTATGATCATTACTGAGAAAAGGAAAGCATTCGTCTGAATGCACACAGATGCAAATCCCATATTTCATCTCTGTGTGCACTGATGGAAAGCAAAAGGATACAACCCATACGCATGTACTGCCACCAGACCTGGAAATTAGGATCGCTAGCTGTACTGATTAGCAAAAATGCGGCCATCCAAGGATAGGAATGGGATAAAATCCTCAATGTCATCATCTGTAACTGAGTGTGCATCGCTTAGAAGGCATTGTATGTCATTTTTCTGGAGGTAGGCTAGTGGTTTGGGAAGAAATATTTGCCACATTGTCTCTAAAATTTGCCACATTCTCTTTTGAGCACGAGTTCCATTTGCATAGTCCTTTCCATCCATTACATGGTCAGTCATATTTGGACCTAAAAGCCCACTTTCAATCCATACCTAGGACAGTCGACAATCCTGCATATGCTGACCTATAACTTTCAGGAAATTCATGGATATGTGCAGACCTCTCATGCGTTGATGGATCAGCACATCCTTATATTCTGGTACTTTCCATTTCAACTGCATAAGCTGCAGAAGGAGTGGCCGATCAAAAAAAGTACTACATCTTTCTATTCACATGGATGATTCTCTTGACAATGTGTCAGCTTCCTGTGCTGAGGTATGGATAATGCGCATATAACCAGCGGCTGTCACATCTGGGTTGATTTGAGTTCTCTCTTCATTTTAGGGTTTTCACTCTGTCGCTAGAGGAAGAAGGCAATGGCTGGTGATTGTCCCTTTAACCATAGAGGGGAGGAGACTCATTTAAAGGTTTAGTAAATCATTCTTCTTGGACATCTTTATTGAAGTGGGATTCACTATCAGCTTTTACAATATTAGCAGGAAATCTCGTGTTTATGGCACCTGGAATGTTTAGAGTTGCATGCTTAGCTGGTATAATGTCCGCCAGTTAAGATTCGGTGGAAGTCCTCTCTGCCAAAGAGCATACTGTGTCGCATGGAAAGTATTTTCCCCATCAATAGTGCAGTCATTAATATCTGCATTATCAGCCCTAAAGTGGACGAATCGCCCTTTAGCTATGTGTGGCGGGATCACTGTTCCAGTGTCCACCACTTTCCTCCGCTTACACTGTAAATGATATCCTGTGCAATGCTTAAAGCTATGGACTGTTTGAAGGACTCTTTCTTGGCTACCCCGGGTGTCACATACTCAGTTATATCTGCTTGGCTCGAATATCGAGCCAGTCATTCCAGTAGTAAATTTTCAAAAATAGTATTCTCTTGGCCTGCAACTGGACATTCTCCAAGACCACTACAGAGGCCGGTTTTGGCCGGCTTCGTCGTGAAAGGGCCAAGAAACTGTTTTAAGACATGGAGCCAAGATTTATCCCAAGATCATGTATGTGGTTAATTATCCAGTTCTCTTTGACTTTCGTAATAGAAGCATGGGTTTATGATATCGTGGTTTTGTCAGACATCATGTATGTGCCATATCACAGGTCAACCCATAATGCACTTTGATCCACGAGTACTGAGTAATCATAAGGCTTTCCCATTATAAATGAATAGGACAAGCTTAGTCATTAGCTGTTAGCCTTAAATTGGAATTCGAAATTATGCGTGGTATTTCCAGTTGATGAATAAGTCCAAGCAAGTGTGTTATTGTTTACTAGTCGAATACTCGCCATCTTAATCTGGATAGGACCTGACTGATCTTGCAAATAGTGCGGCATGAGAAATTCGTGTGGCAGATGAACATTGAGCAATCGGTGGAAACACAATCCCCCTTCACTCCTCGTTACCTCTCTTCACCCAGGAGGGTACGTACCAGTGTAAAGACTGGCGAAGGGACCAATCAATAATAGACTGAAATATAAACCAACCTAGATACCTAGGTATGGGACCTAGAATCAGGAACTCGATAGACGTTAATCAAACCAATAAGTTCTTAGATTCCCAATTAAGAGCAGTCGCTATTGTGAAAAGAGCTATCTTAGTGCGAATTTGTTATAGCTATATGATTTATGTCATCAAAGTTATTCTGTGAATAATCATACAAGGTTATCAAGTGACACGGTCATTATAGCAGATTCTGCAAACAACCTACAGAGTACATTAAATAGTTTTAATGAGTATTGTAATCAGTGGAAATTAGTAGTAAATTTAAGCAAAACAAAAGTGATGGTCTTCTCCAAAATAAACGATTAAAACAAGAGACATTTTACCTAGAAGATGAACAGATTGAAACTGTAGATGAGTATTTATTATTAGGAACACTTTTCAAATGTAATAGCAGTTTTTACTTATGCAGAAAGCGAAATATTAAACAGTGGGTGGGTGGGTTGGTGGGTGGGTGGGTGGGTGGGTGGGTGGGTGGGTGGGTGGGTGCGTGGGTGCGTGCGTGCGTGCGTGCGTGCGTGCGTGCGTGCGTGCGTGTGTGCGTGCGTGCGTGCGTGCGTGCGTGCGTGCGTGCGTGCGTGTGTGTGTGAGTGAAAGCGAGCGGGGGTGGGGGTGGTGGGGGGAGAGCGAAATCAAGAGAGAGGAGGGACGGATAGAGGGAGGGAGGGTGGATGGAGGGAAGGAATGGATGGATGGAGGTAGAGAGAGAGAAAAAGAGAGAGAGACAAAGAGAGAGCGAGCGAGAGAGAGAGAGAGAGAGAGAGAGAGAGAGAGAGAGAGAGAGAGAGAGAGAGAGAGAGAGAGAGAGAGAGAGCGAGAGCGAGAGACAGACAGACATAGAAAGAGCGAGATAGAGAGAGAAGAAAGGAGGGAGGGAGGGGGTCGCTCTCTCCGAGAGAGAGAGAGAGAGAGAGAGAGAGAGAGAGAGAGAGAGAGAGAGAGAGAGAGAGAGACATGGAGGGATGGGTGGAGGGAGCGAGAGAAAGTTAGAGCGCGAGATGGGAGAGGGATGGAGAGACATGGAGGAAGGGAGTGAGAGAGGGGGGATAGAGGGAGGGAGGGTGAGGTGGATGGAGAGAGAGAGAAGGAGAGAAAGGGAGGGACAGAGAGAGAGAGAGAGAGCGTGCGCAAATCATTGGTAAATGTTCTGGTGGGCTAAAGGTAAATTGGGAAATATTGGCTTCGGAGATTCGAATTGGACTTCAGATGTTTCATTTACATGATTGTGAAGGTGGTGTCCTGTCAGTGAAGAAGATGAATATTAACTTAATTTCACTCTTGACGTTTCAATGGAAGGATCCTATCAGTAAGTATATAACGTCATAATCAATTACGTCTCATTTAGCCACAATCATGATTTAATGTAATATAGCGCAGTCATGAAGCTCGAAACATCCACCAAGTGTACGAATTATATGCCTTTGATGGATTTATAAGTTACTAAATATGATGTTGAATATTTTGAAAGCAATTTGACTTGGAGCTGTTGCTACCATAGGCAGTAATATCGCCCAGCCAAATTAGTTTCAAATATTTCAAAGTCTTTGAATTGATTCCAACACGCAGGCGAGTGTGGTGGATGGGTCGGTGATGGCAAGTCGGAGGGAATCACTAGAGTTACACTGAGATATAGAATAACAAAAGCGCAGATTTGTTAATCACTGAATTTTATATGAACGCAGTAGAGGAGCTGAAACCTCACATTATAATTTTATTTCATTTTCCGTAGCAGAAACCTCCCTGTAAGCTGATCGGAGGGTATATTGATACCTCTACATAAACAGGCAACGTTGATGATGTTAACAATTATAGAAATATCACGTTACTGAGCACGCTCGGTAAGTTATTCACGAAGATATTAAATAACAGACTAAATAAATAGCCAGAAACAAATAAAGTGTACGTGGACGCCCAAGCGGGCCGGAGGGGGAGGGGGGGGGGGGGGGGGGGGGTTATGGTACTATTGATCATATTTTTGTTTTAAGTGGTTTGATCTGCCATGTATTAGATAAAGGGAAAAAATGTTATTGTGTTTTCGTCGATTTTAGCAAAGCTTTTGATTATATTGTAAGAGATTGCTTGTAGTATAAACTATTGAAACTTAGAGCAAGAGGAAACATAATAAATATAATAATGTCAATATACTCGAGCCTCAAAACACAAGTTATGGGAAATCTGGAACTATCAAGTTATTTCGTGTGTAGAACAGGGGTACGACAAGGGGAGGGTTTGTCACCCCTCTTATTCGCGATGTATGTAAATGATTTAGAAGAAGAATTGGCCAGGGGAGGGGTAGAACGATGGGGTATAACACTGCTAAGGCTATTCTTAATTCTGTATGCAGATGGCATTGTACTGATATCAGAGACAATATCGGGACTACATCAAACATTAGATAGTTTATATGAATATTGTAATAAATTGCATTTAACATTAAATGCAGAGAACACGAAGGCACTGGGTTTTAGGCGGGGTAGACGACTAAACCCAAGCGTCAAATTTGTATATGGCCCACATGAAGTTGAAATTGTTAATGAATTTAAATATTTAGGCATAGTTTTCAGCACATCGGAATCATTTTCTTTAGCGCAGAAACGATTGGCTGACCATGTGTGTGTGTGTGTGTGTATGTTGTAATATTTAAGGCGTTTATTTGCTAGTTCCCAATGCTAGGGTCTAGACTCACGCCTGGCCTTTATGGTTTCTGTTGAATTCTTGTGAATTCTTGTGGCGTCGGTTTGTGCATTAGCTTGAGTCTCTCTGTGTGTGTATTGCTCGTTGTCTCTCGATTTTGTCTCATGTTGCTGTTCTTGTCCATGGCTTTTCTGTTGCTCCTCATGCGTGGGCGTGGGGGATGGTGAAGGCCTAACCTGGACCTAACGGGGGTGGGGAAGGGATGGGGTAGGTGCTGGGTCGGGGGGGGGGGGGGGGGTAGGTGCGTGCGGTCTTATGACCTCCAGGCCCCTTTGGGGGAGTGGGGAGGTTGGGTGTGGGGTCTTTCGGGTCCTGGGACCCATTGATTGGCTGACCAAGCACCGAAGGCCGTTTTATGCTCTAAAGAAATATTGTCACAAATGTGTACGCCTAACACCCAGCTATCTATGTAGTCTCTTTGACAAACTGATCCTTCCCATTCTTTGTCATGATAGATAGATAGATAATTTATTCACAATAAGCCTTAGGCCCTTGAGTGTACAGTACATAATATGCATACTTGGCGGGTACCCTAGAATAACAAAATTAAATTAAATAAGTGTTCAAGTTATATAAGTACAAGTAGAAAATTTCTCCTAGCAGAATAAGTACTTTCCATGTATTTCAATGGCAAAGTGAAACTATATGTTGTGTACGACTGTGCGGATAATGGAGAGATCCGATCTGTCAACCAAGTATTTGACGTCATAAAAATCAAAATGACGTAATGCTCCGTCGCTAATATACAAATTGCATGTCTTTGGCGAATCTACAATTTGCTAAACATTATGTTAAGTATTTTGAGACTAATCTGACCGGGAGCTGTTACCGCCTACGCAGCAACAGCCCTGAGTCAACTTACTCCCACAATACTCAACAGCTCAGCTGTATAATTACCATGAAATTAGATTCTAGGAATTCATGGTTAAGAGTGTTAAGATCGATTCCAACACGTCGTATTTACATCATATTTACCACCTTACTGAACAAATATATTATTAGGAGCAAAGCTTGGGCATATCGTCCAATACTAAACGTCAAGTGCATTCATACAAGTATAGCCATCTCACCAGTCACTCAAAATATCTGACATCATAATCAATTACGTCAAGAAACTAGCCCTACTGGGGGGGGGGGGGGGGGGAATAGCCCCCAGGCAATCGATTTCCAAATGCAGATTATGAAATTGAAAAATGTCACTTAAAATTTTGTAAAAAGTTATTAAATGTGAGGCAAGGAATTTCGAATTGTATAATTTATGGGGAGTTGGGTAGAGTACCACTCTATCTGACCAGAGAAACAGGAATATTGAAGTATTGGTTTAAAATATTGGAATCTGAACAAAGAAAATTAACAAGAAATATGTATAATGTTTTATATGATGATTGTATAAATAATTCACGTATTAACTGGGTGAGTAAGCTTAGAAATATGCTGTCCAAGCGCGGTTTTAATGACGTTTGGGTATCGCAAGGCAGCAATGTAGACAAGAATATGTTTATTGTACAATATAAACCAAGAGCTTATGATAATTATATGCAAGAATGGATATGATTATTAGACAGGGGTAGTAAAATCAGGTTATATAACTACTTTGTTAATGATTTGGTGTATAAAACATACTTAGATACTGTTAAAATAACGAAACATAGGCAAGCATTATGTAAGGTAAGATCAGGACAGGGAGTCATAGACTGCATGTATAGAGACGGGAAGGTGGCATAAGCCAACACCCACACCACTATCCGAAAGAATATGTCTATTATGTAAATATGATTTAGAAGACGAGTATCACTTTGTCCTAATATGCCCCATGTACAACAACTCGGTAACCGAGCCAGCCATTACAGTGGTCAATTTCTAAAAAAATTATTTTCTTGACCTGCAAATGGACAGTCAATAAGAAAATATCTGGATTTTCTTGAACTAATTTCGTCATTAAAGAGTTAAAGCGTGAAAGGATTTGATGACATGAGCACTTTCTCCAAAAGTACTTAGACGTTAGGGTGGGGCGGGTGTGGTGTGGGGGCGGGTGGGATGGGTGGCTGGGCGCCAAATTATAAATATCCATGTATAACCGGGTTCTTGTCTGGTTAACCTTGAAATAGATCATCATAATACAGTTATATGTGTGTAAATGTGTAAGTTGGCAGCCTTTGATCCAGTTTGACTGAAAGCTGTTGTTGCAGTGAGCAGTAGTGGCGGTGGTTAGTTAAACTGGTTCCAAGACGTGCAACATTTTGTTTTACATTGTGATTCTTTTGGTAGAAGATTTTCTTGTCAACCTGTTCTCACTCCTTGTTTCACTGACGTCGTTAACTCCAAACAGACCCTTTGCCACATAAATAGTAGCCAAAATCACTGCACGCGCGTTGGCTGTGCATCGTTTTAAGCCAATCAACACGCGTCGTTACTAAATTGAGCGACCGAATCAAAACCGTCGTTCTATCTACATTTCGGCGATATGACCGACTTCTCGACACGAAGCCACGCCTCTTGTATCAGTGTAAATACACGGCGCGATGGATATGTAGGCCTAGCGACGTAAGAGGTAATATTTGAGAACAATTCGTCGAGATTCTAGGTAGTATACATATAATATAACACTGTTTTATTGAAATAATGTAAAAATGGCACAAATACCAGTGGCAGGCGCTTGATAATCGGATGTAATTAATGACGCGGCTAGTAGATCTGCTTGCTTATTGCCGTGGCTGTTTTGTAGTGACCTTAACAGTCACGCGATCGCGCGATCATTGATAAATGTTATTTATTTATTTTTCTGAGTTAGGACTAGCGATTCTGAGATGTGGGATACTCTGAATGTGGCTGGAAATAATGGATATTATCAGTATTTGCCGCAATATTAGTGTACGATTCAGAAATCCATGTAGCTATTTGGAATTTTCCATTTCAAGGCAAAAAAAATACCATTTATCTTTTGTTTTACAAACTCTCCTAACCTAATTTTTTCATATAAATCTACACGATGATAAATCTAGGGAAAAAATAAAGATGGAATTTCAAGGCACTGTTTTCAATATTCTGTCCCTTTAACCATTTTTGGCAGCCAAGTCCTAATCCCTCGGAATTCCTCAGAATTGTACGTAACTCTGTTCTCCGTAGGTTAATGGTCAAGCCGGTCATGAGAAAAGCCGCTTTGTAGGCCAACAAAACATTAAATTTGTCTGGCCTAACACAGGAAGGGTTGCAGAATATTTCAAGTAAGTTATTTGCTTGGTCTTAAGGCAGCAATATATACCAGTGTTTTATCCAAGGTGATGGAGGGTTGGGGGCATCCCCAACATCCCACCCCACCCCCACCCTCCGCCCCCATTGAGTGCCCCCACCCCCACGGCACCCCATGATTTTTCTGGATTTACACATTTTGTGATTTAATGGAAATTGTATAGGCTCTGTATTTGTATTCAATTAATTTGCCACCCCACACCCACCCAAATCCATCACCCCCACCCACCCCACCCATTGAACAAATTGCTGATTGAAACCATGAATTCCTATCAATTTCATTTCAAAATGTTCAGCAAAATAGGTATTCAATCAGAAATTTTGCATACATTTTTTGAAAGACTTAATTAAGCTCATAAA
This sequence comes from Chaetoderma sp. LZ-2023a, assembly GCA_034401795.1. NCBI lineage: Eukaryota > Metazoa > Mollusca > Caudofoveata > Chaetodermatida > Chaetodermatidae > Chaetoderma > Chaetoderma sp. LZ-2023a. The sequence continues at coordinate 112,684,471 of CM067371.1, read as the reverse complement.
TGTTTTCTACAATTGTTTTCCAATTCTTATATTTTATCGAATTCGTATATATCCAAATTATATTATATCATATAATTACTACAAACAGATAATGGTTTACGGATGGCCTCAGTGAGATGTCAAGATTGCATGTCAGTCTACAATTTCAATAATTTGCCAGTCCATATAGAATAATATGCCTGTGATACCAGTATTTGAATAAGAAATATTTAAAACTAGGTTGCAAACACACGTTCTGGCTGGAATGATGGAAATTTGTACTTAAATGCAGAAATTGATGTTGAAATGCAAACATTTTGTACTGAAATTTGTGAATTTTGTGTTAAAAGCAAAGGTTTACAGAGAAATATATAAATTTTGACAGTTAATATGCATATCTGGGTTCAAAACTCTAAATTTGTAATGGATCATTTCATCAAATATCAGACAGTGTTTTTAATGCAACATGAAACAAGAAGATGTGGACCTGAAATGCAAGAATATGTTTGAAAATTCAAAGATTTGGTACTGAAATCTGCGACTTTGAGATTAAAAGAAAATGTTTATCTATAAATATATAAATTTTGACAGTTGATATGCATATATGGGCTCAAAATGTTAAATTTTACAATGGATATATGAATATTTTGCTAAATATAAGCTAGTGTTTAAAATTTAAGTTGGAAATCTGAAAACTCTGGTCTAAAATATCGACATTTTGGATCCTTAAATGCACAACTCTTCACATGAAAATGTGCACCTATAATGCAAGAATACATGTATGTGTGAAAAATGTGTGACTGAAAGAATTGATATCTAAGTTCCAAAT